>OX453268.1:1200000-1800000 GCA_949709985.1 Luffia ferchaultella | reverse complement strand
TAGTATATATGTCTATGATCTACCCTAAGTTATAACATAGTGACTAAACACAAAAATTATCAAAATCGATTCAGAACTTTCAGAAATCGTGACCTTAGAATAAAAGGGTTCCAACTTACAATTCATGTGTAAATAAGTTTATGGTTAAATAAGTTCCAACTAACATCAGAGTATAAAATGAAAGTACTTTTAACGCCATCTCTTGGTTCTTTTGGTAGATTGCGTAATGAAAAAGTTCTATTTGATAAATGATTTTTCTTATTTTTCCTTAAAAATAGTTCTATTTGGTTATTAGAACCTTTTTTTATTTACAATGAACAAAATTTGTATAATAAAGAAAAAAAAAGTTTCTAAGTGACCAGTTGAAACTGTTTTACACTATATTTTGATGGAACTATGGAATGCACATGTCACATTTTACCGTTAATTGTGCGTTGATGTGTTTTGTTGTATGCGATAAAGGATTCGTTTTTGTGTAAAAAATGTAATTTCTAGTTTTTTGAAGGTTTCATTACGAAAATGAGTGATACAGATAGATCTCTTTGAAGACAGTGAAGAAGACACAACATATCACCCTCCCAGTTGCATTTCGTCTTTGAGCAGGTAGATATCTTCATTAATTTGTAGCTTTCATTGTAATAATGTAGAATTGAGTTTCTTGATGCATTTAGATAACGTTTTTAATAATAACTGTTTTTGTTACAGTGATGAAGAAGTACCAAACCATTGCCAACAACAATAAACATGTTAACAGGTGAATCTAGATGGATATTGTAATAAATATTATATATTTAGTCTTTGTATATTACACAAAACAATGAAATTAACATGTTAAGCACTTACACATATTATTAATACATTTACTTATTTGTTTCAGCAACCGAAAGAGGAAGAATATGAGGAAGAAGATAAGAAATCCTAAGCTATGGAAGGTGAATATCCTAAAAGAGAAACACCAAGCTGGGCAAGAATATATTAACCATAAATGCTATGAGATATTATGAGGTGTTTTCCCCTATAGCTGTAATAAGACTCCTTAAGTCTATTAACCAAAAGAATCCATTTAGAGTGTTACAAATGTTTCCTGGAGATGTCAAAGACTATTGGTTCTGTTGCAAAATTTTTGAATTTTAACCAAATCCCTTTTATTAGTGTATGCTACTACTTCTTACTACTACTTGTACTTCTTACCTGTTTTTACTGCCGAACGCGATGTGATATATATTTAGTAGTGATTAATTTAATTTTATATTGGGTAATACTGTTAATGTAAAAACAAAAAAACACAAATGTAAATGACTCCACCGATACAGGCTAGGCCTAGTGGTGGAGTTATTGTACTTCAATAATGTATATAATATTTTTTGGTAAATAAACGTTATTATTATTATTATGCTCTTTAAGGTTTACCCAGAACTTAAATAAAGTTTCTTTTCTGAGTTCATTCTCTCATACAGTATTTGTTAACGGTAGCTATAGCCGTAGTGAAATAAGTAAAGACGGCGGGCGTGTGCGACATGCTCCGCGCACCGCCGTCCGAAGTGTAATTTAAGGATGAACAATATTACTTAGGATATATTTTTATTGAATATGGCTGTAAATTTGTTTCTTTGTTAATATAATTTTATGCGACGATATTGTCAAACAGAGATAGCAAATAAATAAAGAGAACGAGATGGCGCGATGGGAGAGAGAGAGATAGGCAGAATAGTCCCTTTTGCACGATGCCGCTGTGGCACAGCACGCTTGCTCAAGGGTATAAATATAGCGCCCTGTGCTGTGCCCAGTCACCGCCCCGTCCTTATGAAACTGGGCTCGCCGGAAAGTCCGCCGGGGGACCCTATTTTTATCACAGACTGGGATAAAGTGTCATCCGAGTTTCAAAAAATCGACACTCCCGCATTAAACCGAATTCCATCTGATTTAAATTCTAATAACGATGTAGATGTAGCAATAGGGGCTCTTACGGAGCACGTTCAAAAAGTGATCGCGGACTGCTCGCGGAAGGCACCGGCGGCTAAACCCCGTCTGAACCTGCCGCCCGAAGTACGCGAACTCATAAGAGTCAAAAACGTTGCCCTGCGCCGCGCGAGCGCATACCCCACGCCCGAATATAGGTCACGAGCGCGCGCCCTCCAACGCCGAGTGAGGGAGCGCATCAGTGAATTACGTAACGAACAGTGGGACCAACTTATGGAAGGCATTAAGCCAAGCCATAAGGCCAACTGGAGTGTCGCTAAAGCGCTCCGTTTAGACGGATACGCCGCGTCTCCCCCGCTTAGGAAGCCTGATAGCACCCTCGCGTTCGACGACAACGAGAAAGCTGACTGTTTGGCAGATAGTCTTGATTCTCAATGTTCACCCAGCACACTTGAGTGCGATCCCATTCACGTAGCCCACGTCGAAAACGACGTGCGCAACCGCGCGACCCGTCCGCCCTCAGCAGACCTACCACCCGTCACATGTGACGAAATTAGCCAACATATCAAGGAGCTTAAAAACAGAAAAGCTCCAGGTCTCGATGGTATCAATAACAAAGCATTCAAACGCTTTTCCTTCCCCTTAGTCGCCCTTCTGGCAGCCATTTTCAACACTTGTTTTAAAAACTGCTACTTCCCACCGACCTGGAAAGAAGCTGTCGTAATCGGCATCCCTAAACCAGGCAAACCCCGAGACCTTCCCACCAGCTACAGACCCATTAGCCTCCTCAAGGTGATGGGCAAATTATACGAAAAAGTTTTAAAGACTCGTCTCAGCGACCATTTAATTGGAAAAGGACTAATAATCGATGAGCAATTTGGATTCCGCCCCCGGCACTCCTGCCCTCAACAGGCTCTCCGCCTAGTTGAATACATTTCTTCCGGCTTCAAACGGAAAGATAAAACCGTAGCAGTATTTTTCGATGTCGCCAAAGCTTTTGACAAAGTTTGGCATGCAGGCTTAATATATAAGCTGCATAAACTGGAAGTTCCCGACAGATTAGTATTCATTATTCAAGACTACCTCACCGACCGACATTTCGTATTCCGTCACGAAAAATCCATTTCAACGCGCAAAACGTTAAGAGCAGGAGTTCCGCAAGGCTCCACGCTCAGCCCACTATTGTACTCAGCGTACACGAATGACATCCCGCTGCCGCGCAACGGAGTCCAACTAGCACTGTTCGCCGACGACACAGTGCTTTATCTGCGCGCGCGAACAAACGGGCTAATCGCCTCACGTTTACAATCCTCCATAGACGAACTTACGCGGTGGTTTCGCCTATGGAGGATCGAAATCAACCCCGAGAAATCCGCGGCCGTTTGCTTTCGCTATTCCAAAGCGAAAAGCCCAGAGTTAGTCTCCCCCAATATTGCTACACTTCGAATGGCCGACGTCAACATTCCGTGGCAACATAGTTATAAATACCTAGGTATTACGCTTGACAAGCATCTGCACTTTCGCGATCATGTCAAGCGTGTTTGCAAAACAGCCAAATTCTACTTGGCTCGTTTATCCAGTATGATTGGTAGCCGCAGTAAGCTATCGATGCGCAACAAGCGCACTCTTTACGTAATGGCCATCAGACCTGTCATGACTTATGCATGCCCGGTCTTTGCATACGCCAATCAAACGATACTTAAGCCGCTACAAATCATACAGAACAAATTCTGTAGAAGAGCAGTAGGTTCTCCATGGTACGTTCGAAACAGTCTGCTTCACAGCGATTTCGACTTACCAACCATCTCCAAATACATGAAGGACGCGTCAGAGCGTTTCTTCACCGCCGCGATCGCACATCCCAACCCGTTACTTTCGGCAGCGGCCTCTTACGAGCCCCCGCCCGCCCACCACTTTCTCAGACGCCCACGGAATGCACTTACAGATCCACCTGACGATCTCACCACCGAGGTAGAGATTCTAAGGGCCCTAGGCAGATCGGACCTTCAGTCTGACGTAGGAGAGCAGTACCTACCACCCAATATCACCTAGTTAACGTAACAAATCTGCTCGAATGGCATCTGAGCCTTGTTTGTTCACAGTCGGGCCGTCCAGCTCGAACTGCCCTCCCCAGCCGAGGGATCGACACGCGTCGGCCCTCATCTCTAGATTAATCATACGCCGATGAAACGGCGCCCTTAAGGCACCGCCCATCAATGGCAGAAACGCACCGAAGCATCCTCAATGCGTCCGGTCGCCGTCATGTCAAATCCTATACGCTCTCCGGAGTATAGGTTGAGGAGTCGTTTAGCCGGTCGGGCTGCACCTTCTGTGTAGAAATCCCAACCCGGCACTATCTGCGCGGTAGGTCGGGCGCGCAGATGTCTGTAAGCAGATTCGCCCCTCACAAAACAAAAAAAAAAAAAAAAAATGTGCCCAGTCAGTCGCCCGCCGCCCGCCACAGTGAAAAGAACAAAGAAGATCTCTCTCTCATCAAGCCGCAAGCTCTCAAGACAAGTGATAAAGTGTTGTTTTATTGAAGCAAATGAACCCCTGCACCTAAAATCTATAGTGTTGGTCCTTCGAACATCGGATCTTCAAGAAAATGTCTACAACGGGAAGATCTACGAGAAACAAAGCAAGAAAAATGAGAGAAAGTGTTGTGGCGGATTCCGGGCTCGCGACGATGGCTGGACCTAAGTCCCCATCAACCGTACGAAAAGCTGGTGTCGTAGTGCATTCGCCGCCCCAGCCGATCCCGACGGTCGGAGGGCACGTAATCGATCACACGGACGACGTCGCGAATACGACTCGCCTCCGGTCCCCCGCGGGCCGTAGAGACGAAACGAACGCGCAACACACCGCGCCACTGCTTACGTCGCGTCCACCGCCCTCGATGACGTCACGTAGCTCGCGCTCCGAACGCGACGCTGCACGCCGGCGCGCCGAATATGAAGCCGCACAATCGATAGCTAATATTGAACGAGACCTCGTGAAGAAAAGACTCGCTATGGAACTCGCCGACCTCGATGCTGCATCGGAGGCAGATCTCGTAGAGATCGGAATTGAAGAGCCTCAGAACAATACGACGCAACACGCGATACGAGAACGAGTTGTGAACTGGATGAACCAGACCCCTCTAATGGCAAACAACGCTCCTGACACCGCCGCCAAATCAGCGGGGATCTCTCGGAGCCAGGGCGTGACAACCGAAGATGTCAGAATACCATTAGAAGAAATCTCACAACCATTTACCGCGAGGCGAGACCAGAGCCATGAATGTCGAAACAAAAGCGAGGACCAAGGAATAGGGATGGCAGAGCTAGCCCAAGCTATAACCAAAATAGCTAAGCCACGTCCCGTACCAAGACAAGCTTATGAACTACCAATTTTCAACGGCAGTATAAACGAGTGGAGAATGTTCAAAAGCTCGTATGAAGCGACCACATTTAATTATGAATACAAATCGTATGAAAATCTGGCACGCCTGCGAGTAGCCGTACAAGGAAAAGCGAGAACGGCGGTAGCTCATCTGCTCGCGGCAGATTCCAAACCCGAAGAAATCATGGCTGCACTTGAGCGCAAATTCGGAAGGCCCGAATTAATAATAGATGAAGTAATGCAACAAGTGAGAACTACACCACGAGTCACGGACAGCGGCCGCGAAATGAGTGACTTCGCTATCGCCGTACGTAACTGCGTCGCCGTACTCAAAGATTTGGACACAGAAGGTCACCTCTATAATCCGACGTTAGTGAGAGATCTTGTCGAAAAACTAACGCCACACCTACGCAACAAATACGCAGAACACGTGGTAGCGGCAAGGAAAGAAGGTCGACGTGAACCGAACATCGTCGTGCTAGCAGATTTTCTAGATCACGAAGCCGAACTAGCCGCGATCTATGCGCGTGTCCCGACGACACAGAACATGAGCGCCATCTCGCGGACGACGGAGAAACCAACACGAAGGCGCGAAGCAACCTTTCGTGTAAACACCCAAATAGAAGAAAAAGCTTCTACGCCGATTAAATGTACCTGTTGCCAAGCGAACCACAAATTAACAGCGTGCGACAAATTCAAAAAGATGACCGTCGACGACCGGTGGAATTTTGTAAAAGAACATAAGCTGTGTTTCAAGTGCGTGTCGAAAGCACATCACAGCCTATACTGTAAAGCAAAAGGATGCACGAGATGTCAACGACGACACCACACTCTCTTGCATAACGAAGCTCCGCCGACGGCTCAACGAGCGACGCAGCAACCAGATGAAACCGACGCGAACAGTGACACATGCGAAAAGGTCACTAATATTGGCTGCACGGACTCCAAAGTGCTGCTGAAAATCGTACCGGTCGTAATCAGCTATAAAGACAAAGAAGTGAAAACGCACGCGCTTCTAGATGATGGAGCGTCAGTCACGTTACTCGACGCGGGCGTCGCAAGCAAGATCGGCGCGAGCGGGCCGCACTCTACGCTACACATAGTGAGTGCGCGCGGACTACGGGTAACCGACAACGAATCACGCAACGTGAAAGTGATCGTACGCGGGCCGAACCGAATAGAGCACGAGCTCAAGTGTCGCACTATATTCAACTTGGACTTGCCGACACAATCCCTGTTCGCTAGCGAGATCAAGAAACACCGACACCTACGAGACTGTGACCTGGAAGAGCTGCACGATGCCAAGCCGATGCTACTTATAGGCCAAGATTACTGGGAGTTGATCACGGGCCGTGACGTGCGACGCGGGAAATCGGGTGAGCCCGTAGCATCCTTTACCGACTTAGGCTGGGTCGCACACGGCCGTAGAAACACGCGCGATAGAAACGCGAACTCCACGGTGTCGATTAATTGTTTGCAAGAACTGAACGACCAAATGAAAGAATATTTCGATCTAGACGCTATAGGTATAGTCGCTAAAAATAGACCCGTAGCGGAGATAGATAGAGCGACGCGGATTTTAAAAAAAACCACGCGCAAAGTAGGCAACGCCTGGGAAGTAGGACTATTGTGGCGGGAGGATAACCCGCAGTTCCCGGACAACTACAATGCCGCTAAAAGGCGCTTGTTCAATATCGAAAATAAATTAGACCGTGACGCGACGTTCGTAAGTTCGTACACAGCTCAAATCAATAGACTGTTAGAAAACGGGTATGCGTCAAAGGTTCCAGCGAACCAAAAATTCGACAACTGCTTATATTTACCACACTTTGCAGTCGTAAACCCGAATAAACCGGGAAAAGTGCGTTTAGTGTTCGACGCCGCCGCGAAATTTTCTGGACGCTCGCTGAATGATTATTTATTAACAGGGCCCGACTTGCTGAACAACCTAATAGGAATTTTATATAGATTTCGGTTAGGGCGAACGGCGGTCGTAGCGGATATACGAGACATGTTCTTACGAGTAAAGATACGAAGCGAGGATCAGCGAGCTCAGCTGTTTTTATGGCGAGGCGCGGACCGAGACAGAGAGCCTGACGCGTATGTCATGAAAACCTTAATATTTGGAGCAGCGTCTTCTCCGACTGCCGCGATAAATACGTTAAACACCAATGCGGATGCACACGCGGAAGAATTCCCCGAAGCCGCGGTCGCGACGCATAGAAATCACTACATGGACGATTTTTTGTATAGCCACGATTGTCAAGCAACGGTAGAGAAAATAGTTCGAGACGTAACGGAAGTGCACCGTCGGGGCGATTTCGTCATTCGGGGGTGGGCAACTAACTCCTTCGAACTGAGACCACGCCTTCCGAACGACGATACCGCTCAAGCCGGGACGATCGCGCTGCACAAATCGAAAACGGAACGCACGTTAGGCTTAATATGGGATCCAGATCAAGATCTGCTCGGTTTTGATCTAACGTTTAAAAAATTACCCGAGTCGCTATTGAAAGGGAACGTAATACCTACCAAACGTCAGTTCTTGAGCGTTATTATGTCGATTTTTGATCCGTTAGGGTTTTTATGTCCGATCACGATAAAATCGAAAGTACTTATGCAACGGGTGTGGGCGTCACAAATCTCGTGGGACGAAAGGTTACGCGAGCGCGACTTCCAGGCCTGGCTCGATTGGATAGGAGAGATAAAAACGTTATCAAAAGTCACGGTACCCCGATGGTACGCGCTGTTGTCTAGCAAGGCACAACTACATGCGTTCGGAGACGCTAGCGAGGTCGCTTACGCCGCGGTCGTGTATTGGAGGGCCGAGCGGCCCGACGGATCGGTACACGTAACACTAGCGACGGGAAAAGCTAGGGTCGCGCCGGTCAAGATAGCGTCGATACCGCGGCTGGAGCTGCAAGCGGCAGTACTAGCCGCGCGACTAGCCGATAACGTGCAAACCGAGCACGGCGTAGAAATAACAAAACGAGTATTGTGGACGGACTCGAAAACCGTCTTAAAGTGGATAAAACAAAAGAACCCGCGAAACTATAAACCGTTCGTCGCGTATCGATTGGCTGAAATTGAAGAACGATCAGATTCGGGCGAATGGCAATGGGTAAATTCGGCGGATAACCCCGCGGATGATGCGACTCGCGAGACGACCGCGAACACGGATAGGTGGCTGTCTGGACCCGCGTTTTTATCCAGATCGGAGTCGGAATGGCCGATTGACAGAGACGCGCATCTCGACGCGCCAAATAACGATTTAGAAATCAAATCTGGGGTAGTGTGCGTTGTGGCTCAGTCTGAGGAGGTGATCGAGGCTACGCGGTTCTCTTCGTGGACTCGCTTAGTGCGCACGGTCGCGTGGGTTTTCCTTTTTGCCAAAAGAGCACGAAAGCAGCAGCACGAATCGCTCACGGCGGCAAACATCAAAGAAGCGGAAAGATTTATGTTACAGAGTTCACAGTACCGAAATTTCGCCGAAGACATAACTGCTCTACAACGAGGCGACCCGCTACCGCGATCGAGTCGCCTGAAAGCTGTCGACCCCATCATTGTCGACGGCGTGCTTCGAGTCGGCGGCCGCCTGCGCCGCGCGCAGCATTTAGAGTTCAACGAGAAGCATCCGCTCATACTAGACGGGCGCGACCACGCCGTACGCTTACTCATCGCACACCACCACAAGGCCGTGGGACACAGCAACCACGAAACGGTGGTAAACACGCTCCGCGAGCGCTATTGGATCTTGCGCTTGCGACCCACCGTCAAGCAGATCGCCAGGGAATGCCGACTCTGCCGCATTCGTCACGCGCAGCCATCCGCACCCAAGATGAGCGACCTGCCGCCGGCGCGACTGGCCTATAAACAAAGACCTTTTACCCACTGCGGACTGGACTATTTTGGGCCATTAGAAGTGGCCATCGGACGACGACACGAGAAGCGCTGGGTGGCACTGTTCACGTGTCTTTCCACGCGCGCTGTGCATCTAGAAATCACTGGGTCGCTGTCTGCCGACTCTGCAATCATGGCTCTCCGCCGCATGATTGCCCGCCGGGGTCAACCCGCCGTTATATACAGTGACCACGGCACGAATTTCGTCGGAATGGCTTCGGAATTAACAAAAGCGGACAAGGAGAAGTTGGAAGCAGAGGCAACTACGCGCGGCATAACTTGGCGCCGCATTCCCCCCTCCGCCCCACACATGGGCGGGAGTTGGGAACGACTCGTGCGGTCCGTAAAGGCGGCTCTAAAAACGACGCTGCTCGCCAGAGCGCCACGAGAAGAGGTACTGCACACTTTGCTACTGGAGGCCGAATTCATCGTCAATTCCAGACCGTTGACTCATATCTCGGTTGACCCACAAGACCCGATCGCTCTCACCCCGAATCATTTTTTACTGGGCTCCGCCGCTGGCCGTCACTTACAAGGCCAGTTTGACAACGCCGACCTCTACGGCCGCAAACAATGGCGAATGGCACAGAAGTTGGCCGATATGTTTTGGGAGCGATGGAGGCGAGAATACTTGCCGACGCTTCAGCAGCGGAGGAAATGGACGCAAGGAGTGCAGCCGGTGAAAGTAGATGACCACGTAATCATCATGGACCCCGGGCTGCCTAGAAACACTTGGCCGCGGGGCCGCATCACCAAACTATACCCGGGCGTCGACGGGCAAGTGCGAGTCGTCCAGGTGCAGACCGCGAACGGGTCACTACGGCGACCAACTACACGTCTCATAGTGCTACCTACAGATGAGTGATTGTCGCGGAGCTCCAACCGGGGGTGGACTGTTAACGGTAGCTATAGCCGTAGTGAAATAAGTAAAGACGGCGGGCGTGTGCGACATGCTCCGCGCACCGCCGTCCGAAGTGTAATTTAAGGATGAACAATATTACTTAGGATATATTTTTATTGAATATGGCTGTAAATTTGTTTCTTTGTTAATATAATTTTATGCGACGATATTGTCAAACAGAGATAGCAAATAAATAAAGAGAACGAGATGGCGCGATGGGAGAGAGAGAGATAGGCAGAATAGTCCCTTTTGCACGATGCCGCTGTAGCACAGCACGCTTGCTCAAGGGTATAAATATAGCGCCCTGTGCTGTGCCCAGTCACCGACCAGACATTTCGGACATAGCGTTACTTAAGAACGTGGCGCTGAAACTGAGCTCTATAGAGACGCTTCACGCTCTGAGCTCAGATCACCGCCCCGTCCTTATGAAACTGGGCTCGCCGGAAAGTCCGCCGGGGGACCCTATTTTTATCACCGATTGGGACAAAGTGTCATCCAAGTTCCAAAAAATCGATACTCCCGCTTTAAACCGAATCCCATCTGATTTAAATTCTAACAACGATGTAGATTTAGCAATAGGGGCTCTTACGGAGCACGTTCAAAAAGTGATCGCGGACTGCTCGCGGAAGGCTCCGGCGGCTAAACCCCGTCTGAACCTGCCGCCCGAAGTACGCGAACTCATAAGAGTCAAAAACGTTGCCCTGCGCCGCGCGAGCGCATACCCCACGCCCGAATATAGGTCACGAGCGCGCGCCCTCCAACGCCGAGTGAGGGAGCGCATCAGTGAATTACGTAACGAACAGTGGGACCAACTTATGGAAGGCATTAAGCCAACCCATAAGGCCTACTGGAGTGTCGCTAAAGCGCTCCGTTTAGACGGATACGCCGCGTCTCCCCCACTTAGGAAGCCTGATAGCACCCTCGCGTTCGACGACAACGAGAAAGCGGACTGTTTGGCAGATAGTCTTGATTCTCAATGTTCACCCAGCACACTTGAGTGCGATCCCATTCACGTAGCCCACGTCGAAAACGACGTGCGCAACCGCGCGACCCGTCCGCCCTCAGCAGACCTACCACCCGTCACATGTGACGAAATTAGCCAACATATCAAGGAGCTTAAAAACAGAAAAGCTCCAGGTCTCGATGGTATCAATAACAAAGCATTCAAACGCTTTTCCTTCCCCTTAGTCGCCCTTCTGGCAGCCATTTTCAACACTTGTTTTAAAAACTGCTACTTCCCACCGACCTGGAAAGAAGCTGTCGTAATCGGCATCCCTAAACCAGGCAAACCCCGAGACCTTCCCACCAGCTACAGACCCATTAGCCTCCTCAAGGTGATGGGCAAATTATACGAAAAAGTTTTAAAGACTCGTCTCAGCGACCATTTAATTGGAAAAGGACTAATAATCGACGAGCAATTTGGATTCCGCCCCCGGCACTCCTGCCCTCAACAGGCTCTCCGCCTAGTTGAATACATTTCTTCCGGCTTCAAACGGAAAGATAAAACCGTAGCAGTATTTTTCGATGTCGCCAAAGCTTTTGACAAAGTTTGGCATGCAGGCTTAATATATAAGCTGCATAAACTGGAAGTTCCCGACAGATTAGTATTCATTATTCAAGACTACCTCACCGACCGACATTTCGTATTCCGTCACGAAAAATCCATTTCAACGCGCAAAACGTTAAGAGCAGGAGTTCCGCAAGGCTCCACGCTCAGCCCACTATTGTACTCAGCGTACACGAATGACATCCCGCTGCCGCGCAACGGAGTCCAACTAGCACTGTTCGCCGACGACACAGTGCTTTATCTGCGCGCGCGAACAAACGGGCTAATCGCCTCACGTTTACAATCCTCCATAGACGAACTTACGCGGTGGTTTCGCCTATGGAGGATCGAAATCAACCCCGAGAAATCCGCGGCCGTTTGCTTTCGCTATTCCAAAGCGAAAAGCCCAGAGTTAGTCTCCCCCAATATTGCTACACTTCGAATGGCCGACGTCAACATTCCGTGGCAACATAGTTATAAATACCTAGGTATTACGCTTGACAAGCATCTGCACTTTCGCGATCATGTCAAGCGTGTTTGCAAAACAGCCAAATTCTACTTGGCTCGTTTATCCAGTATGATTGGTAGCCGCAGTAAGCTATCGATGCGCAACAAGCGCACTCTTTACGTAATGGCCATCAGACCTGTCATGACTTATGCATGCCCGGTCTTTGCATACGCCAATCAAACGATACTTAAGCCGCTACAAATCATACAGAACAAATTCTTTAGAAGAGCAGTAGGTTCTCCATGGTACGTTCGAAACAGTCTGCTTCACAGCGATTTCGACTTACCAACCATCTCCAAATACATGAAGGACGCGTCAGAGCGTTTCTTCACCGCCGCGATCGCACATCCCAACCCGTTACTTTCGGCAGCGGCCTCTTACGAGCCCCCGCCCGCCCACCACTTTCTCAGACGCCCACGGAATGCACTTACAGATCCACCTGACGATCTCACCACCGAGGTAGAGATTCTAAGGGCCCTAGGCAGATCGGACCTTCAGTCTGACGTAGGAGAGCAGTACCTACCACCCGATATCACCTAGTTAACGTAACAAATCTGCTCGAATGGCATCTGAGCCTTGTTTGTTTACAGTCGGGCCGTCCAGCTCGAACTGCCCTCCCCAGCCGAGGGATCGACACGCGTCGGCCCTCATCTCTAGATTAATCATACGCCGATGAAACGGCGCCCTTAAGGCACCGCCCATCAATGGCAGAAACGCACCGAAGCATCCTCAATGCGTCCGGTCGCCGTCATGTCAAATCCTATACGCTCTCCGGAGTATAGGTTGAGGAGTCGTTTAGCCGGTCGGGCTGCACCTTCTGTGTAGAAATCCCAACCCGGCACTATCTGCGCGGTAGGTCGGGCGCGCAGATGTCTGTAAGCAGATTCGGCCCTCACAAAACAAAAAAAAAAAAAAAAAAATGTGCCCAGTCAGTCGCCCGCCGCCCGCCACAGTGAAAAGAACAAAGAAGATCTCTCTCTCATCAAGCCGCAAGCTCTCAAGACAAGTGATAAAGTGTTGTTTTATTGAAGCAAATGAACCCCTGCACCTAAAATCTATAGTATTTAAACTTGTTAATCTACGCCCAAAAAATCGTCCTAAGGTATTATTTCTGCTCCATCTCAGTTCAATTATACTGACATAAAAGCTAGTAGGTATATATAAATACCCTGGCATTATTTCAAAAGAAAGAAAGATGACATTATGTCTTTACTTAAGTTTATGCCTGTACAGGATCAGGTATTTTATAATACTTACTTTGTTAAAATAATAAATTCTTAGATGTTCAAAATTAAATAAGTATTAAGTAAACAAGAAAACAAAATACTAAGTTACTTCTATTTTTATATGATATTATTCCATTTATTTTAAAATATAAATAACTTTAATAATTTTGGCTCTTGAATACATTACAACTTTTACTATTTTTCATGCAATAATTCTATAATTTTTTTGTTTTTAAGGATGTGGGGTAAGTTAATATTGCTCTTACTACCCTAGTACTGGGGACTTGTAATTAGTTTTAGTTTATTTTAATGTTCCATATCACCTTGTATTATAGGTGTTAGTCCTCCTTAAATAAATAAATATATAATAATAACTATGAGCCTAGGATTAAGTTAAATAATTAGTTTCCATTAAGAAGATAATGTTGATTTGTGGTTTTCTAATTAAAAATAGGGTATTTTATATTAAGTTTTTTAAATTCATGTCTAATTCTGGCTTAAAATAATGATAATAAAAGTTTCTTTTTTTTACAATTCAAACATAACTTTTTTATACAAATAACTATTTAAGTTCTATTTGACATTTCTTGGTTTAAAAATAACATAACAAGGTTCCATAATACCAGTTAGAACTTTTTTATCTCATAAAAACTAGCATCGTGAAGTAAAAAGGTTCCAACTGATTAATTAAAGTTTTAATTATGTATGTTTTAAACAAAAAAATGAGGAAATTCACCTGTAGATACAAAGATATACAGTTCAAAGTTAGATTGAGCTAACAACATTTAAAAAAATAGACATTATAATGAAGTGTCACTAGTTTGTATTTTCAACAGCTAATATTTCAATTTCTTAGTTTCATCATATAGAACCGTTTTATTCTAAGGTCACGAAATATTAACGGCCAAACGTGTATAAAGTCCTATTGAATTAAGTCAAAATATTTTAAAAAGTGATATTAGAACGCGATGTGAGCATTCATGGCATTGCTTCGCAATGCTATTATGTAACCTTTATAGGCAGTGGCCTAATTAGTGAATTACCTACCCTAAAAAAAAGTGTTCATCAATAGTCGAGCAATGGATGACTCCCATAATAAAAACGAGAAATGTGAAGAGGAAAAAATATGCGTCTCTGACTTCGCCTCCGCTCGGCGACTGTGTACAACCAGCGACGTGAAATAGCAGCTCGGATATGGAACGGCCGTAGTGGCGTATTAGACCAGCTGATTTCGATAATTCTTCCACTGTATCTACCCTATGTTGAAAAATAGTGATCAAATACAAAAATCATCAAAATGGATTCAGAACTTTCAGAAGAAGTGATATTAGAACGCGACGTGAGATCATGCATTGCGAAGCAATGCCATTACCTAACTTTTGTAGGCTACTAATTACCTACCATAAGAAAAATGTTCAACAGTCGAGCAATGGATGACCACCATAATAAAAAACGAGCAATATGAAGAGGAAAACATAATGCATCAGCGGAAATTATAGATCCTATATCGTAATTATCATGACGTATAGTTTTTTATTCCTCGGTTCCCTCATAATAAAATCTAAATTCACAATAGTACTTTTCCCAGTGTAGTGGTATATTTTATGCTAGCCACACAGAAGTGGTGTAGAAAGAGATAGTTAGGCACCCGGTTACTTCCCTTTCGCACTTTTTTGTTTTAATCACCAGTTTACGTATGACCACGCTAATGTTAGAGAGAGCTCCTTCCAGTTGTACGTAGTACATAATAGTTCCATGGAAAATAGGAATTCATTTACTTTTGACATGAATCAGTAATCGTAGCACTGATTGACTGTATTTTGTCCTTTTGATGTACCCGTAACATTATTACATAAAAAACAGACTAAACACAATCAATCGGTGTGACGATTCAAACCATACTATATTTGTAATGGGGTGTATCATTGCCCTTTTCTGTCGCCAGGTGGCACGAGCTACTGCACTCAATTGACTGTCAGTTTCATACAAAAAAAATGGCTTTTTATAAACATAAATATACCCACCTCAGAACACATACCCACGTATGTTTACAAAATATGTCACAGGTCACAGTAAAGAAGATACCATGGCGAAATCGCTAATATCGCTATATACCATGCAGAAAAAGCATTTAACTAAGAAGCAGAAGGTACCTTCTGGTACCTTCGCCGAGAGCGCAAACTACAAAAGTTTTGCGTGACACCACATCACTAAACATTATAAAATAAAGTCCCCCGCCGCGTCTGTCTGTCTGAACGCGATAAACATAGAAACTACCGAACGGAACGGAACGGTATATGCGTGACACCAATGGACGGAGTGATTCAAGAGGAAGGTTTACGTATATAAGTTAGGTATAATGTTTTGTGCAAATTAGTTGAAATATAACGTTTATTGTTGAAGAAGCCCGAAAAAAATCAAGCCGGCTGAAGGCTTTCATCCAAAATGCTGCCTAATCCGTTTGAGATATAACAAAATAATGTGTGGAGGAATAGTTTCTCTTCTTTAGGACTAAAGAAAAGTCCGAGATGGCATATGTCTTTTATGGATAACTTACTATACCAATTTTTGTGTTTAAAAAATGGTGTCATGTGATGAGATGATTGAAAAGCAATTTATACGGATACAGTATTCATCCTTATCAAATTAAATACGTTATTTACTTTCAGCATTTCATGTAGATTATAATTGCCCTGTATACTATACAATTTAAATTAATATCTTAGCAATTATTGCGAAATAAAAACTATCGCGCGACAATTTAAGCGGCCGCCGCTCCAGCCGTAGTCCCCATACCAATGCGACACGTGTCTTAGGCAGAAGTTATCAATGTTGTATATATAAAGAAATATTGTAGTTACTTTTTATGTATATATTCTTCGCATTTTCAAATATTTACAGAATTAAAAATAAAATAAATTAAAAATACCTACTCGCAAGCAGGAGTAACTTATGTTACATTTAAATCTAATCCATATGTCCAAGCTGATAGGACACTACGACAGAAAGAAAAACATTATGGTTTATATGCTCTGCTACCCGTGCGAAGCCAGGGCGGGTCGCTAGTTCTCTTATAATATAATAAAATTAAGGTGACTGCGGATAAATAAAACAAGAATAAAATCATCCATTACGTTTGAGATATCCATTGAACGTATAGGTAGTGGTATAATTGTTTCTAAAGACATATTTTAATAAAAACTACAAAAATAGCCCTTGTTGAGTACTTTACAATGATAGGTATATCACACATAATAATTTCATAAAAAGAAAAAGATTTTGAGGATAGAACAGTCTGGTAGATTGAAGACCTTGGCAGCTGAGGAGACGCAATTTAGGGAAAAGCAGCGCTGTCGTTTGGCGGGTAATTACCACGTCTTTGCATGACATTAATGGCATGATGTGGAGAAAAATTTGTTTTAGAATGCAAATCTAAAACAGTAACCGCAAAATACAAAAATAAAAGAAGCTAAAAAATGCCATTTAAAACAGATTTTTTACGATTCCTTGCAAGTTTTTTACACGATAAGAATATAGTGAGTCTCTCAATATAAACTAACATCGGGCTACCGAGCTCACGAGCTCTGCTCGGTATTTTTTTTTTGTAGGTTCGTGGTTTTTTTTGATTACATATTTTAAATACGAATCACATAGGTATACTGATTAAATATGAATATTTTTTGATCTTACCTACGGCTGATTATTTAAATAAAACAATCATTAAACGTTAAAGAAACATACCTATCTATCGCATCGCCCCCCGGCGACCCATAATCACAAAGCTTATCTGACCACGTTATCTTAAGTGGAACCTGTGTAACGTAAAAAAGAACTGCCTAGTCGATTTTGAGAACGATATCTATTGCAGCGCCCCCTGGTGGCGCATAACTCCACATTTTATTTAATTATCTACTCATATGTGATACCTATGTAATGCAAAAAAAAACCGTATCGAAATCAGTCCAGATATTTCGAAGGTGCACATCTACTGCAGCACCCCCTGGTGGTTAATAGCCATAAAACTTATTTGGAAACCTGTTTTGAGATGATACCTAAGCATATACACCGCGTGCGCCAACGTGTGTATGCTTTACCAATTAATAGGCCAACGTGTTGCAACACGCACTCAATGCGCATGTCGAGTATTGTCGAGCGAAAATATCATTTTCATTTGCACCATAGCCATCCTCAAGCGCAAATGAAAAAGTTTTTAAAATAAAACATTTTTTCAAACATTTCATTTTTAAACAGCGCTTAGAGCAAGTTCAATTTCTGTATCGGACGTCTTCACATTGGTTCTGACGGGACAAAACTAATAAGAGCATTAAGATTAAAAGCCAACGTTTGTTCAGTATGGGTAGTTCCAATCAAACTTTATGGCGGATCGGAATACAACGCTTTATGCATGCTTGAGCAGGTTCAGTCATATGCTTCTCGCTCCACTGCGTCCCGCTACACCTAAAACTGGTTACTGCGACACGACTTGTGCCTATGTTCACATCCGCCATAAAGGTTGATTGGAACTGTACCCGGCCGTAAATTATGCACACGAGTTCTAAAAAGCAGCTAAGTAAAAACAAATTTAAAAATAAAATTATAATCTCGTAATCTTTTATTTAATTATAATAACGTCAATGTAGTTTTGTAATTAAATAAAAAAACGATAAGGATACCTAGTTTTATTTTTAAACTACTTTTCATTTAGCTGCTTTCTATAAGTCGTGTGCGTAACTTACGGCCGGGCACTGTATTATATGTATGCTTGCATCACATATCCCACAAGCAAATTGTTTGTCGCCGGTGTGTATGTGTTGATTTTATTGACTGGAATATGCGAATTTTGTATCACATATGCCACAAGCGAATAATTTTTCACCGATGTGTATGCGTTTGTGTCGAAATAAATGATGATAGAATAAAGAATTTTCTAACAGATAACATTTGGGATTCCTTATACAAAGAAACTGTTGAGTAATTATAAGCCTTGATTACACGTACCGAGTAAACGAGAGAGACAGTGAAATTCTACTAGGCCGAGACAGTAGTGTTTACACGTATTTTAATTTTTGGAGGCGAGTCATTTCACTTTTGAAGCATGATCACATGAACCTTTAAAAAAAAAAATTAATGTGCCGCGTGCACACTGACCGAGTGCATGTTTATACATGCCGAGCGAGCGAGCGAGTCAGTGCGGGGCAGCGCGGTGGGCACTCGGTCTAGTAAAAAGATTAGGGTCGAGTGACTGTCTCGCCCTCTGTCTCGGCCGAGCACTCGGTGATGTGTTTATACGTACCGAGCACTCGGCCGAGAGTACTGTCTCGCCAATATACTCGGTACGTGTAATCAAGACTATAGGGTAGAGAGCAGCCGAATTTTAAGACAGCACGCTGAGCTCTCTCTTTTGATAATATATTTGAAAGCATTAAGAAAAAGATTGTTAAACAAAAATACTAAAATAAATATATTAAAAATGCGATTCAATTAGTTTAGAACAGAACGATAAAAGTCGTGATAGCCCAACGAACCTGTCTCAAATTTATAAGCTTTGATTACACGTACCGAGTAAACGAGAGAGACAGTGAAATTGTACTAGACCGAGACAGCAGCGACGTGCGAGTAGTGTTTACACGTATTTCAGTTTTTGGAACAGAGTCATTTCACTTTTGAAGCATGCTCACAACATGGACCTTTAAAAAAATTAATTAAATTTGCCGAGTGCACACTGACCGAGTGCTTGTTTATACATGCCGAGCGAGCGAGCGAGTCAGTGCGGGGGGAAGCGCAGGGGTGGGCACTCGGTCTAGTAAAAACATTAGGGTCGAGTGACTGTCTCGCCCTCTGTCTCGGCCGACCATTCGGCCGACAATACTGTCTCGCCAATATACTCGGTACGTGTAATCAAGGCTATAAGGCCCCATAGGGCCATGGTTCGAATCCGGGCGTGTACCAATGACTTTTTCTTAGTACATAACTATAACTGACTCCGTGCCTCGGAGAGCACGTTAAGCAGTCGGTCCCGGGCGCTGTCAATAGATGGCGGTCGTTACAATCCCCAGCCCGCAGTGGAGCAGCTTGGTGGATTTAAGCTCTAAGCCCCCCTAACCCTGGGAAGGCCCATGTAGTGGGATAAAAATGGGCTAATGAAGAACAGAACCGACTTATTATGCGACCAAATATTATGGGAATACATAACATACGAGCCTAGTCATAATTAAGTGCATTTGATAATTGGTTGGTTTATATCTCAACCGTTATCGAAAATTTTAAACAAACGACATTAATTCAATATTAATTATTCTACATTGGCTCTTTATAGTAAAAAAACACAGAACTAAATACAAATGAGGCCTAATTTTCCTTACCGAAAATACAAAATACCATCCTTTTTTCTTGTGTTCGATGTGTGATTTCTGCATTTTTGAATTGAACACTTCGGCATTGTGCTGCATCCGATTAGGTCGGGTGGCGAAACAACACTACGCAAAATGAGTGCAATCGAGCGTGATGTGGCACTCATTTTTTCTGGACGTTTTACGTGTCGGACCGCCCATCTTCTTAAACTTATATCGATGGGTGAGAGCGAAGGACCTGCGGCCGTACTCTGGTAAATTAAACGCAGCGCCGAATACGCGCCGAAAATCCGTACTCTCGCCCATAGTCTTAGCGAACGGATTTTTGAAACAGCGTGTTCGACGCCGCTTCGGAGCCGCGTTAAGAGTCAGAGTAGAGCCCCTGCTCTCGCGGCCGACCCGTTTCGCCGCGCTAACTGCCTTCACCGCCCCTTCCCCATATTTTCGGTGTTTGCGCAGGTATCTAGTGCTAACTTCTGAGCCTTTTAGACTGGTGGCGCGTATTGTACGTCACAAGTCAGTTTTTTCGCCATTGTGTACGCGATGTGTTGAGTTAGTGCAAGACTGTGCAAATTTTGCATCACATATCCCACAAGCAAACGGTTTTTCGCCTGTGTGGGTGCGTTTGTGTCGAATTAAATTCGAAAACGATGCAAATCTTGCATTGCACACGACACAAGTAAACGGTTAGTCACCAGTGTGTTTGAATTTGTGTTTAGTTAAAGTGCCGGATTGTGCAAATTTTGCATCACATATCCCACAAGCATACGGTTTTTCTCCGGTATGTATGCGTTTATGTAGAATTAATGTAGTTTTGTTCGCAAATTTTGCATCACATACGTCACAAGTAAATGGTTTTTCGCCGGTATGTATGCGTTTGTGTCGACTTAAATGAGACTGGTGTGCAAATTTTGCATCACATACGACACAAGTAAATGGTTTTTAGCCGGTATGTATGCGTTTGTGACTAATCAAATAGGCAGACTTCGCAAATTTTGCATCACATTCGACACAAGTAAATGGTTTTCCGCCGGTATGTATACGTTTATGTCGAACCAAATCGGCAGACCGTGCAAATTTTGCATCACATACGTCACAAGTTAATAGTTTTTCGCCGGTATGTATGCGTTTATGTCGAATTAAACCCCAAGACGATGCAAATCTTGCATTACACACGACACAAGTAAACGGTTTGTCACCAGTGTGTTTGAATTTGTGTTGAGTTAAAGTGCCGGATTGTGCAAAGTTTGCATCACATATCCCACAAGCATACGGTTTTTCTCCGGTATGTATGCGTTTATGTAGAATTAATGTAGTTTTGTTCGCAAATTTTGCATCACATACGTCACAAGTAAATGGTTTTTCGCCGGTATGTATGCGTTTGTGTCGACTTAAACTAGACTGCTGGGCAAATTTTGCATCACATTCGACACAAGTAAATGGTTTTTCGCCGGTATGTATGCGTTTGTGTCGAATTAATGTGGTATTGTCCGCAAATTTTGCATCACATACGACACAAGTAAATGGTTTTTCGCCGGTATGTATGCGTTTGTGTTGACTTAAACTAGACTGCTGGGCAAATTTTGCATCACAAACGACACAAGTAAATGGTTTTTCGCCGGTGTGTGTGCGTTTATGTAGAATTAAATAAGACTGCTGTGCAAATTTTGCATCACATACGACACAAGTAAATGGTTTTTCGCCGGTATGTATGCGTTTGTGTCGACTTAAATGAGACTGCTGTGCAAATTTTGCATCACATACGACACAAGTAAATGGTTTTTCGCCGGTATGTATGCGTTTGTGTCGACTTAAATCAGACTGGTGTGCAAATTTTGCATCACATACGACACAAGTAAATGGTTTTTCGTCGGTATGTATGCGTTTGTGTTGACTTAAATTAGACTGCTGGGCAAATTTTGCATCACAAACGACACAAGTAAATGATTTTTCGCCGGTGTGTGTGCGTTTATGTAGAATTAATTTAGTTTTGTTCGCAAATTTTGCATCATATACGACACAAGTAAATGGTTTTTCGCCGGTGTGTGTGCGTTTATGTAGAATTAATGAAGTTTTGTTCGCAAATTTTGCATCACATATCCCACAAGCAAACGGTTTTTCGCCGGTGTGTGTGCGTTTGTGTCGAATTAAATAAGACTGCTGTGCAAATTTTGCATCACATACGACACAAGTAAATGGTTTTTCGCCGGTATGTATGCGTTTGTCTCGATTTAAATGAAACTGGTGTGCAAATTTTGCATCACATATGACACAAGTAAATGGTTTTTCGCCGGTATGTATGCGTTTATGTTGCATTAATGTTGTATTGTTCGCAAATTTTGCATCACATACGACACAAGTAAATAGTTTTTCGCCGGTGTGTATGCTTGCAATACGTGTTTGACATTCAAATGGTGCCTCAGCTGTATGTGTGCTATCATAATCAGCTAAATCACCAGATTCAATGAATCGCGCATAATATTCATAGGATGTTTTAAGAATAGGTTTCTGTTCCTTTATGTGAGAAGTGCTGCACTCCAGCACCTGCTTGAGCTCTTCAATGCACTGCGACTCCACTTTCACAGACGCACTATCAATCGGAGCAACCTACAACAAGAAATAAAACACTTAATTTACTGTTGCTAATGTAGGTGCGGCAGGCGGCAACATTACACACCTCAGTGGTGATCTGGCTTAAGCCGGGCACATATCGTTGCAGTATGGTAGGCCCTATATCCGATTCCTCTTTGATGACAGCCTCATCCTCGACTAATCCCCTGGGCATGTTAACATCCATCTGCTAATCAAATTGAAATTCAAAATTATGACTGTTACATTCGTCATCAGATATAGTCTAAATAATAGTGTGCATTTTCACACAAGTTTATCCTATCTGACACGGAGTTGACGGATACATATGTAACCGGGACGGAAAATTTGTCATAATAGCTCGAGCGCAGCGAACCTGTTTCAAATCTATAAGCCCATGTGGCCGTGGTTCGAATCCGGGCGTATACCAATGAGTTTTTTCTGACTAAAGTATATTAACTATGACTGATCCCGTGCCTCGAAGAGTACGTTAAGCAGTCGATCCCGGTTACTGTCAATAAATGGCGGTCGTTACAATCCACCCACCCGCATTGCAGCAGCGTGGTGTATTTACGCTGCAAGCCCCTTCATCTTGAGGGGAGGCCTAAGCCCCTGCAGTGGGGTATAAAAAAGGACCGATGGAATGGAATGGGAACCGAGACAGAAGCTGTTCTTGAGCTAAGGACAACGAAAAGATAACATAACATTTTTTACCTGATATAACAATAAAATAATAACTTTTGGATTATTTCCTTTGCTTGGGCTGTAAGACCTCGCTTCTTTTCAAATTTCATGATTCTAGGTCAAAGGAAAGTACTCTACAGATTTTGATTTATTTGCGAGTGTCGAAAGTGCATATTTTTTATTACGATAAGTGGCTGTAGTTTTTGATATTACGTTGATGTAGAAACTTGTTTCTTTTAAAACTTTAAGGGACTGTCAATGTTAAGTTTTTAAATTCAAACATTTCGCGGCTAAATCAAATACATTAAAAGTGTATAATTTTATTCTAAGGTAGTAGAGAGAACTAACAAAATTTCGCGTGTGTCGTTTTAGTACTTTTTTTCGTTCGTACTCTCGTAAAACTATCATCGTATTTTTGTCGTTTGTCGTAGAATTGAAATATAAATTTGTCACAAAATAACTCGAAATTATTGCATTGTATGGTATTTAAAGCCGGAAATTTAAGATTGTGCTGCTAATAAGTGTGTGACTCGAAAAAGGCAGATTCCATACTTCGACAAATATCGCTGGTCTAGGTGCGTGAAAGGGTAACGGTATTTCGAAGGTAAGTTGACGAACCAACGTATGCTGAAGCCTGGCCATGACACCCAAGCCAGCCTAAGGAGGAATCTGCAAAAGCGGTGAGTGCATACAAATTCATTCAGTAGCTCACATAATCAAAGAATCCAGTTTCTCAAACAATTTATCGTCGAATATACAGTCCACACCCCTTTCTCGTAAATTAACCCCAACCCATTTTACCAGTCATAAATAACCTAACAGTCAACTTAAGTATTTGATATTGTTACGGGCCAGATTTTTTTGGATACACGAAAACACCGATTTACTTATACTTTGTTTCTCAACAAAATCACAAAACAGTCTGTACGAGAAACATGGTGAAGGTTTACCTTATGTATGGTTACCTTAGGTATGTCCCAGTTCAAAGAAATGTGAATGTTAAACGTGATAATAACGCCATAACATAAAGTAAAATTATAGTAAAAAAAAAACTAAAATGAACACGCTTTAATAGCAAACAGAAAATAATTTTTAGTTTAAGAACAAAATGTTTAACAAGAAAATTTATGTTATTACGAAAAAGCGTGAGGTGCTTTGTACTATATTTTAATAATATTTTAATACTAGATCTACTTTCAGAAAATGTTTCAATAAAATATTTATAACAAAAATTTTTTTTAAATTGTCACAAAATTTTGAAAAATCTGTAAAATTGTACACTGTGTTGCAAGACATGGTAATAATAATCGCCCAGTTCGTCTTTTTTTCGATTGTCTTTCTATCGAGCACCCCAGGCTTTTTCACAATAACATTAATTTTTTCATTAATCATTTTATTCTTATACTAAAAATTATTTTCTGCTTTTTAGTTCAATTGCTATTAAAGCGTGTTTTTTTTTTTAAATTATAATTTATTTTTTTCATTTTTAGTCTTAAATTTTTTTTAACTACATTCGATCGTTTACAAACAGACAGGTGGAATTCACAAATACCTATAAAACAATGAACTCATATACAAAGTTTCATGTCCATGCCACTAACCACTGAGGAGTTCCCTTGTGAGCAAATTATCCTATGTGCATTATCAGTTCATGGTGAAAATCATGGTTAACTATTAGAATCCAACATAACTAAGTTTCGTGTTCATGCTATTAACCGTTGAGGAGTTGTCCCCATGAGAAGACATTCCTGGCTGCAGCATAAGATTACGTTTATCATCTTCATGTATTATAATCAAAGTCACATGTACCTTTCAAATTTCAATTCGATAACAGTGGAAGTGGGTGAAATCGCGTTCAAAGATTCCGTCACATACAAACAAACAACATACTAGTGGAACTAATAAAAGTGTGTTGAAAAGTGAGGTTACAGCTGTACACTGAAATATTGATAATTTAAAACATTCTCTATATAATTTTATATATTAAAAACTCAAATGTGAAAATGCACGTTACTGTTTAGACTAATATTAAAACTTAAACTAAGCTTAACTTAAGCTTAAAAAAGTTTACATCAGACATCAACACTAAAATATTAATAACAAGTACCTAATACATATTGAAAAATGGCTAGGGTTGAAGTATTACTATTGATGTTGACAACATGAGTTCACAATTCAAAAGTTTATCGACAACTCATTCCCCACCCTTACTTATGTTGTTTCCCTTATCCAATCTGTACTGATATACAGGTACTCCCTAATGCCATAATGAAAAACGAATTGTGCCAGCTTGTGGCTGTATCCTTGTCAAATGTTTTAAATTAAGCAAATAAATTTTAAATGGAGAGGGCACTAGGCACATCAGCTGTGGGCAAAATTAGTAACAAGCCAGCTTTACCATAGCGCAGGGCATATTATCCGTAGGTTCCACCATCACATGGAGCTGTTTGGTCCCTTCACATTGGGTGTCATTTTGGACATCAGATGGAATTGAGACATTGGAAAGATCGCATCGGTACAACCTCACTGAGCATTTTCTTAATTTGAAAACTTGATCTGTTGCGGGTTCATGCACCTTACTTCTGGTCTCTTCCATCTTCTTGAAAGATACAATATACTTAATAAATGAGTAAAGACCAGTCTAAAAAGACACATAGTTCCTAATAAAAATATTTTCCTACTTGAGTAGTGACAAAACAAAACGATTTGATATCCCATATGAGATTTACCATATCGTAGTCCCAATTTGAGGAAAACAAAACATTTTTGATTCAGCTTTTTTAACATTGTTTTTGCACCAATCAAAGACCTTTAAATAACCTACTTATATTTATATCTCTATGGCACCGATCGACACAAGCCTGTTTGTGATCAATTGTTACATTCTGTGGAATCCAATGCAAACAAATCTTTTTTAGAATAAAATGTACATGTAATGTCTTATGTATGCTCGTCATACTTAGGTATATGCCAGGGACGCCTCTATTTTGCGATATGTAAAATGACAAACTTGCATTATTAGTTCCCACACAGTACCAAATATTTAGTGGTAGCAAAACCAATTTAGAATAACCTTTTTTAAATTCATCCATGAGCATAGACTGCCCATGATTAAACTGATAGTTATACACAGTGGTTTTTGATGTTGCTTCATCCCCAAAAGTTGAAGTCAGTTGACCGATGCACTGTTTTTGAGTAAACCCACAAATTACAGTCTATACCTTAATATAGTGTTTTCAATATTTTATTTTTTTGTGTTAGTGTATCTTGTTATTATAATGTTCTTTTTACAAATTGGCGGCTATGTAAGTTGTTGTGTTGTTTTAATTTAATTTTAAAAATCTAATGATTTGGTTTTCTTATCCTATTTGTGAGCATATTTTTTCTTGTAGTATTTTTTATTTGTTGAACAGTGTTTCTTAGCATATTTTAGGTACTAGAATGTTGAAGTCCTATTCCCTCTTTCTAAAGTCGATCCCAGACAACACTGTGTGGTCACCACAAAACTCTTGCTTTGGACAAGCCACACCTTATTACAGAAACGATTTTTCATATACTTCACCTCAAACTTTATGTGAATCGGAATAGGCTGTATGCTTGCGTAACTAGTCATATACCCCTCGCTCCACTACATCCCGCTACACCTAAAACTGGTTACAGCGACGCGATTTGTGCCTAAATTCAGATCCGCCATAAAATTTGATTGTAACTGTAACACAAAATGATTGAAACTAACCCTTGTACTAGGTGTTTTGGCGCAGGTGCAAGCAGTCACCGGATACTCGTCCCGTGGTTCAGTTTTAATGCGGACTTCTGGCAGGCCGACACACAGCACCCCAGTACTGGAGAGATCACATCTGTATAAACGTATTGAACATTCTCGCACCCTGATAGCTTTGTCTTCTGAAAATCCGGCCATGAGGATCTCACAATTTTATCTCTAGTGCACCAACGGAACCTATAGAGGTTTATTTTTCAATTACATTGAATTTCCGGTCCAGCATCAAAAATATACTTCAAAAATTTGAACATTTACACCATTATAACGAACGATGGAACGAACACAAATCTTATCTTGATCATTGCGCCGGTCACGGGTTAGAAAAACCAATTATTTCCGAGTAGGTGCCTAAACTTTTTTATTACTATTCTGGATAAAAATTGGCACTTAGAGAAATAAAGAAAGTCTTCTAAAAAAAGGAATAAAATGTTTAAGGTTTTAAAGAATTCGCACTATAGTACAGACAATCTGTGCTGTGCTATACAGCTAAGCATGGAAATGATTACTACTTTTAATTCATTTTCATTTGATGAAATGACTAATTTTTTTCACAGTGATTTCACTTGTGAAATTGCACAGACAGTGATTTTTAAACTCCACGAGCTTTTAACGCTCGTAATATACTATCATTCACTCAATCAATATCAATCACTCAATCAATATCAATCACTCAATCAATATCAATCACTCAATCAACGTCAATCAATCATGTCAATATTACAAAATTTAACTACCACTTGCTATTAAAAATTAAATTTGAAATATGAGTTATATGATTATGACCAAATAGCGGCCAATTTTTTCAATTTTGACAACAGATTCGTGATCGGAGTCCATGCACATTTTTAGATATCGATTTTGAAAGCAATTTTTAGTGACTAAAACAGTCACATTTACACAAGTCATAACGGACATTTAAAAAAAAATAGGAAACTTATATTCAAATAGACTAACAAGTACTAAACTAATCTATATTTATAGACACTAAGACTAAACATCCAACGATAATTTTACATAAATCGCAGCACACATGCAATACTTAAACTACGTAATTGCGACACAATCGCCCTTCACGACTCCTGTGACGACTCCCGAGGTACAAGTGAAATCACATTGAAAATATTGAAACTGTGAAAGAGTGAAATCACAATGAAACTGTGAAAAAGTAAAATTTCATTCAAAACGATGAAATGCGCGTGGTCTGCGATTTCGTTGAGTATTATTTGTAGCAGAAGTAGCACGTAGCAGACCATGTGAAAGAAAGTAGCAGGTGCGACGTATGATTACGCATTTCATGTGATTTTTCACATGCTACTTGTGAAATGTTCCAAGCTTACTATAGACCACTCACCACGCTTTAATAAACGTCAGTATGAAAACGAAATCGCCAAAAAGTGGCAGGGTGCGGGGAGAAGTCGGCTAGTTTTCATTGGCTCGTTCAAAATTGACAATTTAATGGCTTCTTTCTGACCTGCTTCCAACTGACCGCTCAGAAGAGGGCTCTCTTAAGTTGGCACCCGAAAGAATTGTTTTTTAATATTTTTTTTTTCTAATTCGTTTGTTCGTCGTTTGTTCGTGATTGTTCGATCAAATTCATCGTTTGTTCGTTCTTCAATTTTTTATAAAAAATATTTAAAAATTCTTACTTAAGTTGGCACCCGATAGAATTGTTTTTTAATATTTTTTTTTCTAATTCGTTTGTTCGTTGTTTGTTCGTGATTGTTCGATCAAATTCATTGTTTGTTCGTTGCTAAATTTCTTATAACTCGCGATTTATAATCGATTTTTAATTTCCATTACCTACTGGGGTAGGTATTTAATTCAGTTAAGTTACTGGCAACACTGCTCATTATCATGTCAGTTCCGATTGATGGTTATTGACCATCACAGCCAGTACTCACCATTACTGCAGGACCCATGGACCTAATTAATTAGCTAATTAGCCGTAACTAACTAATTATCCCTAATTAGGTACCTACTGACTGTTTTGTGTCTGACTGCACCTGACCTTTACTGACCATTACTGACTCGGGTTACTGAGACTTTATACTGAGAGTCAAATTATAAGGAGAAGAAGACAAGTGCCCAAGTAAGTAAATACCATGGATGAGTATGTAAATATACCTCGATCTACTAATTACAATATTAAAAAAATTACAAAAATAATCAAGCTTCATCATCATCAGCCCATTTTTACCCCACTGCAGAAGCTTAGGCCTCCCCCAGGGTGAGGAGGGGGGGGGGCTTGGAGCTTAAGTCCACCACGCTATCAAGCTTATCAGTTGCCATAATGAGAGTTGATAACATGTATCAAATTGACAACACTCTTAAGCATAAGTACCTACTTGTCTTTAAAATCCAACGTATATACAAAATTTTGTGTTCGTGCTATTAACTGTTGAGAAGTGTCCTCATGGGGAGACAACCCTGGCAGCAGCATTAGGTTACGTGTATTATTTTAGTGTATTGTCATGGAAGTTACATATGTCTTCCAAATTTCAGCCCGATAGCTTCCGTGGAAGTGAGTGAAAATCGCGTTCTATGACTCAATTACATACAAACAAACATATAGGTGGAACTAATATAGGTGTTAACGGTAGCTATAGCCGTAGTGAAATAAGTAAAGACGGCGGGCGTGTGCGACATGCTCCGCGCACCGCCGTCCGAAGTGTAATTTAAGGATGAACAATATTACTTAGGATATATTTTTATTGAATATGGCTGTAAATTTGTTTCTTTGTTAATATAATTTTATGCGACGATATTGTGAAACAGAGATAGCAAATAAATAAAGAGAACGAGATGGCGCGATATGAGAGAGAGAGATAGGCAGAATAGTCCCTTTTGCACGATGCCGCTGTGGCACAGCACGCTTGCTCAAGGGTATAAATATAGCGCCCTGTGCTGTGCCCAGTCGGTATCAATAACAAAGCATTCAAACGCTTTTCCTTCCCCTTAGTCGCCCTTCTGGCAGCCATTTTCAACACTTGTTTTAAAAACTGCTACTTCCCACCGACCTGGAAAGAAGCTGTCGTAATCGGCATCCCTAAACCAGGCAAACCCCGAGACCTTCCCACCAGCTACAGACCCATTAGCCTCCTCAAGGTGATGGGCAAATTATACGAAAAAGTTTTAAAGACTCGTCTCAGCGACCATTTAATTGGAAAAGGACTAATAATCGACGAGCAATTTGGATTCCGCCCCCGGCACTCCTGCCCTCAACAGGCTCTCCGCCTAGTTGAATACATTTCTTCCGGTTTCAAACGGAAAGATAAAACCGTAGCAGTATTTTTCGATGTTGCCAAAGCTTTTGACAAAGTTTGGCATGCAGGCTTAATATATAAGCTGCATAAACTGGAAGTTCCCGACAGATTAGTATTCATTATTCAAGACTACCTCACCGACCGACATTTCGTATTCCGTCACGAAAATTCCATTTCAACGCGCAAAACGTTAAGAGCAGGAGTTCCGCAAGGCTCCACGCTCAGCCCACTATTGTACTCAGCGTACACGAATGACATCCCGCTGCCGCGCAACGGAGTCCAACTAGCACTGTTCGCCGACGACACAGTGCTTTATCTGCGCGCGCGAACAAACGGGCTAATCGCCTCACGTTTACAATTCTCCATAGACGAACTTACGCGGTGGTTTCGCCTATGGAGGATCGAAATCAACCCCGAGAAATCCGCGGCCGTTTGCTTTCGCTATTCCAAAGCGAAAAGCCCAGAGTTAGTCTCCCCCAATATTGCTACACTTCGAATGGCCGACGTCAACATTCCGTGGCAACATAGTTATAAATACCTAGGTATTACGCTTGACAAGCATCTGCACTTTCGCGATCATGTCAAGCGTGTTTGCAAAACAGCCAAATTCTACTTGGCTCGTTTATCCAGTATGATTGGTAGCCGCAGTAAGCTATCGATGCGCAACAAGCGCACTCTTTACGTAATGGCCATCAGACCTGTCATGACTTATGCATGCCCGGTCTTTGCATACGCCAATCAAACGATACTTAAGCCGCTACAAATCATACAGAACAAATTCTGTAGAAGAGCAGTAGGTTCTCCTTGGTACGTTCGAAACAGTCTGCTTCACAGCGATTTCGACTTACCAACCATCTCCAAATACATGAAGGATGCGTCAGAGCGTTTCTTCACCGCCGCGATCGCACATCCCAACCCGTTACTTTCGGCAGCGGCCTCTTACGAGCCCCCGCCCGCCCACCACTTTCTCAGACGCCCACGGAATGCACTTACAGATCCACCTGACGATCTCACCACCGAGGTAGAGATTCTAAGGGTCCTAGGCAGATCGGACCTTCAGTCTGACGTAGGAGAGCAGTACCTACCACCCGATATCACCTAGTTAACGTAACAAATCTGCTCGAATGGCATCTGAGCCTTGCTTGTTCACAGTCGGGCCGTCCAGCTCGAACTGCCCTCCCCAGCCGAGGGATCGACACGCGTCGGCCCTCATCTCTAGATTAATCATACGCCGATGAGGCGGCGCCCTTAAGGCACCGCCCATCAATGGCAGAAACGCACCGAAGCATCCTCAATGCGTCCGGTCGCCGTCATGTCAAATCCTATACGCTCTCCGGAGTATAGGTTGAGGAGTCGTTTAGCCGGTCGGGCTGCACCTTCTGTGTAGAAATCCCAACCCGGCACTATCTGCGCGGTAGGTCGGGCGCGCAGATGTCTGTAAGCAGATTCGGCCCTCACAAAACAAAAAAAAAAAAAAAAAAAAAAACTGTGCCCAGTCAGTCGCCCGCCGCCCGCCACAGTGAAAAGAACAAAGAAGATCTCTCTCTCATCAAGCCGCAAGCTCTCAAGACAAGTGATAAAGTGTTGTTTTATTGAAGCAAATGAACCCCTGCACCTAAAATCTATAGTGTTGGTCCTTCGAACATCGGATCTTCAAGAAAATGTCTACAACGGGAAGATCTACGAGAAGCAAAACAAGAAAAATGAGAGAGTGTTGTGGCGGATTCCGGGCTCGCGACGATGGCTGGACCTAAGTCCCCATCAACCGTACGAAAAGCTGGTGTCGTAGTGCATTCGCGGCCCCAGCCGATCCCGATGGTCGGAGGGCACGTAATCGATCACACGGACGACGTCGCGAATACGACTCGCCTCCGGTCCCCCGCGGGCCGTAGAGACAAAACGAACGCGCAACACACCGCGCCACTGCTTACGTCGCGTCCACCGCCCTCGATGACGTCACGTAGCTCGCGCTCCGAACGCGACGCTGCACGCCGGCGCGCCGAATATGAAGCCGCACAATCGATAGCTAATATTGAACGAGACCTTGTGAAGAAAAGACTCGCTATGGAACTCGCCGACCTCGATGCTGCATCGGAGGCAGATCTCGTAGAGATCGGAATTGAAGAGCCTCAGAACAATACGACGCAACACGCGATACGAGAACGAGTTGTGAACTGGATGAACCAGACCCCTCTAATGGCAAACAACGCTCCTGACACCGCCGCCAAATCAGCGGGGATCTCTCGGAGCCAGAGCGTGACAACCGAAGATGTCAGAATACCATTAGAAGAAATCTCACAACCATTTACCGCGAGGCGAGACCAGAGCCATGAATGTCGAAACAAAAGCGAGGACCAAGGAATAGGGATGGCAGAGCTAGCCCAAGCTATAACCAAAATAGCTAAGCCACGTCCCGTACCAAGACAAGCTTATGAACTACCAATTTTCAACGGCAGTATAAACGAGTGGAGAATGTTCAAAAGCTCGTATGAAGCGACCACATTTAATTATGAATACAAATCGTATGAAAATCTGGCACGCCTGCGAGTAGCCGTACAAGGAAAAGCGAGAACGGCGGTAGCTCATCTGCTCGCGGCAGATTCCAAACCCGAAGAAATCATGGCTGCACTTGAGCGCAAATTCGGAAGGCCCGAATTAATAATAGATGAAGTAATGCAACAAGTGAGAACTACACCACGAGTCACGGACAGCGGCCGCGAAATGAGTGACTTCGCTATCGCCGTACGTAACTGCGTCGCCGTACTCAAAGATTTGGACACAGAAGGTCACCTCTATAATCCGACGTTAGTGAGAGATCTTGTCGAAAAACTAACGCCACACCTACGCAACAAATACGCAGAACACGTGGTAGCGGCAAGGAAAGAAGGTCGACGTGAACCGAACATCGTCGTGCTAGCAGATTTTCTAGATCACGAAGCCGAACTAGCCGCGATCTATGCGCGTGTCCCGACGACACAGAACATGAGCACCATCTCGCGGACGACGGAGAAACCAACACGAAGGCGCGAAGCAACCTTTCGTGTAAACACGCAAATAGAAGAAAAAGCTTCTACGCCAATTAAATGTACCTGTTGCCAAGCGAACCACAAATTAACAGCGTGCGACAAATTCAAAAAGATGACCGTCGACGACCGGTGGAATTTTGTAAAAGAACATAAGCTGTGTTTCAAGTGCGTGTCGAAAGCACATCACAGCCTATACTGTAAAGCAAAAGGATGCACGAGATGTCAACGACGACACCACACTCTCTTGCATAACGAAGCTCCGCCGACGGCTCAACGAGCGACGCAGCAACCAGATGAAACCGACGCGAACAGTGACACATGCGAAAAGGTCACTAATATTTGGCTGCACGGACTCCAAAGTGCTGCTGAAAATCGTACCGGTCGTAATCAGCTATAAAGACAAAGAAGTGAAAACGCACGCGCTTCTAGATGATGGAGCGTCAGTCACGTTACTCGACGCGGGCGTCGCAAGCAAGATCGGCGCGAGCGGGCCGCACTCTACGCTACACATAGTGAGTGCGCGCGGACTACGGGTAACCGACAACGAATCACGCAACGTGAAAGTGATCGTACGCGGGCCGAACCGAATAGAGCACGAGCTCAAGTGTCGCACTATATTCAACTTGGACTTGCCGACACAATCCCTGTTCGCTAGCGAGATCAAGAAACACCGACACCTACGAGACTGTGACCTGGAAGAGCTGCACGATGCCAAGCCGATGCTACTTATAGGCCAAGATTACTGGGAGTTGATCACGGGCCGTGACGTGCGACGCGGGAAATCGGGTGAGCCCGTAGCATCCTTTACCGACTTAGGCTGGGTCGCACACGGCCGTAGAAACACGCGCGATAGAAACGCGAACTCCACGGTGTCGATTAATTGTTTGCAAGAACTGAACGACCAAATGAAAGAATATTTCGATCTAGACGCTATAGGTATAGTCGCTAAAAATAGACCCGTAGCGGAGATAGATAGAGCGACGCGGATTTTAAAAGAAACCACGCGCAAAGTAGGCAACGCCTGGGAAGTAGGACTATTGTGGCGGGAGGATAACCCGCAGTTCCCGGACAACTACAATGCCGCTAAAAGGCGCTTGTTCAATATCGAAAATAAATTAGACCGCGACGCGACGTTCGCAAGTTCGTACACAGCTCAAATCAATAGACTGTTAGAAAACGGGTATGCGTCAAAGGTTCCAGCGAACCAAAAATTCGACAACTGCCTATATTTACCACACTTTGCAGTCGTAAACCCGAATAAACCGGGAAAAGTGCGTTTAGTGTTCGACGCCGCCGCGAAATTTTCTGGACGCTCGCTGAATGATTATTTATTAACAGGGCCCGACTTGCTGAACAACCTAATAGGAATTTTATATAGATTTCGGTTAGGGCGAACGGCGGTCGTAGCGGATATACGAGACATGTTCTTACGAGTAAAGATACGAAGCGAGGATCAGCGAGCTCAGCTGTTTTTATGGCGAGGCGCGGACCGAGACAGAGAGCCTGACGCGTATGTCATGAAAACCTTAATATTTGGAGCAGCGTCTTCTCCGACTGCCGCGATAAATACGTTAAACACCAATGCGGATGCACACGCGGAAGAATTCCCCGAAGCCGCGGTCGCGACGCATAGAAATCACTACATGGACGATTTTTTGTATAGCCACGATTGTCAAGCAACGGTAGAGAAAATAGTTCGAGACGTAACGGAAGTGCACCGTCGGGGCGATTTCGTCATTCGGGGGTGGGCAACTAACTCCTTCGAACTGAGACCACGCCTTCCGAACGACGATACCGCTCAAGCCGGGACGATCGCGCTGCACAAATCGAAAACGGAACGCACGTTAGGCTTAATATGGGATCCAGATCAAGATCTGCTCGGTTTTGATCTAACGTTTAAAAAATTACCCGAGTCGCTATTGAAAGGGAACGTAATACCTACCAAACGTCAGTTCTTGAGCGTTATTATGTCGATTTTTGATCCGTTAGGGTTTTTATGTCCGATCACGATAAAATCGAAAGTACTTATGCAACGGGTGTGGGCGTCACAAATCTCGTGGGACGAAAGGTTACGCGAGCGCGACTTCCAGGCCTGGCTCGATTGGATAGGAGAGATAAAAACGTTATCAAAAGTCACGGTACCCCGATGGTACGCGCTGTTGTCTAGCAAGGCACAACTACATGCGTTCGGAGACGCTAGCGAGGTCGCTTACGCCGCGGTCGTGTATTGGAGGGCCGAGCGGCCCGACGGATCGGTACACGTAACACTAGCGACGGGAAAAGCTAGGGTCGCGCCGGTCAAGATAGCGTCGATACCGCGGCTGGAGCTGCAAGCGGCAGTACTAGCCGCGCGACTAGCCGATAACGTGCAAACCGAGCACGGCGTAGAAATAACAAAACGAGTATTGTGGACGGACTCGAAAACCGTCTTAAAGTGGATAAAACAAAAGAACCCGCGAAACTATAAACCGTTCGTCGCGTATCGATTGGCTGAAATTGAAGAACGATCAGATTCGGGCGAATGGCAATGGGTAAATTCGGCGGATAACCCCGCGGATGATGCGACTCGCGAGACGACCGCGAACACGGATAGGTGGCTGTCTGGACCCGCGTTTTTATCCAGATCGGAGTCGGAATGGCCGATTGACAGAGACGCGCATCTCGACGCGCCAAATAACGATTTAGAAATCAAATCTGGGGTAGTGTGCGTTGTGGCTCAGTCTGAGGAGGTGATCGAGGCTACGCGGTTCTCTTCGTGGACTCGCTTAGTGCGCACGGTCGCGTGGGTTTTCCTTTTTGCCAAAAGAGCACGAAAGCAGCAGCACGAATCGCTCACGGCGGCAAACATCAAAGAAGCGGAAAGATTTATGTTACAGAGTTCACAGTACCGAAATTTCGCCGAAGACATAACTGCTCTACAACGAGGCGACCCGCTACCGCGATCGAGTCGCCTGAAAGCTGTCGACCCCATCATTGTCGACGGCGTGCTTCGAGTCGGCGGCCGCCTGCGCCGCGCGCAGCATTTAGAGTTCAACGAGAAGCATCCGCTCATACTAGACGGGCGCGACCACGCCGTACGCTTACTCATCGCACACCACCACAAGGCCGTGGGACACAGCAACCACGAAACGGTGGTGAACACGCTCCGCGAGCGCTATTGGATCTTGCGCTTGCGACCCACCGTCAAGCAGATCGCCAGGGAATGCCGACTCTGCCGCATTCGTCACGCGCAGCCATCCGCACCCAAGATGAGCGACCTGCCGCCGGCGCGACTGGCCTATAAACAAAGACCTTTCACCCACTGCGGACTGGACTATTTTGGGCCATTAGAAGTGGCCATCGGACGACGACACGAGAAGCGCTGGGTGGCACTGTTCACGTGTCTTTCCACGCGCGCTGTGCATCTAGAAATCGCTGGGTCGCTGTCTGCCGACTCTACAATCATGGCTCTCCGCCGCATGATTGCCCGCCGGGGTCAACCCGCCGTTATATACAGTGACCACGGCACGAATTTCGTCGGAATGGCTTCGGAATTAACAAAAGCGGACAAGGAGAAGTTGGAAGCAGAGGCAACTACGCGCGGCATAACTTGGCGCCGCATTCCCCCCTCCGCCCCACACATGGGCGGGAGTTGGGAACGACTCGTGCGGTCCGTAAAGGCGGCTCTAAAAACGACGCTGCTCGCCAGAGCGCCACGAGAAGAGGTACTGCACACTTTGCTACTGGAGGCCGAATTAATCGTTAATTCCAGACCGTTGACTCATATCTCGGTTGACCCACAAGACCCGATCGCTCTCACCCCGAATCATTTTTTACTGGGCTCCGCCGCTGGCCGTCACTTACAAGGCCAGTTTGACAACGCCGACCTCTACGGCCGCAAACAATGGCGAATGGCACAGAAGTTGGCCGATATGTTTTGGGAGCGATGGAGGCGAGAATACTTGCCGACGCTTCAGCAGCGGAGGAAATGGACGCAAGGAGTGCAGCCGGTGAAAGTAGATGACCACGTAATCATCGTGGACCCCGGGCTGCCTAGAAACACTTGGCCGCGGGGCCGCATCACCAAACTATACCCGGGCGTCGACGGGCAAGTGCGAGTCGTCCAGGTGCAGACCGCGAACGGGTCACTACGGCGACCAACTACACGTCTCATAGTGCTACCTACAGATGAGTGATTGTCGCGGAGCTCCAACCGGGGGTGGACTGTTAACGGTAGCTATAGCCGTAGTGAAATAAGTAAAGACGGCGGGCGTGTGCGACATGCTCCGCGCACCGCCGTCCGAAGTGTAATTTAAGGATGAACAATATTACTTAGGATATATTTTTATTGAATATGGCTGTAAATTTGTTTCTTTGTTAATATAATTTTATGCGACGATATTGTCAAACAGAGATAGCAAATAAATAAAGAGAACGAGATGGCGCGATGGGAGAGAGAGAGATAGGCAGAATAGTCCCTTTTGCACGATGCCGCTGTAGCACAGCACGCTTGCTCAAGGGTATAAATATAGCGCCCTGTGCTGTGCCCAGTCAAATATTAAATTTTTAATATTATTTTTGTATTATATGTAGTCATACTACCTTTTAATTAATATAATGGAGGGCCGCCTCCAGGTGATGGAGGCTCGCTTCCGTGACCTGGAGAGCTGCCTTTTTGCGTTCTTAAACGAAACCGGTATGAAGGAGAAATTTAACTCCTTCCTTAAGCGCCGCGCCGCTCCACTACCCGACTCGCCCGCGTCGCCAGAGTCGCCAATCGAGCCACATGAACCCAATAATGACAATACTGACGCTCAGGACCCCGATTCCGACTCGATGGAGGTAATTGAAGCCCTTCAGGCCACCAACAAGCGCCCACTCAATAATACAGACGAAAACTCGTCCGACTCGGAAGCGGACGAGTTTAAAAAAGACCCAGCCGCAGTCCGCCGCGAACGTAAGAAGGCACGTCGCCTCGCTAGGAACGCCGCGCCTCCGCCTTCTTCCACCCCCGCGCCCGCGAGCGCAACCACCCCCGCCTCCGCGCCCGCCGCATCTCAAGCGGCCACCGCACGCCCCTCGTTGCCAGCCCCCGCGCCTTCCGCGCCTACGGCTCACAAGCCCATACCCCCTCCCGCGGGCAAATCACCTCCCCCGATCATCTTGAGGGACAAAAGCAAATGGACCCACGTGTCCTCCGTCTGTGGCGCTCGCCACATCAGCTACAATAAAGCCGTGAACACCACGGAAGGGATTCGTATCACCCTCAGTGATAGCGAATCCTACAGAGCCTTGTCTCGCTTCCTCATTGAAGCGAAAATTCAGTTCCATACATTCGCGCTCGCTGAAGAGCGCAAACTTAAGGTCGTGCTTCGCGGTATTCCCGACGAAGTTGACGACAACATAATCCTCGAGGACCTCAAGTCCCAAAACTTCCCTGTTGTGGCAGTCCACCGCCTACATAGGCGCGATGGCTCTTCTCTGGGCCTAGTACTCGTCATTTTGGAAAAAAATGAGACCAGCAGGCTTATTTTCCAAAATAACATCCGCGTCGCTGGTCTTTCCGGCATTCGGGCTGAACCTCCTCTAAGGAGAGGCGGCCCTGGGCAATGTCATCGTTGCCAGCTATACGGTCATGCTTCACTTAATTGCAACGCAAATCCGCGTTGCGTTAAATGCCTCGTTCCGCATTTTACATTGGAATGCCCACGTGACAAGGCAAAAGACGGGCCACCCGCGTGTGTCCTGTGTAATCAAACCGGCCACACGGCCAATTACAGAGGTTGCCCTAAGGCACCTAAATTCACGCCCCCAGTGCGTCATCAACCTCCACATAAACAGTGGGCCCCGCCCCTACATAATTCAACCCACTTCCCGGCGCTGATCCAAAGGCGCCCGCACTATAATAGCCCGCCCACTAACGCCGCCTCCCCTCCTACCACTTCCCGCCCCGTCGCACCGGCGATGGCTTGGGGCCGTACACCATCAGTGGCGGCCGCACCGGCCGTTTTTACTCACGGGCCCATGCCCAACAAACAATTAAAAGACGCGAACTCGTTCCTCGCGAACTTAAACATAATTAAAGCAGCTATAGCCGAAGTTTCGGAAGAGGAAGTCGCCGCTTTAGCTTCCGAAATTTCGAATTGCAACAACACCAAGGGTAAAATCACTGCCCTTACCCGGTATCCTTAGTAGTTAATTCTTTATTTTAAATTAACTTCAATTTAACTTAATTTTTCTTTTAAATTAAATTTTCACTTTCAATGGCTGCACCCGCGTGCACATTAGGCACACGCGCTGGACGACATAAGCCGAGATCGATCTCGCTTCTGTCGTTCAACGCGCGCGGCCTTACAAATAACCATATCGAGTTAGGTGAATGTGCGTCTGAGTACAGCGTAGATATCATTTTAGTTCAAGAAACCTTTTTATCAAACAAAAGGCCCAGGGCCTGTAAAATTAATAATTATAATTTACTAAGAACGGACCGTGAACGCGGAAGGGGCGGTGGCACCGCAGTGTATTTTAAACGCTCGCTGTACTGCTGCCCTATCGACACGCCTACTCTCATAAATATAGAAGCTACAGCGTGCAGATTGTCTATGACCGGTCACGGGACCGTCATCATAGTCTCTGTGTACCTGCCTCCCACTAGTGAGTTGCTCCGGAGCGACATAGAAGCCCTCCTCGCCCTAGGAGACTCAGTGATCCTATTTGGCGACCTTAATTGCAAACACACAGATTGGAACTGTGTCACCTCCAATATTAACGGCCGCAGGCTTTCGGTCCTAGCTGAGGCCTTAGATTTAGACTTGATAACGCCCCTCTCACCGACGCGGTTTCCAGACAATGACTCCCACCGACCAGACATTCTGGACATAGCGTTACTTAAGAACGTGGCGCTGAAACTAAGCTCTATAGAGACGCTTCACGCTCTGAGCTCAGATCACCGCCCCGTCCTTATGAAACTGGGCTCGCCGGAAAGCCCGCCGGGGGACCCTATTTTTATCACCGATTGGGACAAAGTATCATTCGAGTTCCAAAAAATCGATACTCCCGCTTTAAACCGAATCCCATCTGATTTAAATTCTAACAACGATGTAGATTTAGCAATAGGGGCTCTTACGGAGCACGTTCAAAAAGTGATCGCGGACTGCTCGCGGAAGGCTCCGGCGGCTAAACCCCGTCTGAACCTGCCGCCCGAAGTACGCGAACTCATAAGAGTCAAAAACGTTGCCCTGCGCCGCGCGAGCGCATATCCCACGCCCGAATATAGGTCACGAGCGCGCGTCCTCCAACGCCGAGTGAGGGAGCGCATCAGTGAATTACGTAACGAACAGTGGGACCAACTTATGGAAGGCATTAAGCCAACCCATAAGGCCTACTGGAGTGTCGCTAAAGCGCTCCGTATAGACGGATACGCCGCGTCTCCCCCGCTTAGGAAGCCTGATAGCACCCTCGCGTTCGACGACAACGAGAAAGCTGACTGTTTGGCAGATAGTCTTGATTCTCAATGTTCACCCAGCACACTTGAGTGCGACCCCAACCACGTAGCCCACGTCGAAAACGACGTGCGCAACCGCGCGACCCGTCCGCCCTCAGCAGACCTACCACCCGTCACATGTGACGAAATTAGCCAACATATCAAGGAGCTTAAAAACAGAAAAGCTCCAGGTCTCGATGGTATCAATAACAAAGCATTCAAACGCTTTTCCTTCCCCTTAGTCGCCCTTCTGGCAGCCATTTTCAACACTTGTTTTAAAAACTGCTACTTCCCACCGACCTGGAAAGAAGCTGTCGTAATCGGCATCCCTAAACCAGGCAAACCCCGAGACCTTCCCACCAGCTACAGACCCATTAGCCTCCTCAAGGTGATGGGCAAATTATACGAAAAAGTTTTAAAGACTCGTCTCAGCGACCACTTAATTGGAAAAGGACTAATAATCGACGAGCAATTTGGATTCCGCCCCCGGCACTCCTGCCCTCAACAGGCTCTCCGCCTAGTTGAATACATTTCTTCCGGTTTCAAACGGAAAGATAAAACCGTAGCAGTATTTTTCGATGTTGCCAAAGCTTTTGACAAAGTTTGGCATGCAGGCTTAATATATAAGCTGCATAAACTGGAAGTTCCCGACAGATTAGTATTCATTATTCAAGACTACCTCACCGACCGACATTTCGTATTCCGTCACGAAAAATCCATTTCAACGCGCAAAACGTTAAGAGCAGGAGTTCCGCAAGGCTCCACGCTCAGTCCACTATTGTACTCAGCGTACACGAATGACATCCCGCTGCCGCACAACGGAGTCCAACTAGCACTGTTCGCCGACGACACAGTGCTTTATCTGCGCGCGCGAACAAACGGGCTAATCGCCTCACGTTTACAATCCTCCATAGACGAACTTACGCGGTGGTTTCGCCTATGGAGGATCGAAATCAACCCCGAGAAATCCGCGGCCGTTTGCTTTCGCTATTCCAAAGCGAAAAGCCCAGAGTTAGTCTCCCCCAATATTGCTACACTTCGAATGGCCGACGTCAACATTCCGTGGCAACATAGTTATAAATACCTAGGTATTACGCTTGACAAGCATCTGCACTTTCGCGATCATGTCAAGCGTGTTTGCAAAACAGCCAAATTCTACTTGGCTCGTTTATCCAGTATGATTGGTAGCCGCAGTAAGCTATCGATGCGCAACAAGCGCACTCTTTACGTAATGGCCATCAGACCTGTCATGACTTATGCATGCCCGGTCTTTGCATACGCCAATCAAACGATACTTAAGCCGCTACAAATCATACAGAACAAATTCTGTAGAAGAGCAGTAGGTTCTCCTTGGTACGTTCGAAACAGTCTGCTTCACAGCGATTTCGACTTACCAACCATCTCCAAATACATGAAGGACGCGTCAGAGCGTTTCTTCACCGCCGCGATCGCACATCCCAACCCGTTACTTTCGGCAGCGGCCTCTTACGAGCCCCCGCCCGCCCACCACTTTCTCAGACGCCCACGGAATGCACTTACAGATCCACCTGACGATCTCACCACCGAGGTAGAGATTCTAAGGGCCCTAGGCAGATCGGACCTTCAGTCTGACGTAGGAGAGCAGTACCTACCACCCGATATCACCTAGTTAACGTAACAAATCTGCTCGAATGGCATCTGAGCCTTGCTTGTTCACAGTCGGGCCGTCCAGCCCGAACTGCCCTCCCCAGCCGAGGGATCGACACGCGTCGGCCCTCATCTCTAGATTAATCATACGCCGATGAGACGGCGCCCTTAAGGCACCGCCCATCAATGGCAGAAACGCACCGAAGCATCCTCAATGCGTCCGGTCGCCGTCATGTCAAATCCTATACGCTCTCCGGAGTATAGGTTGAGGAGTCGTTTAGCCGGTCGGGCTGCACCTTCTGTGTAGAAATCCCAACCCGGCACTATCTGCGCGGTAGGTCGGGCGCGCAGATGTCTGTAAGCAGATTCGGCCCTCACAAAACAAAACAAAAAAAAAAAAAAAAAAATGTGCCCAGTCAGTCGCCCGCCGCCCGCCACAGTGAAAAGAACAAAGAAGATCTCTCTCTCATCAAGCCGCAAGCTCTCAAGACAAGTGATAAAGTGTTGTTTTATTGAAGCAAATGAACCCCTGCACCTAAAATCTATAATAGTAAGGCTAGGCATTCACGATCATGCGATCACGCCACAAAACGGTGGCAATGGATTTCGAAATATAATTATTAACTACAGTTTATCTTTATGTAAAAACACGCAAACCCAAGAATAAATGGACAAAAATGACTTCTAAAGAAAAATATACATGTTAATTTACTAAATTTTATTAAATTTAAAGTTAATTATAATTTATTAATTCGGGTCTTTGGACTGAAATAAAAGAAGCGATTGGTCCATTGCTGCGCTCCTTTCATTTTGCATGATAATCACTATTTGTGATTTACCAAAGGCAAATGTAAAACAAATTCAATGACTTCCAAATCTAAATCTTTAGACGTCATGACTAAACGGCATACATGGGTAACGCTGCGCGACGTTGCGCCATTGCGCTAACGCAGTAGGGTGGCATTACGGCAGTGTTCCCAACTCTCAAAAATATTTATTCCTAAAGTTTGTGTCAAAAACGGCAAAAACCCCTAAAATCGCCTTAATTATTGAGTTGTCTCCTTAATAAATATAAATTCATAATTATTTAGAAATAATATGCTGTAATATGTTTCAAAAGTCTTTTTATTATAAGTTATTTACACAGACCACCATATGCACAGACAATAAAATGGCCGCCAGTGGCGCCAGTATTGCCGCCAGTCATCACAGAGTGGTTGTAGAATTACGTACTAGATGTCGTTATTAGTCGCTAGGTCAAGAAATAAATATTAATATTATCAATTAAAAAAAAAAATAAAGAGTCAAAAAATCCCTGAAAATACCCCTAAACATTTTAGACCCCTAAAAAAATCCCATCTCACTTATTTACCCCTTAAGTCTGGGGGGAAAACCCCTAAGTTGGAAACACTGCGTTACGGGCGCTGTAACACAATCCGAAAAACTGTAACGCCAATGGCACCAAGGCTCCGCTCACCACTTCAGCTGGCGTTGGCGTTACGGCGCTGCGTTGATACCTTAATTGGCGTCGGCGCTTTGGCGTTGACGCAAGAAATTTGCTGGTGTTACCCATGTCTACGTAAACGGCAGATTCACACAGACTAATCCAAAATTTGGATCAGTCACAATTCCCACATTCACGATCTTTTGGCGCGATGGAGTTCATGGAGTGACTGGCGCGGTGCGAACGAATCGTGGGTTTCCGCATTCACGATACGTTGGTTGGAGCGATGGCGCGACGCGATGCATCGGCGTGGCATCACTGGATTTTGAAACGATTGGATTTCCGCTCATGGCGCGACGTCACGCAAAAATCGAACCGTTTCAACATTCTCGGCAAGATTTTGGACTAATGTGAACGTTTTTGGAATGATGGAGTGATCATGAATGGGCCGCCTAAGCGTGAAAAGATTTGGCCTAATATTACTTTAAAACTATAATGACCTGAAATTTAGGTAGGTATGCATACAGTTTGATTGGACCTGTACCTAAGTAACATTGTGTTTGTAGGTGCATCAAGCCGATATTCAAACCTTACTTTCGATATAGGTTCCTCTTTGGGGACCGACTCGTCCTGTACCTACCTAACCGTTAAATGTTTTCTTTGTAGTTTTAATTTTCTGTTAGGAATATATACCTAGGTAACATTCGATTGCAACACTTTTGAATTTTTTTAAGTATTGTAGGTACACCGACTTATAAGGTATTGTATAAAAATTTAAAAACGAGCAATCAATGAACTTGATCACTTTCATCTATAGTTTACAAGCCATGCTACTGAAATCTGGCAACGTTGCGTGTAATCCGAGCCTTAGTATCAATCAGGTCATTAATTCGCGTTTTCTTCCATTTAAACGTTATGTAAACAGAAATATTGATTTAAAATAATAAATCAGTGTTAAACATTACGTTTTGCATCGTGTTTATTCGTAATTAGTAAGGTAAGTTGATATTTTCACCCTAATCGTTTTTCGTTTCACGTCACAATCTTGACACGTTTGGGTGGAAATTACAGTAAATTTTTATAATTTTTCGAATAGGTTCGAAGACATGGAATCTGGAGGATCCCGGGGAACTATACTTATACTTTAACCGCATGCTAGCCACCAGCAGGTCCGGCGAGATTGATTACGTAGAACCCAGGAAGAGGAATAAACTGCAAGGGAACGGTACATTCCCGTAGAACGTTATACAATAAAACTAGTTTTTAAGATATAGCCTGTGATAAACGCACAAAATCATAGTAACACTAACCGAAATGAGATATAATAACCATAATTTTTATTCTATTGATGATTCTATTTTATTCATAAAATTCACTTATGACACGCAAACGAAGTCGCGGGCGGGTGCTAATATAATTGAATAGATACTCCTATTTCTATTTTCTGTTAAATGCCATCGATAATTTCATATAGTTATTTAAATCCCATATTTTTAAATATTAAATCATGACATCTTGTCAGCTGACGAAATAAATCAGACTACAAGTGACAGTTAATGCGACGTTGCCAAATCTAATAGCATGGCTTGAAACTATAGAAGGCAGGGACTTGATCAAACAATTAAAAACAAACGAATTAGAAAAAAATTTAAATGGAACGCCAATGACCTAAGAGAGAATTTTTAAATATTGTTTATGAAAAATTGCAAAACGAACAAACAATGAATTTGATCGAACAATCACGAACAAACGACGAACAAACGAATTTGAAAAAAAAAATATTAAAAAACAATTCTATCGGGTGCCAACTTAAGTAAGAATTTTTAAATATTTTTTATAAAAAATTGAAGAACGAACAAACGATGAATTTGATTGAACAATCACGAACAAACGACGAACAAACGAATTACATAAAAAAATATTAAAAAACAATTCTATCGGATGCCAACTTAAGAGAGCCTCAGAAGAGACGTAGTTATGTAGTGTCACTACTTAGCCTTGGCGAATGCTACTCCCTGTCAAAGCGTGTCTATAAGGTTGACTTGTCTGTGCGCACCATAGACATATATATATACCTTTATGGTGCGCACTATTCACAATGGCACGCATGGCATTTGGTACCAGTGTGACCGTTTTAAAATTGAGTAACACAATACTTAACAAATAAAACCGAGAAATTGTGCTGCCAGTACTAAAAAATACTTAAAGATCAAAATTCTACGAAACTCTTTTGCTACCTATTTAAAAAATATTCTAAATAAAACTCAATTTTCAATAACATTTATTTGTAAATCAATTGTGTAATCGCTAATTACTTTATTACATTTCGAAGTATGAGACGCTCCATCTTAATGATTATATTATTATATTAGTCTAGTTTGTTCCATAAAAATTGCTAAAAAAGGCAAGCGCCGGGTAAATATATAAAAAAACTTTTTAGTCTTGTGTTATCTTGGGTTTTATACATATACTGACCTACAAAACTGCTAGTAGGTAATACTAACAAGGTATTTTACAACTAATGAGGGCACAGGGCGTTTTTCTGTGACTACGATTTACACGGCGAATTTTTCTTCTTCAGTACGAATTTTACATGTGGGTCACCACACAAAATCCTACATCACAGCAAATATTTCAAAATATTAACTGGTGTAGATTTGGTCTGTGTTCATATTTTTTTGCTAATATTTTCATCGCAACATGGCATTTCTATGATCATCCAAGTGTACTACGAAAAATTAAAACTATACCTATTAATAACCTGTATTTTCAAACCAGTTTATTGCATATGAATTATGAAATTAGAATCAATGCTTGTCGGAACAGAAAATACTGAAAAAAAGGAAATAAAAAAGTAAACAACTTTATTATCCTCCATGCAAAGTTGATATAAAAAGTATCGTGTCGCCTTCTTGAATTTCATATTTTAAATCACCCATTAATTCCCAATCGGCGTCATTAATTAAAACTAAAATACCAGGCCTTACAGAACCATTTTGTAAAAATAACTCGGGCCTTTCTTTTAACTAATTAAGTATCTTTTATCCATATCAATAATTCTTTTATTGTCCACTTTTCTGACTGGGTATCAGGAAAATATTTTTTTATATATGGCAATTCTATTTCTCTTTTCTTTGTTTTGTCAAATAATAATTCAGCTCCTCCGCCAAACTGTAATTTTATTTTTAGGGTTTTCTCCATTTTAATACCTGTAAAAATAATAAAAATTGTAGGTAGTTAATATTAATATATGATAGAACACAGTCACTTTGATTTTATTTTCTTATTTCAAGATATTGAGATAAATAACATTAATAACAGTTATTTCATTTTAAATATTGGTAACAAATATTTCCTAGAGATAAATTATGATTGCTATCTACAATGGTCAAAAGAAAATTTTTTTACATTTCATAAAATATACACTTTTCTATTAAGTTATAGGCAAAGTTAAACATTTTGATATTTTTATATATATTTATAATTATCAGCCAAAGGGTAATTAATGCAATATTATTATGCTTCTAAAATTTGATACGGAATGATCTTCAAAGAATAGGAAGAATAGGCAAATGTTGGCTGTGCTCTCGAGCCCGAAATCAGTCCACGAGAAAGTGGTGTAAGCGATGTGCGAGATAGATTTGGCCTGATCACCAAGTTGTGGTCTATATCGAATGAGAGGATGGTGACCAATAAGATAGTCATCACTTATTAAAAGTTTTTTTTTGAGCTGATCTCAATCATGCCAAAAATGTTGATTATTCTTTGAATCTCGTAAATTGTTCCTAATTTAAGTATGTTCTATTAAAACTGTAAATTTTCTGCTATAATTATGTGTAATAATAATTAGATGACAAATATAGATCAGTTTTGTCATTTTAAAACCACCCATTTTTAAAATATCGCAATTATTGTTTTCTACTATGGTAGGGCACGCGAGCACCCATGTCAAAAAAAGGGCACGTGCACTGCAGTGTTAATATTTCCTATTTTCCTGTATGAAACTGAAACAAGGATCAAAAAACATCCATCAAAAACATCGTAAAAAATGCCCTTGAGATGTGGTGCTGGAGGTGCTTGCCGAGAATAAAATGGACTGCTCGCCGCACTAACGTCTCCATCCTAAAAAAGCTTTGCATCAAAGTCTTTCGTCGATTGTGAAAATGCGAATATTTAAGATGTTTGGACATATCGTCGCAACAAAATTTCACTGGAACGATTGGTGGTGCAAGGACGAGTAGGGGGTCAACTTTCCCGTAGTCTATCACCTACTAAATGGACAGACCTCATTAAATCGTCTACAAAGTGTTCCCAGGTCGCACCCAATCTATCAGACAATCCATGGCCACTATCATTCCGCCAGGAGTGTACGACTGAGAAGAAGACTTATTACGGTTCAGACGATACAGCCCTGTGGCTAACAGACGGACAGCGAAGCCTTAGTGATAGGGTTTCCGTTGGTACTCTTTGGGTACGGAACCCTAAAAATCATGATGCCAAATATGAGTACCGTGCTTCTTTGTTTTTAACACGTATTTGTAAAAAGAAACACGCTTGTAATATGGACAGTGTTTCTTTCTAAATCACAAACGAAAAAGACACTACAAACATTTTATTAGCTCCTTTAGGCTGATATAAAATTATTGGCGAATGTGTGTTTTTATAGATAAACATTTTCATCCACTTTCAACCCGTTGGAAGTTTAATTTGAAGAAATCCTTTCTTGATGGTTGTGAACATTATAAGGAAGAGCTGCGCATAATTTTCTCGTTTCCACGACCGGTGCTTTGTTGAGCGGGGCATTGATTAATCTTTTAAACTGTCATTCGCTTAATCGTTCAGCACTTTAAAAAATACATATAGTATACCTAGTAAGCATCACTCAAATTAAGAATATACAAATAAAGTTATAACATTACAAGGAATAGAGGAGTTTAATTTTAATATTATATAAATTTCATAATTATTTGAATATTCTCTCAGTTCGAGGTTCGAGCCTGTTGCTATCCTAATTTTAACTTATATTAATAATCTAAAACTGATTTTTTGTGTTCATTTGTCGTTTTTTCTAGTTGTAAGAGAGCAAGATCATGAGGTGATTATTTTCACGGATACAATATAAAAATAAAGTACTTAACATGGGATAATATTGTTCTTGGTCAAAAGTTACGTGTGTTATGTATAAAGACGCGAGAAAAAGCTTATCAGAGTATCAGCTAAAATGCGACTACTTTACCAGTGGTACTAAAGCAATACTTCAGAATATTACGTCGTCGTACTCTTTTCCCGGAAGTACGCACGGGAGAATAACATCCCGTCGCGGAGAAATACATGACAGGCGTAAGTAAGCGTCCGGAGGCTATGCTCTTGCTCTATGTATGCTAAGTCTCTCTCCCAGTTGTATCTACGAATGTTTAATACGTATTATTATCGCGCGCGTTTCTGACTAACCGACGAATTATATGGTAATGAATATATGAATAGGCAGTTATAGACTTTATCCACCAACAGACGAATTTGGGGGAGACGAGAAATCGCATTAACATATTTAATTTAGCTTATCTCCAATTGAATGGATTTATTTTTATAATCGGTGGTCGTACGCTTTTCGAGACAAGTGCTAAGTTAGACTATCTATATATCTAATTGAAATACCACACATTCACTCACTCGTTCATTTATAAGCAACGCCGAACCGAAACTCTTGAAGCGAATCACAAGAAATTCTGATAGATCTCGACGACCGCTTAGCCTAGTGGGTAGCGACCCTGCCTACGAAGCTGGAGGTCCCGGGTTCGAATCCCAGGTCGGGTCAGTATTAATATTATGAATATTAATACTGGTACCGGGTCTTGGTTGTTATATGTGTGTGGTGTCTTCGCAAAAATAATTATATATGTATATATTATAAAGAATATTTAAGTATGTATATCAGTTGTCTAGTAACCCATAACACAAGCATAATACTTGCTTACGTTGGGACTAGATGACGCTGTGTGGGAAGTTCCATGTATTATTATTATTTGTTTCATGATGTAAACATCACTGAACCAAAACAAAAACATCAACTAAGAAAGTATTTTTCGAATTAATACCCCTGAAAATGGGAGGGGTAAGTTTTCATGAAAATCCATCATTTTTGAAGTTTAATTCATGAAATTCGATATATGAGCTTGGGGTTATAAACTACGATAAACATATTGCATTTCAACATTTTTAAGAGTTTAAACCCTTACGGGGATAAAATAGGTAATGGAAGCTTGTACCCCGTAAGTTTTAAGACCGCTAAAGTGAATTACTACACGAAATTCAGTTATTTGGTTTTGTTGAGGTAAACATCCACTAAGAAAGAATTTTTCAAAATTCCTACCCCTACGGGAATAAAATACGGTGGGGGAAGTTGGTACGCAAAATAGGTCATTTTTCAAGTTAAATACATTCAAATTGGGATACAGTTTTTCTACCAAAAACTAAATAAATCGTATTTGACAGTGTTTTTAAAATTAATCCTTAATATTTTTAGTTTACTAAAAAAGTTATAGTTTAATGAAAAACTCACAGACCATATTGATATTAATTCTCGCTGAAATAAATAATACATACAATAGTTTACTACTTTTAACTAATTATTCTATAGGTGATTTATTTAAGAAGCGACAATTAGATAATATTTACTTATATGTTTATTGTTTGTATTGAATGTCATAATTCCTGTAGGTATATCAATTACTGATAACATTTGTGAACTATTAGTAAATTCGTCTCTCAGTATATATATTTAAGTTTTCACTTCTATCGTGCGGTCATAAGCACACATCTTTTTTTTTTTTGATATAGTGAGTTTCCAGGGCGTGGGCGGAAAACTAATGTCTCTAAGGATAGGACCGCCTGCAGATGTATTTCATCAAACACAATTGTACACATAATCCAACTGAATGAAGGCGCGAAAACTCACACCGTTTTGGCGAAACTGTTTCTGCGTCTCTATTTATTTATTATCCATTAATGGACACCTCAGCAATATTGTATATCTTTTCATACCTATATAATAATAGAATATATAAACAGGATTGCACGAGGCACGAGTTTAATTTAGGTAGCGTTAAAAGAGGACAGTCGAGCAGCCGTCTAGAGCGGGCTGACGCTGGCTCGAGCCCAAAATATCGATGTACGCGCTTTTCGATATATATGGAATCGACTTTTTTTACGTCATACTTTTGTGCCAAGGGGAAATTTATGACTTCAATAACAGTCCCGAGGCGGGTGATTCCCGACAAATGTTGGTATAAAATATCGTTTTAAATGCGGCCCAATTAGGCGCATCAACCGCTGCCGACTATGGGTAGCCACGCGTGCATACACACGGCGAACAAACAACAAATATTACATTCCTCGTTTTTCGCTTTTCTTTTCTTGGACGGAAACTCGACTCTGAATTATTTTTAATAACGTATATGCCGATAGATCTCTCGAGAGGAAACATTTACAAAGCGAAAATCTTATAAAAGACATGTGGGGCGTAATGTATTTGTCGAAGAAGTGGTAAAGATCGATTTTATTGTATATGACACGCTTGCTTGGAAATTCTTTACGACTTAAGATTCGGAAAGAACAAATCTAAAGCAAAATTTCACCGACATTATAAACAGGATAGCTAGCACATACAATAGAACTGACAACCGATGGGGAAAAACCGATGAATTTTTTGGCAAAACCACATATTGGAGAGCGTAGTGTGGAACGATCCCCGACCATGAACCTAGGAATATCCGGACTCAGCATCGCAAACTAACTACCGATGCACACCTAGTGAATCAGCTTACTATGTATGTACGTATCAATTTGAACAAATTCATATCATACTAAGTCTGCCGATATAAGGGGCTACCACTGCAATGCTTCTTTAGTTGTTCAGTAGCAGTGAGTAGAGTTTTATTACGTCTGTGTCTCCAACTAGATGGACAAATCGCAGCTTTCAGCATCCAAGACAACTGGATGCTGAAAGTTCAGGACCATTCGTGATGTGCTTCATTATAAGAGGCTTGTCATTATAAGAGGCCAGTAGTGGACGTTGAGAGGTGTTGATAGGCTGATTTAGGTGAAAAGAGGTAACATTTATGTTTAATAGAACTAAAAGAAAATATTTATTTATTTATTGTTATAAAGTAAATAAATAAATAAGTATTTTCTTTGTACAAACAAACGCCAGGTTCACCAGCGAAAAATGTCAAGAATATTTTTATGGTATTCGATATATTCAGTGGCGTTCATTTTTTATATAGAAACTAAAAGTGCATTAGGCATAAACACATTTTCAGTTATATTTTAAAAGTTTCTTTATAACTTTATATCAAACATCTCATCACTGATGTATATGTACGTGTATATGTTACTGTGAATATTCAATGTTGGAGAATGTTAAAATACACCAATGTCGTTGGTGTAACAGCAAAATATTTTTAATTTTTATTATATTCGGACAAGAAACAGTTATGCAAACACACTTCAAGACATTTACGTGAATCTTAGAAATATCCATATATTAATTGTATGCGCAAATATCATCGAACTGTAATCAATTTTGACTCCTTGCTGAAGAAGAACTGATTATTATTTGATTCCTATAGTAAATGATAGATTTGCACACAATTGTGTTTTTTCCATTCGACTCTGTCATAAAATCAAACTGCCATCTCGCATCGATCTGATGCGTTACTCGGTGTGCCATTTTTAGATTCGAAGGTTCAAACCATCGCTTGCCTTCCATATGAGTATATTATCACATTAGGTATTTTTCACATAACCTTCCAGAACCGAAATGATGTTGAATAATTGTAGATAATCGATATCGAAGAAGTAGATATTATAGTTTATTGACGAAAGATTTTAAAACTGCTGTAACCACTTTTCTAAGCAAATATAGTCGGGACTTCAATCACGTTGCCGCTACCAGAGCAGCCGGCTGTCAAAGTAATTTTATTCTTCCAATTTTGCAATATTTCGTCATTTTAAAAATTTGTACCAAGATTTAAACATCTAACACAAATACAGTTCACTTGCATTTCCTCATACATTATTATGTTTTAGTGTATAAAATATAATATAAAGTCCCTATTTACTATTTTACAGACCAAGCACATCTTAGTGTCAGGTTTTTAAGTATACATTTTATATGTTTTGGAAAATAGAAACTGAACTTCTTTTTCTTATTCTTTATGAAGGTACTTTGTATTTAAAAGTATATTTGCAAATTATATGGTGCTTCTAATAACATGTAAAGTTTGACAAAAACTTTTTAGTGATTCACTTTCAAAATTATCGGCCGGCCGTCGAGAGCTTGCGTTCCTGACAGATCGTAATCGGCATAGTAATCGAATGGTTGATGTGAATTTGTACTGTCGGACGATTTCCGTTTTCAAATATTATTATCGTTAACATGCCTGATTGACACAAAATTAAATTAAAATTATATTATTATGTCAACTCAGAACAAACATGATGTTATAGCTATAAATCTCATGTGTCAGGAACGGAAACTCTCGACGGCCGATGTATAGCAACGTGATGATACATTACCTATAGGTTAAATCATATTATATAAAACTTTTATGAAAATCGTTTGGAACAAAAAACCGGCTAAGTCTAAGTTTAAAAACAAATATTTCAAGTACTCAATATATCAATATATAGACTTGAATTCTAATCAATTAATAAAACGAGTTAAAGTCCAACTCACGAAAAAAGCATACTATTGTATTACCGAGTAGGTATTTAAATGATAAGTGCGCATGGACATCATTGTAAAAGTTGTAAGCATTTTAAATTAAAAAAAAAAAACTTTTGTGTGTCAGCTCCGACACGCACGACTGGAGTTTACTCTCTCATAAAAGTTATTTTTCAACATACTTAAAAAAAAAACATTAGGATTCTCGTCCGGAATACATGGGGGGAGGGGTATGTTATAGGAGGGGGAGAGTAGCAAAGTGGGGGATAAGGGTATGAAGGCTCAAGAAGAAAAAAGTTATGAGAAATCAAAATATTTGGCAACACCCGTAGTATAGGTTCCGACACTGTGCAAGCCTTGAAGGCTTTACACTCTCCAGTGTGCATTCCCCGCGGGCATATTAAACCACAAGAAAAGGTTTTTTATGTTATCAAGACACCATTGTACTGCGGTTCATTACACTTACCTTCCAATTCTAGTTTCTATAGCGCCAATAATCTCCAAGTACGATTGCTTTGACAGACGGACACGACAAAACTATTAGAATTCCGTGTTTTGCTATTTGGGTACGGAATCCTAAAAATTGAATGTGTTCTTCGGATTCAGGGACGATTAATTAGTCGATTAGTATCTGTCACGTACAAACATCACCCGCTGTGTTTTATATTAGTAAAATAGACAAAGTGGGTCGGCGGACGGCTCACTTACCAAATGTTCGGTCTTTAATCACAAGATACGTTGCGACATATATAAACTAGTACTGTAATGTTACTGCGTTTTTAAAAAACGGATGTTTTTTTTATTTGTGTTTTTCTTTTTTTTCGTTTTTTTTTTGTTTTATGTATTTGTTTTTCATAGCACAAACACAGTGAAAGACGCAACATATTATATTACTTTAAAATATGAATTTGAATAATTTAATAAATATTTTCTTATTATATACGATGATTAATATTATATATATATATATATATTTATCATCGCATATAATGTTAATGTATATCTACATATATTAATCATCGTATATAATGTAATGTTTGTTATTCAGTCGGTATCGTTATCATTCTGTTTTTATATTTTTCATGTTTTCCGAAATATATATATATATTTGTAGTCTTAGTTGCGTCACTCGCGTGATACTAATTAAAAAACGAAAAACATGAAAAATATAAAAACAGAATGAAAACGAAAACGACTGAATAACAAACAGTGACGCAACGAAGACTACAAATATACGTATAGTCTTAGTAGCGTCACTCGCGTGATACTAATTAAAAAACGGAAAACATGCAAAATATAAAAACAGAATGAAAACGAAAACGATTGAATAACAAAGCAATTTACGTACTCTTTCACACTACATTTGTTTCGTGTTTGTTAATTCTGTTTGAGTGTTTTATGTTTCTTTTAAAAAACATTGTTTTTTGTTTTGTTTTATGTTTTGTACCCAGTACTAATATAGACGTAAAATTGTAAAGCAGTCCCGAATCTTGGCCACGCAGACGATTTAATAGACTGGCAGCAAGGCAATGGAATTAAAACAAGCATATGAAAACCAATGTGATTGACCGGTTATTAGAGATCCTAACTGCGGAACCAAGGGTCGCGGGTTCGACATATATTTGTGTGCTATTTGTTCCGTGTCTGGGTGTAAATAGTATTTATTATTAATGTGACAGTCTCTTTCGTATGAATTCGGAATTTAAAATTTAATTACATTTATAATTATGTTAGTTAGATGTACTTTGGATTTTATTTATTATGTTAACTATTATTTTACATTTAAAAAAAATTCTAATAGAAAGAATTCTGACAATTATTTTTTTTTTTACAATAAACTAATTAAGTAACATAGGTTAGCTCGCAAGGGTTACACATGGGTACTAACATTTATAACGGGTTGTTTTACAAATTTACTAAAGCATTAAAATATTTTTTTTTTTAATTTCTATCCAAAAAGCCAAATACCAATTTTTAGTAAAGGATTACATTTCTTTTAATTTAATCCCATAATTAAAAAAATTTATCCCCATAAGGATTACATTTTTTTAATTGCTAAAACAGGTCTGTCTCAATTTCCAACTAAAAGGCTTAATATCAATTTTCATGGTTTTAACCCTGAATAACCAAAATTTCCACACAAAATTTCAACCCCTAATTTGACCCCCCAAAAATTGATTTTCCATCCGTACTTTGCCATTCTTTAATGTAGAATTTTGAATAGTTTTGTATCCCATGGGAACTATCCATGAGGATAAACAGTAGCCTACGTTACTTTCCATGTTTTCAACTATATTTATACAAAAAAATCACGCCTTTTCGTTGCTCGAGATTGAGAAAAGGATCAAATTAAATGTTTTAATCAATAAAAGATTAAAATTTAATCAATAAAAGATGTATATACACACTTATTGAAAGTCAAAAGGAATTGATAAAGTATCGGTCCAGGAAACTAGAAGGAGAAAAACCGGCTAAAAACTCCTTCCTATATATGTTATTTAAATATATATGTTGTCTTTAATTGTCTTGACGACCACTTAGCCTAGTGGGTAGTGACCCTGTCTACGAAGCTGAAGGTCCCGGGTTCAAATCCCAGATCGGGTCAGTATTTATATGATGAATATTGATACTGGTACCGGGTCTTGGTTGTTATATGTATGTGGTGTCTTCGCAAAAATATATATGTATATATTATAAAGAATATTTAAGTATGTATATCAGTTGTCTAGTAACTCATAACACAAGCATAATACTTGCTTACTTCGGGACTAGATGGTGCTGTGTGTGTGAAGTCTCATGTATTATTATTATTAATTATTTATTTAAATTTGAAATGCTTACAACTATTACAATGATGCCTATGTGCATCTATCATTCAAATATTCGCTGATACATTAGTAAGCTTTTATCATGATTGGATTTTAACTCGTTTTATAAATTGATTTGAGTTTAAGTCTAAGATTTCTTTTGGAATTCTATTATAAAACGGATACGATTTCCCATGAAAGAATTATTAACTTTTGAAAATCTGAACCTGGAAATTGAAATAACATCTAGCATTGAAATTGTGGTCATCGCCCTCCTTAAAAAGCGTTCTAGTTTTTATGTATGTACATGAATTATTGTTCCGATCACACAGATCACAAATCACACTTTATAGCTCGCAGTTCGTGGAAGTAAACTGACTCAGACCTCAGAAATCGCCACCACTTAGCACTTCGAAGTTTTCCATCGTCGAACATTCTGTTATCAAATTCTAATATCAATTTACCGTGGAAAATTTCTAAACGTCAAGGCGGCGTCAGTCTTTGTGTGGTCGCCAAAAAAACTAATACGGTGATTTTTCTCCGGAACGGTAACTTGTTTTAGCAGATTGTGGACCTGCCTTGCATAATCAAAGTTTTACATATTTATAACTTTTGAATAAGCGTGTCGCTGTCACACTCACCTTCACCAGCCTCGCCATAGAATTTTCTTTTCCTCCCAAAATCTGTCTCAACAATTTCCCTATATTAATTGAAAACACAAATGATGCTAAAATCTTACAAATTAATGTACATACCAAATGCGAATTACAACCGGAGCGACGAAACGTCATATTTCCCTGCCGCCAATTTACATAAATTTACCTCCAGAAAGTGCATACGAAGCCACTGAAGTTTACTTTGCGAATGCTACAACCTTAAATTACAATTAACATAAGGCAAATGGAAATGAGAATCATTCGTGAATAAAATTAATTCGTTTTCAGCCTAAGTGCAAATTTTACGATCGTTGAAAACCGTGTAGATTTAAATAATTTTTTTCTTATGCCATGATCCTGACGAAGTCTTACCAGCCATTGTTGTTTAATCTTTATTATAAAACTAGCTTTCTGCCCGCGGGCTTCACTCGCGTTGACCACAGTTGTACTGAGACAGTTAAAGGAACGCGACGCTCCAGAACATTGTAACACTTTCTAGAACATTCTGAAACTTAACTGGCTAAGAAATCTCTATACCTAATTTCATAAAAATCCATTTAGCCATTTTATCATGAAGAATAACTATCCCCCAAGTCGGTCCCAAAATCACTCAGACATTTTGGAGATTAACTGGAACAGACAGACTAACAGACGATTTTCTATATGTATAAAAAAAAATTGCTTTTCACTCTTGACAACGCCCTCTTTATATTTGCAAAATTTCAGTAAAATCGGATCAGCCGTTTCGACGATTAGTCCTAACAAACAGATAGATAAACACACAGACAAAAACCAACTTGTCTCACTCCTGATAACCTACTTTTTATGTCTGCGAAGATTCATAGAAATGGTTTAGTCGTTTTGAAGATAAGCCGGAACAAAAAGACAGACAGACAACCACACAGACAAAAAGTTACCTATATCACTCTTGACAACCTACTTTTAATGTCTGCATAGTTTCATTAAAACCTTCAAAAGTTTAGCTTGAACTACATAGACGGACAGACAGATACACAAACAAACAAAAAAAAAGTAGCGTATATCATTCCTCACACCCGTTTTTTTACGTTTGCGAAGTTTTATTAAAAATGGATTAAATGTTTTAAAGTTTAGTTCAAACAGACAAAAGTATTGTATGTCACTCCTGACGAATCTTTTAATCACATATTTGCAAGTTTCATTGAAATAAGTTCAGCCCTTTCAGAGATCAATTCGAACAAACAGACGGACAGACAGACAGACAGATAAACAAAGAGTGTTGTATGTCAATGCTGATAATCACTTTATCATATCTGTGAAGTTTCATTGAAATCGGTTTAGCCGTTTCGGAGATTAGCTCGAATAGACGGACAGACAGACAGACAGATAAAAAAATTTGGTCATATGGTCGCATAGATCTCGTCAAAACATCAAGTTTGAGTACCAACACGATAGGTCTGCGATTGATGGTTTCAAAAATATAAGCTTTTCAAAATTTGGTCACGTGGTTGCATAGATGCCACCAAAACATTAAGTTTGAGTAGCAACACGATGGTCTACCATTGATGGTTTCGAAAATATAAGTATTTAAAAATGTCGTCACGTGGTCACATAGATCTCGTCAAAATATCAAGTTTGAGTACCAACACGATAGGTCTGCGATTGATGGTTTCAAAAATATAAGCTTTTCAAAATTTGGTCACGTGGTCACATAGATCTCGTCAAAACATCAAGTTTGAGTACCAACACGATAGGTCTGCGATTGATGGTTTCAAAAATATAAGCTTTTCAAAATTTGGTCACGTGGTTGCATAGATGTCACCAAAACATTATGTTTGAGTAGCAACACGATGGTCTACCATTGATGGTTTCGAAAATATAAGTATTTAAAAATGTGGTCACGTGGTCACATAGATCTCGTCAAAACATCAAGTTTGAGTACCAACACGATAGGTCTGCGATTGATGGTTTCAAAAATATAAGCTTTTCAAAATTTGGTCACGTGGTTGCATAGATGTCACCAAAACATTATGTTTGAGTAGCAACACGATGGTCTACCATTGATGGTTTCGAAAATATAAGTATTTAAAAATGTGGTCACGTGGTCACATAGATCTCGTCAAAACATCAAGTTTGAGTACCAACACGATAGGTCTGCGATTGATGGTTTCAAAAATATAAGCTTTTCAAAATTTGGTCACGTGGTTGCATAGATGTCACCAAAACATTAAGTTTGAGTACCAACGCGATAGGTCTACCATTGATGTTTTCGAAAATATATGCATTTAAAATTCTGGTCACGTGGTCACATAGACACGTCTGCAAAGTTTTATTGAAATCGGTTTAGTGGTTTCGGAGATTAGCCGAAACAGACAGACACACGGACAAACAGACAGACAGACACTTCAATTTTATTAATATAGATAGATAGATTTTTATGACGCGTTTAAATAAAACAAAAATGGTGTCATATCATATGACACCATTTTCTTAAACATACAAATAGGTATAGTAAGCTATTCTTGAAAGAAAGACAAATGCCATTGCGGACTTTTCTTAAGTCCTATAAAAGAGAAACCATTCCTCCATACATTATTTTGTTATATCTCAAAGGAATTAGACAGCATTTTCAATGAAAGCTTCCAGCCGGCTTGATTTTTTTCCGACTTCTGCAACAAAAATCGTCATATTTCAACTAATTCGCACAAAACAATAAATTATACACCTAAACCTTCCTCTTGAATCACTCCATCCATTTGTGTCACCCGTATGCCAATCCGTCTGGTAGTTTTTGAGTTTATCGCGTTCAGACTGACAGACGCGGCGGAGGACTTTATTTTATGATATGTAGTGGTGAATAAGTTTTCTAAATGTATCATAACAGTGAAGGAATTTTAAAATAATAATTATTTTTCACATAATTATTAATGTTTAAAGTGTCCTATTAGACAGAAAGGGAAATACCGTACGGCGTACCTATGTGTGACGTCAGGCCATTTCAAATAATGTTAAATATCATTTAGCAAGAAAGAGAGATAAAATTTTAATAGCTTGTGATTTCCATATTCTTCAACTGAATATAATTTTGTTATCGTATGTCTATTTTTATATTTTCTTTATAAATACATACATTACATATACTCACGCCTGCTTGCTATTGCGTTACGCGATCCTGGCATACCTCTTTCGCCTCATCGACACTCATCACTCTTCTCATACACGCTCTCTGGCTACTCAGGGTATTCTGGACTCGACTCTTTTCCACTATATCCCCAATTTGATTTCGTACGTACGTACATCTAGGGTGGCCCTTTCTGACCTTACCATTGAGCTCCGCCAGTAAATATCTTTCGTCGGTCTTCTTTCATCCATTCTCTCCAAATGACTAAACTACCGCAGCATTTCTTTTTCAATTTTTGTCACTACATCTTCTTCCATATCACACCGTTCTCTTGTCACACTATTCCTTATTCTGTCTCTCAAATTAATCCCGAATGTACTTCTTAATGATCTCATCACAACTGCATTATTTTACTTGCTCCCTCTGCCATACCCAGCATTCACTTCCATACACCTAATAAATTCATTTTGACTTTCAATAAGTATGTGTAAACATATTGAATAAAAACTTTTTGATTTGATTTTGACATCAAGGTAGGAGCAAGATTTGCCCTATGAACAGCCAATCTAGCTTTTCTAGAAATACTTTAGCTGCTCATAAAAGAGCGCAAAGTTCCATTTACTTGATTTCCTGTTTTCACTCTGATTTCAGTATCATTATCACACTTTTCGTTCCTCGTGAACATACTGCCTAAGTATATGAATTCTTTCACCTGTTCAACCCTTTCATCTCCAAACGATGTCTTACAATCAGTCTTCCTTTCATCTTTCTCAAACACTATCACATTTGTTTTACTAACACTAACTCTCATTCCCTTCTTTTTGAACGCTCCATTCGTAACAGTTACCATCTCTTGCAACACTTCCTTTGACGATGCAAGTAAAACTTGATCATCAGCGTATAAAAGGCATTTGATAAGTAACTCTCATGCTCAACCCACATTCACTCTTTCAATTCATTCAGGCAGTTATTCATGAAGAGATTAAACAAGACACAGAGACGCTACACATCCTCGTCGGACCCTCTTTTGGGTGTCAGACCATTCTATGTAGGCCTCGTTTAATCGAACGCACGCACTGGAATCCCTATACAGAGATTTCAGAGCCCGAATCAGAACCCCGTACAAAGATTGTACTTCGTACAAGGACAGTACTGACAACAGCTCATTCCTCTCCCCTCTATCATAAGCCTTCTCTAAATCCACGAATGTGCAAAACACTTTTTGACTTTTTGCCAAACACTTATCGGTGATGCACTGCCAGGAAAACACTTGGTCCATGTATCCCATTCCCTTTCTAAATCCCGCTTATACATCCCATAATTTCTCTCATCAGTCTTTTGGACAACTCTTCCAGTCAATATCTTAGCATACAACTTGCAGACAATACTAAGGACACTATAATAATAATAAAAGTAACGTATACATCACAAGAACGTCTAGGCCCCAAACTAAGCATTAGCTTGTATTTTGGGTACCTAGCGAAGACACCACATACATGTAACAACCAAGACCCGGTACCAGTATCAATATTCATCATATAAATACTGACCCGACCTGGGATTCGAACCCGGGACCTCCAGCTTCGTAGGCAGGGTCGCTACCCACTAGGCTAAGCGGTCGCCGGTGCGGCGGTCAGGTCGACTTTGATACAACGATAGTTCCTGCAATTCTGCTGTGACCCTTTACCTTTTTACAATGGCACATTCACAGCCTTGCACCAGTCGTCTAGTACTTTGCCAGTGCGCCAAAAAAAAAGTAGGCACAACATACTTGCAACAATGCCAGCCCCAGCCCTCAGCATTTTGACAGAACAATTTCGACTTACCCTACAGCTGTCCCTACTTGATACTTGAGGACGGGCTGTTTTTCCGCAACTTGACGTCAAAGCGCCTATTTTGCGTAGCGGCTGTCCCTAATTTCATACTTTTCATTGCCTGGACTATTTGTTTCATACTGATTTCACTATTATCACTTACACTATCATCACATTAGTACTGGTACTTCTTTTTCAAATAAATTTTCAAAATATTGTTTCCATCTTTTCAATACACTTACCTCGACGTTCATAATCTCGCCTTTCGAATCCCTGACCACTGACAAGTTATTTCTTGATTTACAACTTTCCCTAGCTTTTTTAACCGTTTTCCAGAACAACTTTCTATTATTTTGAAAATACTCAAAGATCCTTTTCTCCAATTTCTCATTTACTTCATCCTTCTTTCTAGCTTTTACCTCTTTCACGCTCTTTTTTAATATTTCAAATTTTTCCTTCAATCTCTCAACATTCTTCGTGCAGTCGGACCCTCGTACCGTCTTATTAGCTTCAACTGCTAACAGATCCAATCATGCTTTCTTCTTCGTTTTTACTAGAGGAGTAGCGGGATGAACCAAGGTAACAGGGGATACTAATAGCACGAATTGGGAAGGACGTTTTACTAGTAGCTGGAGTCGGCCGGGGTCGTGTTCCTATTACAACAGCCGTCCAGGCTATTGTAGGACCACCTTCTAACCTCAATATATTTAATAGTACTCAAATACCGCATTTTATTTATATTTATTACTACTTCTGAAGACTTCGCTTTGGAATTTTTTTTTTTCATTTTCCTTTTATTTTATTCGATGTCCCTAGCTAGCAAATGGCCACTCTTGCGGCCTTTGTATGAACAAACATTTAGATTTTGACTCAGTTCCACAAATACCTAGAAGTCACTAGAGAAAACTTTGCGTGAAAATGCACGCTACTGCTTAAGCAATTTATTCTTTTTAAACGTTTTCTGTAACAATGTTTTAATTTTCAATTTTTTTGTTAATAAACGTTTTTTTTTTTAATGAAAAAAGGTAGGTATAGTCATATAGGATCACTTCGTTGTCCATTTGTTTGTCGAGACTCTTTTTCTCAGATACGCGTGGAGGTATCAAATTTTATTTAATTTCAATAATTTAGGTCTATGGTCCTTTACAGCTGTAATAAAACCAAGCTTTTAAGACATCATCATTAGCCCGTGTCTCTCCACTGCAGGATATAAGTCAGTCCAATAAAAATAATACGCCTTGTGTCGCATATTATGACATTCGCAAGCAAATCAAAACCTATAGAGTACTTCCCATTGACCTAGAATTATAAAATTTGGCAACAATGTCAAGATTTTTGGCAAGTTCTCACAGCCCAGAATTTGGCAAGATCTCACAGCCCAGGAAAAAAAAATCCGAAATTCATTAATTTGTAGTTATATCACATTAGAAAAATAGTTAAATATATATCCTTCTCTCATGAACGCGTGAAGTTATCAAATTGAAATTAATATCTAGTACTTAGGTCTAAGGTACCTTGAGGGTGCAAGTTTCTAAATCAACCTATTAATATTAAGAATAGGGCCATTTAAGCCACATATTTTGATGCTCATAAGTAAATAAATAAGTTCATGAGTATAAATAACCTCATATTATAAGTGACGTGATAGCTCGAGCGCAGCGAACCTGTTTCAAATTTGCTAGGCTGCGTGGCCGTGGTTCGAATCCGGGCGTGTACTAATGAGTTTTTCTAACTTAAGTACATAACTATCACTGACTCTATGCTTCGAAGAGCACGTTCAGCAGTCGGTCTCGGTTGCTGTCAATTGCCCGGTTGGTGCAATAGATGGCGATCGTTACAATCCGCCAACCCGCAGTGAAGCAGCGTTATGGATTTAAGCTCCAAGCTCCCTCACCCTGAAAAGAGGCTTAAGCCTCTGCAGTGGGGTATAATGGGCTGATGACATGGCATGGAATGGCAATTAAATAGAAACCTATTATAGGGTACTTCCTGTTAGCCTAGAATTATAAAATTTTGTAACAAGCAAGATCTCACAGCACATGTAAAGGGACAAATCCGAGAATGGTTAATTTTGGTTATATCACATTAAAAAAATATTTTCAATTGACATATGCCTTTATTTAATATTCTGGTGAACAGTAACGCTAGACGCTATTGGAACTGTATGGGGCCCTCAGGACGCAAGTCAGACTCGCACTTGGCCGGTTTTTCAACTATCACATGAGTGTTTGAGGTGTACACTTTTTGGATTTTTCAAATTTTTGTATTTACAAGTGTTCACAAATGAATTGCTTAACATTCGACTTTGAATATGGTTATCTAATGAAAGCACATAGACATTTTTGATCCTATTGTGTATGCCACCAACCCGCACTGGAGCAGCGTAGTGGATTAAGTTCCAATCACCCTCATCCCGAGAGGAGGCCTAAGCCCCTGCCACTGCAGGGTATAATGGGCTGATATGGCATTGTGTATGGTTATGACATTTTTACAAGTACAATACTTACGCAATTTCACTTCGAAAAATCTTTAATAACTTAATAACGTTGGCTTTGCTTGTGGTAGCTGCGGGATGCGAAAATAATAGTGCCTAATCACGTATCTCGTATTTCGCACCTACTGCTGGGAAGAATAGCCTTATGCAGTAGCTATTTAGTTTTGGTTCATTTAGAAAGCAATTTTCAATTAATCTGAATTAAACAACTGAAATATAGTTGTAATAAGTAGTTTTGGCGGTGTGGTTTTACACAAATTTACATCTGCTGTCAATATAAGATCGGGAATGCTATTTTGCTACAACTGTAATTCTACTACAATTGTTTGAATTGAGTTCTAGATCTTTATCTCTAACACTATTTGGTAGGCAAAAATCTTATGGGTTCGCGTCACGACATCGTCACGACATGCTCATTTAATTGTAGAATCACTATGCAGTACAAAAGTGAGTACTAAATAAATATACTGATATTTTTATGATGAAAAATAAATAACAGAAAATCTTTTAAATCTGCGTATTTGTTTTTGGTTTTTGAAAATTTTGTATTATTAATTTTCTAATATTTTAACCTCTGCAATGGATCCCGCAATTACTATTTCACAGTGGCTTGGACGTTATCTTATTACCGTTTTAAAACAGATTTCTTGTTGTTCAATCACATTTCTATCGTGGAGTTTTGAAATTAAAAGTTTTATAAAACCTAATAATAATTTAAGATTAATGTGCTGAAGTTTAAAATATGATTATTAAGGCAAAATTGTAGTTTATTACCTTATATTATTAAAATTTTTAATTTAAAATGATGAAAATCACTGAGCAGCAATTATTTGCATGTTTATATGGTACTATTATTATATATACTAAAAGTGGTGGAACATGATGGATAGATGATAGATGTGAAAACCAGATTGATATTGATAATTTTAATTTAACATTATGAAATTTCAAATTTAAATACTAAAAGTTCTAAGTTTTCACTTCTATCGGCAGTCCCTATAACTGCCAACCAGCTTTTTTTTTTTAATATAACAACACAGCGATCATTTGATATTTCATTTTATTACAAACAAAAATATTTGGTCGCTGAGCAACATTTGCTAGCCACTTACACCAAAGTTATAAATAACATACCAATGGCTTAAAAACTCCTAAAATACAAGCAAGGAGACGATTGCTCTTCTTTTCCAGATCTTTAATTTTTTCATTAAATTCTATTGAAGACTTCGTCATGATTGCGACTTTCAGTTTAGTATATTGTAACCTGTAATAAATCAATTACAATTAATATGAAGGTAACTAAAGGAAAAAAAATAAAAATTTATTTTAAAAATCAAAACCACATATTATTGTGGACATATTGCGAAATACACATAAGTGGATATAAATGCATAGCAAGTAATCTAAACGTAATATTTTTTTGGAATACTTTTCAAAATAATGTTTAAATATTTATTCAATAAATATTGAATTAATATAGCTGTACCTATATAATCTTTAAAATATTAAGTGCTGTTAAGTGTTAAATTAGATAAACATAGCAAATATTCTGCGCTTAGTGCTGCTAAAACTTCATTTTAATAAACGCTTAGATATAGTTTTATTATAGAATTGTAGTAAATTCTGTAATTTGTACATATGTCATCATAGTAATATGTATTGTTCACGGTAAAACATTATTCAATAAAACTGAAACTGCTGAATTTATAAAAATGTTCGGAATTTGATATTAATAAGTACATAACATTTTTACTTTATAAAGTATCATTTTTATAGTTTTTGTTATATATTCCATAAAGAATAAAGAACAAATGCTAGGAATAACAATATTCCAAATCTCATTTATTATAAGTACGAGTTAACATGACACCCAGCTCAGCTGACGTTTGTGTAATGTATAGTGTGCAAAAAAAATAGATTTTTTTAGAAATTTATGGATTTAATTTTGGTACCTACATAAGTCCATATGATACCATATGTTAAATAAATTGAACAATACTGAACAATTAATTTCTGATGAAAATAAAACAAAAACAAATTATTTGTTAGAAAAGAAAAACTCAACAGTTTCAACAAAAATGTTCAAATGTGGTTATTAAAATTAAAAAGCACAAGGTTCTAGAATTACCTCTCAAAAAAAAAATTGATGAATTTCTCAGATGTTTTTGAAAATACATCTGATCTGACAATAAAATTGTCCCTGTGAAGGCGGTTTATCTTATTGCGCTGCTTAGCACAGTAAAAAATCGAAGTTACAACTAAACAAAAAGTATGGAGGTAAAGTGAAATCCTCACGAATCAATGAAAATATTATGAATTTGCTCTAAAATAATGCTATTGTAGTTATAAATAATTTAATTGTGTAAACTATTTTCTGTATGTTCTATATGTATGTTTTATTTCATGCTCTATTTAGCACTGTTTGTTTCCTGAATAAATAAATAAATTAGTAGTCATCTGTCCAGTTGACGTCACAAGGACATTTTACTAATATTTTTTTTTGGATAAGACTACTTTTTTTTTGTATAAATTGAGTCATATTTTCGGGAAAAATATTAAAAGTAAGTGTTAAATTTTTTTTATGAAAAGTATAGGTATATTTTTATGAAAGTTGACACCCGTCTAAGCAGGATACAGCAACCATTCAATTGCATCAAATAACAGCCACAAATGACACTTTTGTCTGTTTTATCGCTATAATCGTTTACGTGTGGCGATTTAACTATCAGTGTCATGCGTTCCAGATGCTTCTTTTTTGGCGTTAATTGCGTTTATAACAGCTAAGATTTTTGCATTTCACACGGTATACATATACATTTGATATTTAATAAGGTTCCAGATGCAATTTATGTGTCAGTAGCTTTGTTAGTAAATTAATCGTATACAATAATAACACAATACAATAATAATAGAAACAATAATAATATATTATAATGTACGGAGGAATCATTTCTCTTTTATAGGACTAAAGAAAAGTCTTTGGTGACATATTTCTAAAATTTATGGATATTTTAATACTTCAACGTGTCATATCATATGACACAATTTTTTTAAACATTTTTATGTTTAAAAAAAGGAAGAAGGAGAGCAATTTATACGGATACAGTATTAATCCTGATCAAATTAAATACGTTATTTACCTTCAACATTTCATGTACCTACATTATAAATGCCTTTACACCATACAATTTAAATTAATATCTTCGGAAATATTGCGAAATAAAAACCATAGCGCCACAAGTGACAAGCGTCTGAGCCGGGCGCCGGGCGTCGGATGGGCCGGGCCGGGGGATCGGCGCCCTATGCCTCGACGTGATTCGCGTGATGTAAAATTAGGCCGAAATTATCAATGTTGTATACAAAGAAATATTGTAGTTTGTTTTTATTTATTTATTCTTTACTTTTTTAAATATTTATAGAAATGGAAATAAAGTACAATAAAAATACTCCAAGTAAGATGAACTTAAACATAATTAAATCTAATCCACATGTTCAACACAACAAGCTGATAGGTCTATACGACATAAAAACACTACGGCTTATATGCTCTGCTACCCGTGCAAAGCCGAGGCGGATCGCTAGTGTAAGCTAAGTAAAATATTGTCTGCCTCTAATAAATAAAATAAATAAATAAACAGTTGTTATGCTATCGCTACTCGCAAGACGACAGCGGGGCTTGGTCCAAGGAAGCGGGAGGAAGATCGAGTTTCGAGCTGGGTGTCATCTTATCGCGTCCGTATTGTACGCTTAACTATGGCTGTGAGCACTAACGTGAAGAGTGTAAATAAAAAAATTGCACCATAAGTCAAAAACTAACAAAATGACATATCTTTTATTAATACATGCCTCACAAAACTCGTGATCTTTAAATATAGTTCATATCTACAAGTACCTACATATTTTGGGATTTTATGAAATAAGTAATTTATAACAAATAATATTTCCAGTGGTACCTACATGTATATTATAAGCTTAATAATTATATAGAATATTTCGCTAAAATAGTAAAAACGATCCTTTTATCAATAGTAGGTACATTAACTATGCAAACCTGTTTTCCAAGAGAATGCAACTATCGCATTTTGCCCGCTTCGCATTTGCCTCCTGTCCACGGGGGGTCGCGATGACTGAGAAAAAATCAACCAGCAATAATAACAATCGCTCAGCTTACCTTTTGACAACATCTGTATACATTTTATACTTAAATAAAAATAAATAACCAGGAATCCGAAACAGTCCATGTGTTGTTTTTTAAATCTGTTAAATTTAAAGTAATTAAAATTTATAAAACTGTTTAGATATTTCAACAGAATGCTTTTGTTAGTGGCAAAACTGCATTTGAAAAGTACTGTAGTGCATGCTAAAACGATTTCACTTCTAACTTTCGCAATGTACAAAGACTTTATTTATTTGGGTATCAACAATATGATGACAGGTTGAAACAAAACCGTATTACCAAAATACAACATTGGGCGCTTCTTATGCAATTTCCTAAAGAAGCAATACTTGAATTTCGCATTAGTGTATTTAAAATATTGAAATCACACATTAATACATTTATTGGATGAAGGCTAAAAAGTGGGGTTAAGAAAGGAAGCGCGTGCTTTATGCCTGCGATATATTACCAATAACAGCTATATTAAGCATCTCAATATGATTGTGTTACAACCTGCATATTGTCACGATAAATGTTTTGTGCAGCATGAATTTTCTTTGGGAAGTAAATTATCTAACTGTATTTTATATAACTTAACTAACTATACATATGTGTATAAAGCTGAACCAAAAAAAGGATTGTGTATTTCCCAGAAATTTTACCTGCAGGTAGGTAAACAGCGTAAGCAGGTAGAGGTCAGGTACCTTCAAATTCAAGGCTAAATAAGGGATTTAAGTATGTAGGTACAATGTACATGTAACAATAGCATAATTCAAGTTATAGTTAAAATCACAATAAGAGGTATCCACAAAGTGTAGACATGTTACTATGAACTTTATGACCTTATGTACATGTCCCTTAAAATCTATTGTCTAGTTTTATATAGGGACATTGGGAAAATCCGTGAGAAAAAGTATTGCACAATTTAAAGTCGGCTAGATTTGAATACATGGATGTAAAAATATTTTAAATCTGTAAAAAATCCAAACATCGCTCTAATACGGTCCAGAAAGGTGTATACATACATTCTTCACGTTCGTTCCAACTTCGTTTTAGACTTTGTGGTGTATTTCCATTAACTGTATTTTTCAGAACATTTGGATTAGTGAGTGCCGGTGGCATACAAGTAATATTCGGAAGTGGTTTCATATCAAGTCTGAAATTGTACAAAATGTTTTCACACGAAATTAGTATGCAATGTGCATGATTATTATTTATCATAAATAAAAGAAAAACTAAAAAAGTCTTACCCCATGTGCATTGGTGGCATAGTAGCCATATTCATGTTTACTAGTGGCGGAGGCAATCCTGGAAATAGTTTAAAATAAATTGAATTTTGCTACATATAAGAGCCTTTTCAAAAATATTATGTAGGTATCTTATCTAATAAGTGTTAATCAGTGATGCATGAACAAACAGAACGGTCAGTTTCAAGCTGTACTGAATGGTAATAATAATTGGCCAAAATATATAGAAAGATAAAAATTATAAGTAGTTTAAAAAAAAAAACAAAACGCTTAATAGCAAGTCAAACTAAAAAGAAAAAAAAATAACTTTAAAAATAAAGTGATTAACCAGAAAATTAATATTATAGTCAAAACCCGTGGGGTGCTCGATATCAGTTGTTACAAATATATTTTATTGCACCCCACGCTTTTTTCACTATAACATTAATTTCCTCGTTAATCACTTTATTCTTAGACTTACTAAAATTTATTTTCTTCTTTTAAGTTCCATTTGCTATTAAAGCGTGTTTTTTCCAAACTACTTATAATTAATTTTTTATTTTTTAGTCCTACATTTTTTAAAATTATTTTTCATCAAAATTTCATACAAAGTTTCATATCCGTGCTACTAACCACTGAGGAGTTCCCTCGTGACCCAAGGTGAAAATTATGGTTAACTCTTAGAATCAAATCTTAAATACAAAGTTTTGTATCCGTGCTACTAATCGTTGAAGAATGCCCTCATGAGGAGACAATCTTGACTTCAGTATCAATCCGTGGCCAAAATCATGGTAAACTATCAAAATCCAAAATATATACAAAGTTTCGTATTCTTGCTATTAACCATTGAGGAGTATCCTCATGAGAAGACAATCTTGGCTTCAGCATCAATTAGTGGTGAAAATCATGGTTAATTATCTAAATGCAAAGTATATACAGGATGAGATTTTAATGACTAGCCAAATTCTAATATAAATGACCTTTGATAAAAATCCATTGGTCGTCTTGTTCCTTTTTAGTATCGTTCAATAGGAAAATATTCAGTTAAGACTATGTAAGTCTTTCCCAAAACTACTAATATACTAGTCACCGTTCACGAGGGCGCCAGTGCACGTGCACGCGCCCCGCCCACATGCTCATGCCACGCCCTTTTGTATGTAACTTTGACGACCGCTTAGCCTAGTGGGTAGCGACCCTGCCTGCGAAGCTGGAGGTCCCGGGTTCGAATCCCAGGTCGGGTCAGTATTTATATGATGAATATTAATACTGGCACCGGGTCTTGGTAGTTATATGTATGTGGTGTCTTCGCTTGGTACCCAAAATACAAGCTAATGCTTAGTTTGGGACCTAGACGTTGTTGTGATTGTGTATGTTATTATTATAAAAAATACCTTCAGGTGCCTCTACCACGGGAGGTAGCGGCGGCGGCGGCGGTGGCGGAGGAGGCGGTTGAAGGATAAAACTTTTGTCAACCTGATTTGTTACCATGTTATTGTTGTTGTTGTTTTTATGATGGGCTAGTGCATGTGGCGGGAGTATACCCGTACGGTAGAACGCTTGTTCTTCAAACACCGTGGCATGAGCGTACCGACAATTAGGTAGTGTACACACTGAATTCTGGTAGTTTCGACAGAATGTATACACTCTATATAGTTGTGATAGATCATACTCATGTAAATATTTACAGCCTGGTCTGACACACGTTCCCCGTATAAAGTCTCTACAAGCGGCTGGTTTCGGTGGTGGAATTGATTCTGTTATTTCCGGTTCTTGTTCTGGTTCTTCATCTGGTTTTTCCTTTTTACTAACTACTTCAAGTACTGGCTCTGGAAATGTATTTTTTCCCATGTCCTCACTTGGAGAACCCGGGGGTGGCGATTCTAATGGTAGCGGAGGTTGTAATTTATTCTGACAGCTATGTGTAACAGTAGCCGGTGGGCTTTCTGCTAAACCATTTTGAGGAGAACTCTGGGCTGAACTCTCCGTGTAGTCAATTTTTGATTTTAAAAACTAAAAGGCAAACATAATTTTAGTATAATATATTCCAAATAAAAGTTCAAGTAGTAGCTGTTATGTATATTTACTTTTTTCATATTTTTGAAATTGGGCGATGAACGGAATTTGATATACTTTTCTTCGACACCAACTCGACGACTTTTTTCAACATCTGTGAAGATTACAATGAATTAATTATAAGAGTCTTAAAGTTGTTTTTTATTATTACATGCTAGAAACACATAATTATTTTGTAGTTTATCATAACATTTCATGATTTTGAATGTCTTACAAATTGTATGCTTGTTTGACCGCGCTAATCTCTGGAACTACGAGAGAAATCAAAATTCTTTTTGTGTTTGATAGCCCAAATGAAACTTTGCAGATATAAAGAGAAGTTATGAGGAGTGACATAGGTTATTTTTTTGTCTGTCTGTACGAGCTAACTGCAAAAAGATTGTACCTATTTTGATGAAACTTCACAGTCATAAAAAGGAGGTTGTCAGGAGTGACATACGCTACTTCTTTGTCTGGGCTAATCTCCGAAATGGCTGAACCATTTATTATTTTCATCTCAGATATGTTAAGGGCTTTTTGTTTAAACTTTTGAAATTGTAGCAACTTAGAAATCATGAAAACCACACAAGGGAAGTAGCGGACTGTCGCTATATAATATAACGATGGGGACATGGTATAGGAATTAATCCCCGAAACAGTTGAACTAATTTTAATGAAACGTCATAGATATGAAGAGGAGGTTGTCAGGAGTGACACATGCAACTTTTTTGTCCGTCTATTTGTCCGGGCGAGTCCACACGAGCAAAGCCATGGTATATATGTAAAATCGATTGTCCTTACTGTTCTACCATCGCGAAGCGGAAACTACTAAGTCTATAGCTGAATTTTGGAATATAGTTCAGGATTATAACATAAACATAAGAATTTTTGGATATTTCAGCTTCAAGGGGAAAAAATGGGGGAAGGAACTTCGTATGAAAGTCTTTGTTCATAAAAATTATAATCCGTAAAATTCGAATTACAGCTACTGAGCATAAACAAATAATGTTTCAGGATTTTTAGTTTTCCACATTTTAGGGGGACAAGCAGGGGATGAAAATTTGTATGCGAGTGTCGGTTTTTCAAAATTGGGAACGAATAAAATGGATTATTATAGCTACTCATCATAAATATATGTTTCAGGGTTTTTGGATTTTCACATTTTAAAGTAAGGGAGGAGGGAAATGGTGTTTGAAAGTTTGTATGGGAGTAACCAAAATTTGTTCCAGCAAAAAACGACACAGAAACCACCTCGAATGTTAATAGTACCTTTAGCAGAAACTTGTTTTCTATGTAGGTTCTTTTATCATACATTAATCCAATTAAGTATAAGAAGCTAAACAATTGCTAGAATGATTCAATGGCTCATCAGATAAATGGCAACACACAGACATACATAGACAGCATAGATAGTCCAAGTTTTACTATAGTTTTACAAGTTGTTATTATAAGTAAAGCTGGCACAAGCGATTTCCTTTACGTCCTCCTTTCTTATTTTCAGGAAAACTATACATTAAGCGTCACTGAAGATTTCTGAAAAATTGGTTACATTGTTTTTCATTGAAACCACGCATTTATTGAAAACAACTCCCACATATCATCAACACCTATTAAATTAGGTAAGTGTAAACATTTTTTACTCACATAGTTTCTGAGTGAAACATAAAATTCTCCACCTGAAATTGCTATTTTGTATATATACCACAGACACAAATCTCACTAAATTACTAATTGTTTTCCAGATCTTCGATAGGAAAATATAGGAATAAGAGGAATATGATACTACCATAATACCTGCATTACTATATGATCATCATCATCATCAGCCCATTTTTACCCCACTGCAGGGGCTTAGGCCTCCCCCAAGGTAAGGAGGTAAAGGAGGCTTACTATATGATGCAATATAAAAATATTATTGGTTTCTTCAAGCTTCATTATAACAGGATAGGCACTGGGTTAAAAGTTTTTTATTGGCTAAAGTTTGCATTACAGTCGGCCCAATAGAAAGAAGGAAAGACAGAAATCATTTATTTTCACGTGCTAGCCCCAGAGTAATTTCTACGTGTCATTTACACATTATTATTAAATCGGAATAGTACAATGAAATAAAATATAGAGAAGTTGTAAAAATAAATAGAATTAAAATTTATAACTAAACCAATCAATTATTTATTTGACATGCAGATGTGCACTTTACAATTTTAAAAATAATTTCATTTTAATAATTTAATGAAGTTTTAGAGTTATTCCCAAAGGATTAAACAATTTAAATTAAAAAACTCAGTACAACAACAACTGAACAAAGTTCAGTTGGTTTCTTGAAAATCTAACTGGCTGTTTGTTCTTTTTGTACCTACTTTTAATTTCCCACACCTTGTCAACTTGCTTTTAAAAATGCTTACGTTTACATATCCCTCAATATTTTTTATTTCAAATTAATTGTTCATTTTTTACAGACACAATAAGGTGATAATTTACCAAGTTTTCTGTTTGAATGACAGATTTTCGAAATTTCAAGACCAAGGTAAAGTAATTGTTATTAGTAAATTGTGCATATGTGAATTTCAAGTATAACCAAGTATTTGAACTGGCTAAAAAAAGAACAATAATACGCAGGCAAAAAATAATAAAGCCACCTAGAGTCCGCACAACCAAAGAAGTCCCGTAGCCGCGGCGCTGTTTGCGCGTCGCATAATCTCTTTCACCTTGAGACTTATTTTTCAAGGACTTTAGGAATTTTCAACTACTTTTTAAAAGTGTATAGACAATTAAATTCACATTTGACGAAATTCTCATATGTTCAAACACAGACAATCAACCCCTTTAAATATAGTTAATTTTTTTGCCGCGGGATTTCTTTGATGGTGCAGACTCTACCTCATCCTTCAAAAGCCATCTAGTAGCGGTGACAGCGCCGTCAAATTAAATTTAAAAAATTGTAGCTTATATGACAAAAGTTAGCTAAAATATATCTACTACAAAAAGATCATTAGTGGAGATGATGGTGGTATTGATTATTTGTATGTATGTTTATTGTATTATCTTTACTTTTATTGTACATTTGCATTTCTCTAGCAAATTTTATCAAAATCAGTTTAACGGTTTAGGCGTGAAACCCTAACAGACAAAGTTACGTTCGAATTTATAATATTAATTAATAGGGAAGTAGGGATATTCAACAAGTGTCGTGATAGCCCGAACGCAGCGAATCTGTTTCAAATCTATAATGCCATGTGGCCGTGGTTAGAATCCGGGCGTGTACCAATGAGTTTTTTCTGACTTAAGTACATTTACTATCACTGACTCCGTGCCTCGGAGCGCACGTTAAGCATTTGGTCCCGGTCGCTGTCAATAGATGGCGGTCGTTACAATCCGCCAACCCGCATTGGAGCAGCGTGGTGGACTTAAGCTCCAAGCCTGTCATCATGAAGGCCTTAGCCCCTGCAGTGGGGTAAAAAAAGCTCATGGGGGGGGATTTTAATACCCCCTCGCAAAACAGTTTGGTAGATATTATAAGTTAAACGTGTGTATATGTGTATCTGTTAGTGGAATCGTAGCTCCCAAACGGATGAACAGATTTTTTTTGTTGGTAAGGTGATTTGATTGAAAATATATGAACTGCGATTAAAAATAATCTGTTTGGGCGTTTGAAGATCATCAGCTATTTACTGGTTGATGAAGGGAAATGAGTAACATCCACAGCCCTAATCGATTCGAAATTTATATCCATGTATTTGTATTTGTAACATTAACTCTATCTGTTCTTTCTCCAAATAAATAAATAAATAGATAAATAATGAAAAAAAAATATGTTACCTCAATGATATTACTAAAACACGATAACTTGATCTGATGCTGCAACATCCATCACCTGGAATCTACAGGATACCCAATTCCTCACCAACTTACAGCAGATGTATCGTTTGGGCTAATAGCTGAAACATCCCACACAGCGCCAACTAGTCGAAAAGCAGGTATTATGATTGTGTTATGGGTAACTCGACAACTAATTTACGTACTTAAATATTCTTTAGTACGGTATTCTTTGGGTATGGAACCCTAAAAACTAACGAGGATATGGCATTCTGCTACTGAAAGTGCAAAAACTGAAAGCTGAATGGACACAATAATAGAACAATGAAATGCACTAAAAATGAAATAGCTGTTCGTAATATTTCAAATCTTCAACTGACGTGCGTCCTTCAGCGGTTTTAACATACCTTTTATTGTTTGAATATTGTAATTTTTGTACGCAAATGCCTCCGAAGGGAAAGTGTAAGCTTATTAACATTGCTAATATTGGTTGTCCATCCGTCTGTCCGCGAAAATACACGACTGGTTCTATTATTGGGCGAGCCGCTAATAAGGATTGTAGAAAGCGCTATACGTGTGATCGCGATGCGATGAAAGTTTATTTACTTTTGCATAAAAATGTGTCCACTGAAGTTGCTCTCTTAAAAATAAGTTTATTGGTTTAATTTTATATTGAAAGCGTTGTGAAAAATTTAACAATTTGGAAAAAAAATCTCTCACGTTTCAGTTTTCTTTTTTCTTATGTTGTACCAAAATATTTTAAAAAACGTATAAACCTAGTTTTGGTTGAACTCAATACCATTTGTTTTTTTGCGCCAAATAAAAATAGAAATTTCGTGATAGCCCAAAGCGCAACGAACCTGTCTCAAATGTATAAGGCCCTATAGGGCCATGGTTCTAATCCGGGCGTGTACCAATGAGTTTTTCTAACTTAAGTACATAACTATCACTGACTCCGTGTTTCGGAGAACACGTTAAGCAGTCGGTCCCAAACGCTGTCAATAGATGGCGGTCGTTACAGTCCCCAACGCGCAGTGGAGCAGCGTGGTGGATTTAAGCTCCAAGCCCCCCTCCTCACCCTGGGGGAGACCTAAGCCCCTGCAGTGGGGTAAGCAAGAAAAGAAACGTAATTGAAAAAAATAAAAAATAATAATGATAATATCTGGGACATCCCACACAGCGTCATCTAGTCCCAAAGTAAGTGTTATGGGGTACCAGACAACTGATATACATACCTACTTAAATAATTTTTTTATATAATATATACATATATAGATACGGAACACGGAACAAATAGACATGTTTATGCAGACAAGTATTTGTCCTGGGCGGGAATCGAATCCGCTACCCTCGGTTCCGCAGCTACGGTCTCTAACCAGTCGGCCAACCGGTCAATAAAATTTTGTGACAAAGATTTTGTGACTTGAATTTTCGATTTGACTAGCTTCGTAAATCATTCGATGTAGGTATTATTTAATGTAACATGTTACCGTTTGCGATGTTTGGTCGTATGTGTGTTTGCTTGATTGTGTCTATTGAAGAATCTCTTTAAATTGGGTGTATTGTAACAAATGTTGCAACAAATTGTAACTTCTTTGGATTTTTTAAGAAACAATTGTTTAAGTCCATTTGTTTTATTGTTCTATTGATGCAATTATAGCTGTCGTTTTTCAAAAATAAAATAAAAACTATTTGTTTTTTATATTTATCATGACGCAGTTTAAAGTCGTTTATTCGAGCCACTGGATTTGACGCGTACTCAGCATACCTAGGAAAACACCGAATACCTACAGTAGGTTCGATTGTAGTCCCTACAAAAATACCAAATCTACAGTAGGTAGGTACTTATTTGACAATAATATACACCTTATATCTATCAATCACCAAATACGGTTTCCATTTAATTGGTATTTTAAAAAAAATCAATTACCCTCCAATGGATAGGTAACTACCAAAAATACAACACAATAGAAATTCCCACTCATACAAATTAGGCGTGAATAAGCTACCTGAGTGAAATCGAACGCAGATGCTAAGATGTTCTCTCTCTCTTCCGCACGGTAGGTCGTTGACCGCACGAAAGAGAGGCATTGTTGCCGGTGGAAAGCGAATGTTGCTGAAAAAATATATTATTATGTTGATAGACCGAGAGGATTGGCTTGTGATTAGCGTACTTGAGTAAACTCGAAGCCGAGATGGAGTTATTCAACAGTTCAGAAAAGGTTTGTAAAAAAATTTAACAACTGTATTACAAGCTGCTTTGTTATATCTAATTATTTGTTCTGCTCAAAATGGTCACATTTTTACGTCTTACTTGCATCGAAATTAAAACAAACATTTATTTGGGTTTCCACGTCATTCATGGTTGAAATAGTACTAATTTGACTGACCCATTGGCTGAGTGGTTTGAGACCCTAACTGCGGACCCAAGAGTCGCGAGTTCGATTCCCGCCCGGGACAAATATTTGTGTGCGTGAACACGTCTATTTGTTCCGTGACGGGGTGTAAATATAGATATATATATATATTTATGTATATATTATAAAGAATAATGATAATAACACACACAATCACAACAACGTCTAGGTCCCAAACTAAGCATTTGCTTGTATTTTGGGTACCAAGCGAAGACACCACATACATATAACTGTGATGGTGATATTTTTTTTTAAATTTTGAATTTCTACTTGCTGATTGGCTGTCTTAAAAATCTTCATTTTCTATAAAATGTGAATCCATTATTGGCCTTAAGTTTTGTATTATAATAATAATAAAAATTATGTTAGTTTTAAGGGCTGTGGATTTTGTATTAAATAAATAAATATAACAACCAAGACCAGGTGCCAGTATTAATATTCATCATATAAATACTGACCCGACCTGGAATTCGAACCCGGGACCTCCAGCTTCGCAGGTAGGGTCGCTGCCCACTAAGCTAACCGGTCGTCAATATAATAATATCGTTAGGCTAAGCAAATAGTTGAGTATGTGGGTCAGTTGTCTAATACCCAATAATACAAGCATAATACGTGCTTTCATAAGGACTAAATAGCGCTTTGTGGAATATCCTAGAGACTATTATGATTACTTGAAAAAAAAATTTACTTTCAAAATTAACTGAAATCATAGAGTAAATAAATTCGAAAGTAGCGTTTAGTTTTAATAGAGTCAAAAATGTCACTTCACAGTATCGAAACTGTCAAACGCAATCGCGGGGGTGAAGGCTGGCGCGCGGGGCCGTCGCGGACTAAAACCGGACTGAAACTTGCCAAAGACACCAGCTAACTAGAAAAAGAGTGGTTAGTTAATTCGTACTTTTGTGCCTGATAGGGAACTTACTGACAGATTTTACCTAGAGCGTAGAACACATATTAATACATAAAAAAATGACAAAAAGATTTAAAAAAATATGAGGGGAGAAAACCGTTTGAAGTATTTTGCTGGTCGGAAATATATATAGGACTTATGTTAAATTTTCAATACTATATGAAAAAACCGGCCAAGTGCGAGTCGGACTCGCGTATCAAGGATTCCGTACAAACCTGTAGGAATATAAGTAAAAGTAAGTTTGATTTTGTTACAGCTTAAAAGTATTATAGACCTGAGTAATATGAATTTCAATTTAATACGTCTACGCGTTTATGCGAGGAAAGGGGTAGAAAGTTGGCAGTTATCAAAAATATTTTTATTATATGAGGTAACTAAAAATTTATGCTTTTCGCAATTTTTCCTTTATCTGTGCTATAAGACGTTGCTTCATACCAAATTTCAAGATTTTGAGTTTACGGGAAGTACCCTGTAGGTTTTGATTCCTTTGCGAGTATAGAAAATTTGCAGCATAAACGGCTGCATCTTTTGATTGCGTTGGCTTAGAAGTTTGATTTTTTCACAGCTCCAAGGGACAGTAGACCTGAGTATTTGATATAAATTTCAACTTGATACCTTAACGCGTTCCTGAGAAAAAGCATCTTTACAGACGGACAACAAAGTGATCCTATAACGGTTCCGTTCTTTATAGCTTTTAAGTACGGAACCCTAAAAACCATGGAAGGGAGATAAAAATGTGAGCAAAAAAATATACTCGTTGCATATAGACCAAATATACACCAGTTGAAGTTTTGAAATTGTTCGCTGTGATGTAGAATTTTGAGTTGGGTCACGTATAAAATTCGTAGTGGAAAAGAAAATTAAGTGTCTGAAATTACATTTCATGAGTAATTTAACAAATGTTTGTTTAAAACAATAACAGTAGCGTTTGGTTTTAATAGAGTCATAAATGTCAGTTCACTGTATCAATTTTGCGGGGTTGACGACCGGGGCGCAAGGATTTCATGGGGGTGCAGACCGGCGCGAAGACCTTGCACACTGGAACTCGGGCTAAAACTCGTTATCTTGCACCAGCTAGCTAGAGTATGAGTGGTTAGACGGTAAACTCAGAAGAGGGCTTCTAACCAATTCGTATTTTTATGTTTGTGTCTTATCCAACGGAGCCAATCCTATCCAACACTTCTTAACATAAAGGTATTATAAAGTAATAAATGCCCCTTTTTCGGTTAGATGTGACAAAAAATGTCAACTATTTAAAATTCAATTTTTTTGCGCAGTGCAAAGGCTAAGGCGGAAATTAATCAAAAATAGACACAAATGACGTCATTTGGCAGGTATGACCTTTCGGGATAAACAACTTTTAAATTCTCTAAAACGACTTGAAAATATTATTATAATTAAATCAGAAAAAAAATACGGTATGACATGTACAATAAAACTCAAACTTAATGTTTTGACGAGATCTATGTGACCATGTGACCAAATATTTAAATGCTTATATTTTTAAGATCATCAATCGCAGACCTATCGTGTTGGTACTCAAATTTGATGTTTTGACGAGATCTATGTGACCACGTGACCACATTTTTAAATGCTTATATTTTCGAAACCATCTATCCCAGATCTATCATGTTGGTACTCAAACTTGATGTTTTGACGAGATCTGTGTGACCACGTGACCAAATATTTAAATGCTTATTTTTTCGAAACCATCAATCTCAGACCTATCGTGTTGGTACTCAAACTTGATGTTTTGACGAGATCTGTGTGACCACGTGACCAAATATTTAAATGCTTATTTTTTCGAAACCATCAATCTCAGACCTATCGTGTTGGTACTCAAACTTGATGTTTTGACGAGATCTATGTGACCACGTGACCAAATTTTTAAAAGCTTATATTTTCGAGACTATCAATCGTAGACCTATCGTGTTGGTACTCAAACTTGATGTTTTGACGAGATCTATGTGACCATGTGACCAAATATTTAAATGCTTATATTTTCAAAACCATCAATCGCAGACCTATCGTGTTGGTACTCAAACTTGATGTTTTGACGAGATCTATGTGACCACATGACCACATTTTTAAAAGTTTTCATTTTTGAACAATCAATCGCAGACCTATCGTGTTGGTGCTCAAACTTGATGTTTTGACGAAATCTATGTGACCACGTGACCAAATTTTTAAAAGCTTATTTTTTTTAAACCATCAATCTCAGACCTATCGTGTCGGTACTCAAACTTGATGTTTTGACGAAATCTATGTGGCCATGTCATATTACCTAATTTCATAAAAATTTCATAAGATTTCTTAGGCAGTTAAATTTCAGAACGTTCTAGAAAGTGTTACAATGTTCTAGAGCGTCGCGTTCCTTTAACTGTCCCAGTACAACTGCGATCAACGCGAGCGAAGCCCGCGGGCGGAAAGCTAGTACTTAATAAATAAGAAAAGACCAGTCTAAAAAGATACATAGTTCCTAATAAAAACATTTTCCTACTTGACAAAAAAAAACGAGTCTATATCCCATATGAGATTTACCATATATTAGTTCCAATTTGAGGAAAAGAAAACATTTTTGACTTAGCTTTTTTGACTTTGATAAAGCTACATAATATTCAGACGCTTGTATCCTTGTATGACTTGTAATAATTTCTCGGCCGTGTATTGTATTTAAGTTAATCTTGTGTAAGGCCTCTGCGATACAGGCTGTGCCTAGTGTAGAGATCTTCAGAAAACTAATACTGTTAATTTTAAAGACAAATAAAATAATTTCATAATTATAAAATCAAATTTAAACATTAACAATAACATAGCCGCCAATTCATGAAAAGAACATAAGAATTGAAATTCCAACCGTTCTTTTAGCATTTGGAATTAATTATGTTTGTAATGATTTAGAAATTGGACCAGCACAATCGATAAAATACGTGTATTATGATTTATTATTACAAAAGAAAATATTATAGTTAGTGTATTATCATTGGCCATGAAATAAAACTAGTTCTTTAGATTTTTGTAATGTTCACTATAATATGTATCTATTAGTTCAAATCTTTATTCCTAACTACAAACATTAACGAGACGCCCTTACAAAGTTAAACCGTATACAGTGCAGTGTAGACGCTCGGTGCGTGGCTGTACAGTGATACTCTGACCGAACATATTTTTTGTTGAGATAAGTTTCCTACATCTCTTTCACACATGAAACGTGTACTGCATGTGTGAAAAAGATGGACGCCTAACAGACGGACCAAAAATTTTTCGGAATAGATTTACTATGCTATGGCGAACGATAAAACTCGAAATTTAATCAAGAACAAGTTAAAAGAGTATTATTGATGATGAGAAATATCATTTTTTTGTTTACTGAACTTCCTATCATAGTTTGTGCAACCTAACATAACTTAATTTGGCATTTTTACGAATTAACAACGACGTGCACGCAACGATGTTCCGAGCGTGACTGAGTTGACGAGTGTCCTAAAAGTAGAAATTAGGACACTTAACGTGGAGACATTGAAACGCATTGTTCGCCCGGTCCTTACATACTGGCACATTCTTTGAATTTTATAACGAAGCCTACAGTCACCAAATCACAACGATCACAATATGTACCAATTTATTGTGACAATCATGGACATACCCAGGTTCAGGACAGTGCACATGGCTTCTTTTTCTTAATTATGCCAATTTCACTCGGCTTTGTGAAACGAGGAGATGAAATCAGAGTTGGCGTTGTCCCATACAAAGCTTTGCCCTAATAAGAAAAGGGGTGAAGGGGCTTTGAGGGGCGTAATTAAGGTCGGCACTAAGTGACGGTTTATACTCTTCCCACAATCTTCCATCTCGTTCGTGTAACCAAAAAACATATATTTTGTCTCATGAAATAAAATTCGGCACCAGGCTCTCTTTCACGCGTGTGACGTCATTCAAAATTTCGTAGTTCAACTTTAAAAATTCGTTCTCAACTAGGGTTGTACCCATACCGGTAATCACCGGTAATAACAATCGTTATTGAGAACTAGTGGTGTGCTGTTTTCCGGTTAAATTATGTTTAATTATGAAACTTGAAATAATTGCTCTATCGCTAACAGATGTATTCTTCTTGAGATAACTTTGAATATAAATTATATAAAGTATACATAAGCTGCAAAGTAAATTAGAGATATATTTTTGAGTTAATAATATTTTCAAATAATTTTCAAATGTTTAAATACATTCATTCCTTTCATTACAATAACACTAAAGCTGTAAGTTGATCCATAACTTTTTGCACGCCTACTCATTTCCAGTAGAAAACATTGTATGTCATAGAAATATTTTTTTAACAATATTTCGTAATGTTGCACAAATGGATGGACTATTTTAATGCACTATATACCGCTTTCTTGGACTCATACATAGATTAGATAATTTTAAGTCCAGCTCGCGTCGCAGATTAAGCAAACATAACCTTAACTTGACTGCTGCAGCCATAATAGCTCACAGTAAGCAAATTCTCAATCAGCCCAGTCAATCACCTTATAATTGGCCACAAGCTATGTTGCTCATTCTGCCTCTAGCTAGTGATTACATTTTATCCTTAAATATATAAAAAGAGCTGAGAGAAAATAAATTGAGAGTGATGAAGAACTAGGGCTGTAGTTATAGTCTATTTTACTCCAAATTCAAATACTTTTTTATTGAAGTAATCAACTCAAAGATCTGAAGTATATTGCAATCAAGGATTATATTGAAAAGGTGTTATTTTATACACTTCGAAGTAGTATATTTAAAATTTCAGGATGAATAATGAAATTATTTCCCATTATTATGTACAATCATGTGTTTTTTCAAAAGCGTTGATTCAGCAAACTTTGCATCACACATTTTACAATTAAATGGTTTCTCACCAGAATTTAAATCACTAGAAGATTTGAATTTCGTTCTACATATATCACAATTATATAGTTTATCGGTAAGTATACAGTTATGTATGTTTAAATGTTTAGAGGTTTTGAACTTTTCAATATGTACTCTACTAGTTTTAGTTCGTGCATGTTTGTAGTTCTTTCTATCATTGTTCAGCACAACCATTTGGTTGATGTTGGTGTCCAAAGGCTCTCCTGCTTCACTAACAGCGAGTCAACCGCTCCCACCTATGATCAAAATATCTGAGTTTACATGTGGTATGTTGAAGCGACACACCAGATCGGAAGACGAGCGCTACTAGATATGGTATGCTAAACAATGTTAATGTGCTAGTATGCGAAAGCTAGGAGCATGCATGATGTTCTAACATTGTATACTTGAAGTTCGATGATTTTTGTGAAAACACAGGAACAACATCACTTACCTACACCGAGCTGAAAATGTTAGGTATATCACAAAGGCATAGAAACCACATGAAAGAATAAACATATACTGCAACGTTGGTCTTACATATCACGAGGACGCACCCCACCTTCATTTGAATTATATTTAATATGTATTACTTGGCTTGCGAAACAGGGTACACATAGTGTTTAGGGTTCCGTACTCAAAAAGCGCGAATGGCACCCTATTATTAAGGCTTCTCTGTCTGTCTGTCACAGGAGAACCGTGATAGGTTTCGCAGTGTGTATTACTATGGCCGCTAAAACAGCAAATAAAATAAATTTAATACTGAAAGGGGGGTCCTGATACAGCAAACATGTTTTTATCAGGGTTTTCTGTTGATAAATTAGTCAGGGACGATGCTGACACTACGGAACTCTATGTGTACGAGTCCGACGCGCCGTTTTTTTTTTAAATATAGATGCATGTTCATTCGACAGGCCCATGCACACAAATATTCAGGACGGGGCAGTGGTCCAACTCCTCTGTCCAACCAGTTGGACCACGGGCCTTCACAAGGGGTCGTGGTCCAACTAATTTTATAGTTGAACCACGGCCTTCTAATGAAGGCCCGTAGTCCAATTATCAAAAAATTAACTTATTTTTATCCTATAATGATAGTTTTCCTAATATAAACTTAGTTTAGAAACCTCAACTTCACCAGCCAGCCTGCTTCTGTTCCGCTCTTCTTGACGGCTTCCACCTTTTCTTTCTACATAAACGCACGCAACTTCTTCGTCCACTTTATTTTTTTTATTATATATAATCCAAATATTATTAACTTGAATGTTACTGAAATATAGTAGCTGTCAATTGACTCAATATTATAACCAATGTAATAAATATTATAAATGATAACAGTCAGCCACTACCTATGTCCTTATCTACAAACACATTCAATATAACAGTAAACCTATAGCCATTTGATGCAGTTGAGGTTTCTAAACTAAGTTTATAGTTAAAAAACTATCGTTATAGGATAAAAAATAAGTTATTTTTTGATAATTGGACTATGGGCCTTCATTAGGGGGCCATGGTCCAACTATAAAAATTGTTGGACCACAACCCCTAGTGAAGGCCCGTGGTCCAATTGGTTGGACAGAGCAGTTGGACCACTGCCCCGTCATGCAAATATTTGGGCCAGGCGAGAATCGAACCCGCAACTTTGTATCTGGAATTAGCTATCTCCAATCACTAGACCATTTGGGCAGTCGGTAATCACACTTATGCATGACAGGAATTAGGAAAATTATAGTCTTTTAAATATGTCACTGATGTGTACAAGGACTGCTATTTGTGTATACGGAACTGGCTCCTTACAAAAAAATATTTAAAAAGTAATTACAACATTCAAAAATACAATCCTGGCTGTAGAATACATTTTGTTTCATATAACTGTCAATTGTTTTTCCATTGTGATGTGATTTTGAAAATTGCATGTCTTCATCACAATAAATTAGACTCATGAACATTTTCGTGATACAATTTATTACAATTTTCGACATAGGCTAACTCAAAAACAGTGCAACAATAAACTGACTTCAACTTTTGGGTATTTTGATTTTTTAACATTTTTTTTTTGCACCAATCAAAGACATTAAAATAACCTACTTATATTTATATCTTTATGGCACCGATCAACACAAGCCTGTTTGTGATCAATTGTTACATTCTGAGGAATCCAAGGCAAACAAATATTTTTTAGAATCAAATGTACGTGTAACATCTTATGTATGCTCGTCATACTTAGGTATATGCCAGGGACGCCTCTATTTTGCGATATGTAAAATGACAAACTTGCGTTATTAGTTCCCACACAGTACCAAATATTTTGTGGTAGCAAAACCAATTTAGAGTAACCTTTTTTAAATTCATCCATGAGCATAGACCGCCCATGATTAAACTGATAGTTATACACAGTGGTTTTCAATGGTGCTTCATCCCCAAAAGTTGAAGTCAGTTGACCGATGCACTGTTTTTGAGTAAACCCACAAATTACTGTCTATACCTTAATATAGTGTTTTCAATATTTAATTTTTTTGTGTTAGTGTATCTTGTTACTATAATGTTCTTTTTACAAATTGGCGGCTATGTAAGTTGTTGTGTTGTTTTAATTTAATTTTAAATATCTAATGATTTGGTTTTCTTATCCTATTTGTGAGCATATTTTTAGTTTTCTTGTAGTATTTTTTATTTGTTGAACAGTGTTTCTTAGCATATTTTAGGTACTAGAATGTTGATGTCCTATTCCCTCTTTCTAAAGCCGATCCCAGACAACACTGTGTGGTCACCACAAAACTCTTGCTTTAGACAACCTACACATTATTACAGAAACGATTTTTCATATTGTTCACCTCAAACTTTATATGAATCGGAATACGCTGCAGCTTGCGCAGCTAGTCATACACCCCTCGCTCCACTACATCCCGCTACACTTAAAACTGGTTACAGCGACGCGATTTGTGCCTAAACTCAGATCCGCCATAAAGTTTGATTGTAACTGTAACACAAAATGATTGAAACTAACCCTTGTACTAGGAGTTTTGGCGCAGGTGTAAGCAGTCACCGGATACTCGTCCCGTGGTTCAGTTTTAATGCGGACTTCTGGCAGGCCGACACACCACACGACACACAGCACCCCAGTACGGGAGAGATCACATCTGTCTAGACGTATTGAACATTCTCGCACCCTGATAGCTTTGTCTTCTGAAAATCCGGCCATGACGATCTCACAATTATATCTCTAGTGCACCAACAAAACCTATAGATTATTATTTTCCAATAACATTGAATTTCCGGTCCAGCATCAAAAATATACTTCAAAAATTTGAACATTTACACCATTTTAACGAACGATGGAACGAACACAAATCTTATCTTGATCATTGCACCGGTCACGGGTTAGAAAAACCAATTATTTCCGAAAACTTTTTTATTACTAGTCTGGATAAAAATTGGCACTTAGAGAAATAAAGAAAGTCTTCTAAAAAAAGGAATAAAATGTTTATGGTTAGATAGAACTCGCACACACACAAAAAAGAAAAGAAATGTTGCCACAGGCAATAATTAAATAAAATGTTACTATTCTAATGTCACGTTCAGTAGGTACCTATTTTAGGACTGAACACTTTTTATAAAAATAAGCATTAAGGTAACAGTATGTTATTGGCAGTACTTACATGTGAAATCTTTCTTTATTTGGATTATTATCATATGTTACCGTGCAATCTAAAACAGAACACGACACCATTGTAATTCACAAGATTTAATTTATGTAGTTCAGAATTATTAGAGCACAAAATAGAAAACAAAAGCTGGACTTAATTTTGACAAGTCGCCAACAAAAACTAAATGTGTTCAAAGAGGTTTTATGACAGATTTTGTTGCGTTTCTTTCTCGCATGTAGGATTTCCGCAAAGAGCTGGATGTCATTTGCACACTGTGTTCCTCTCTTACGCTAGTACCTATACATACTTTTATGGGACGTACATGTACACAGCACAAATGACAATAATATACTCATAGAAATAACAGATTAGAGTAGGCAAGCTCCATAAAAGCCCATAAGCATGGACGTAATACTAGGTCTAGGACAGTGCACTTGGCTCTGTAAAACGAGGAGATGAGTTGGCGGGGTCAGAGTCCGTTTGTCCTTTTATTTGTAGGGTAACAATAATTTTTTTTCGTTAAAAAAAAGACAAATCCATTTGAATCATTAATTTTTTCCACGCAGTACAAACAAATAAATTAAATATGTGTAACTATTTGCAAGTAGGTATACAAATAAAAAAATTGTGAGGCATCACGGGACGCCTGGCAGTTGTGAAACATCGAGTTAAATTTGTACAAATGACATTAATAAAAGATATTATAAAATTAATAAAATAATAAATTAATAAAAGATTAATAAAAGATAAAAGATATTTAGTTCCCGTCATAATGACGGGAACTAAATATGGCATAATGAAAAATTTAATATTACGATTTTTTACAGAAAATGATAACTATTTATTTAATAAATATTTATTTTTTTACATACAAATATTAAAAATTTATTTCAATACGCGACAACTCAATTCTTTTAATATGTGACTTCAGAAGTAGGTATAGATAGACTATAGATCGTCTATTTCACGACGACGGTGCGCCCCACTCCGCAAAACTTAGTGCCCCCATTCACAAGCGCGCCAAACGTACAAATGGCTATCTATTGCAGCGCCCCCTGATGGCGCATAACTCCACACTTTATTTATCTATTCATATGTAATACCTATGTAATGCAAAAAAAAAACCGTATCGAAATCAGTCCAGATGTTTCGAAGGTGCACATCTACTGCAGCACCCTCTGGTGGTTAATAGCCATAAAACTTATTTGGAAACCTGTTTTGAGATGATACCTAAGCATATACACCGCGTGCGCCAACGTGTGTATGCTTCACCAATTAATAGGCGAACGTGTTGCAACACGCACTTAATGCGTATGTCGAGTATTGTCGAGCGAATATGTCATTTTCATCTGCACCATAGCCATCCTCAAGACAAATGCAAAAGTTATTAAAATAAATCTTTTTTTAAACATTTTATTTTTAAACAGCGCTTAGAGCAAGTTCAATTTCTATATCGGACGTCTTCACATTGGCTCTGACGGGACAAAACTAGTATGAGCATTAAGATTAAGAGCCAACGTTTGTACAGTACCCGGCCGTAAATTATGCACACGAGTCTTAAAAAGCGGTTAAGTAAAAACAAAATTATAAATAACCTTGTAATTTTTATTTTATTATAATAACGTCAATGTAGTTTTGTCATAAAATAAAAAAAACGATAAGGATACCTATAGCTTTATTTTTAAACTACTTTTCATTTAGCTGCTTTCTATAAGTCGTGTGCATAACTTACGGCCGGGTACTGTATTATATGTATGCTTGCAGCACATATCCCCCAAGCAAATTGTTTGTCGCCGGTGTGTATGTGTTGTGTTGATTTTATTGACTGGAATATGCGAATTTTGTATCACATATGCCATAAGCGAATGGTTTTTCACCGATGTGTATGCGTTTGTGACGAATTAATTGATGATAGAATAAACAATTTTCTAACAGATAACATTTGGGATTCCTTATACAAAAAAACTGTTGAGTAATTATAGGATAGAGTATCCGACTTTTAAGACAGCACGCTGAGCTCTCTCTTTTGTTAATATTTGAAAGTGCTAAGAAAAGAATGTTAAACAAAAAATAATAAAATAAATATATTAAAAATGCGATTCAATTAGTGTGGAACAGAACGATAAGTCGTGATAGCCCAAAGCGCAACGAACAATGTCGTGTACCAATGAGTTTTTCTGACTTAAGTACATAACTATCACTCACTCCGTGCCTCGGAGAGCACGATAAGCAGTCGGTCCTGGGTGCTGTCAATAGATGGCGGTCGTTACAATCCCCAACCCCCCGGTGGAGCAGCGTGGTGGATTTAAGCTCCAAGCCCCCTCACCCTGGGGAGGCCTAAGCCCTTGCAGTGGGGTAAAAATGGACTGATTAAGAACAGAACCACTTATTATGCGACTAAATATTATGGGAATACAAAACATACGAGCCTAGTCATAATTAAGTGCATTTGATAATTGGTCGGTTTATATCTCAACCGACATAGATAATTTTAAATAGAAGAACGAAATACAAATAAGGCCTAATTTTCCTTACCGAAAATACAAAATGCCATCTTTTTTTCTTGTGTTTGATGTGTGATTTCTGCATTTTTGAATTGAACACTTCGGCATTGTGGCTACATCCGATTAGGTCGGGTGGCGAAACAACACTACGCAAAACGCACAAATTTTTTCTGGACGTTTTTACGTGTCGGACCGCAAATCTTCTTAAACTTATATCGATGGGTGAGCGAAGGAACCTGCGGCCGTACTCTGGTAAATTAACGCAGCGCCGAATACGCGCCAAAAATCCGTACTCTCGCCCATAGTCCTAGCGATCGGATTTTTGAAACAGCGTGTTTGACGCCGCTTCGGAGCCGGGTTAAGAGTCAGAGTAGAGCCCCTGCTCTCGCGGCCGACCCGTCTCGCCGCGCCAACTGCCTTCACCGCCCCTTTCCCATATTTTCAGTGTTTGCGCAGTTATCTACTGCTAACTTTTGAGCCTTTTAGACTGGTGGCGCATATTGTACGTCAGAAGTCAATATTTTTTCGCCATTGTATACGCGATGTGTTGAGTTAGTGCAAGAGTGTACAAATTTTGCATCACATATCCCAACAGCATACGGTTTGTCTCCACTATGTTTACGTTTATGTTTAGCTAAAATTGAAGACGTTGCAAATCTTGCATTACATAGGTACGTCACAACTATATGGTTTTTCGCCGGTATGTATGCGTTTGTGACTAATCAAATAGGCAGACTGTGCAAATTTTGCATCACATACGACACAAGTAAATGGTTTTTCGCCGGTATGTATGCGTTTGTGTCGACTTAAATGAGACTGGTGTGCAAATTTTGCATCACATACGACACAAGTAAATGGTTTTTCGCCGGTATGTATGCGTTTGTGACTAATCAAATGGGCAGACCGTGCAAATTTTGCATCACATACGACACAAGCAAACGGTTTTTCGCTGGTGTGTGTGCGTTTGTGTCGAATTAAATCCCAAGACGATGCAAATCTTGCATTACACACGACACAAGTAAACGGTTTGTCACCAGTGTGTTTGATTTTGTGTTTAGTTAAAGTGCCGGATTGTGCAAATTTTGCATCACATATCCCACAAGCATACGGTTTTTCTCCGGTATGTATGCGTTTATGTTGAACTAAAACTGAAGACGTTGCAAATCTTGCATTACATACGTCACAACTATATGGTTTTTCGCCGGTATGTATGCGTTTGTGACTAATCAAATCGCAAGACCATGCAAATTTTGCATCACATACGACACAAGTAAATGGTTTTTCGCCGGTATGTATACGTTTATGTCGAACCAAACTGGTGGACCGTGCAAATTTTGCATCACATACGTCACAAGTAAATAGTTTTTCGCCGGTATGTATGCGTTTGTGACTTATTAAATGGGCAGACCGTGCAAATTTTGCATCACATACGACACAAGCAAACGGTTTTTCGCCGGTATGCATGCGTTTGTGTCGACTTAAATAAGACTGGTGTGCAAATTTTGCATCACACACGACACAAGTAAACGGTTTGTCACCAGTGTGTTTGATTTTGTGTTTAGTTAAAGTGCCGGATTGTGCAAATTTTGCATCACATATCCCACAAGCATACGGTTTTTCTCCGGTATGTATGCGTTTATGTTGAACTAAAACTGAAGACGTAGCAAATCTTGCATTACATACGTCACAACTATATGGTTTTTCGCCGGTATGTATGCGTTTGTGACTAATCAAATCGCAAGACCATGCAAATTTTGCATCACATACGACACAAGTAAATGGTTTTTCGCCGGTATGTATACGTTTATGTCGAACCAAACTGGCAGACCGTGCAAATTTTGCATCACATACGTCACAAGTAAATAGTTTTTCGCCGGTATGTATGCGTTTGTGACTAATCAAATGGGCAGACCGTACAAATTTTGCATCACATACGACACAAGCAAACGGTTTTTCGCCGGTGTGTGTGCGTCTGTGTCGAATTAAATCCCAAGACGATGCAAATCTTGCATTACACACGACACAAGTAAACGGTTTGTCACCAGTGTGTTTGATTTTGTGTTTAGTTAAAGTGCCGGATTGTGCAAATTTTGCATCACATATCCCACAAGCATACGGTTTTTCTCCGGTATGTATGCGTTTATGTTGAACTAAAACTGAAGACGTTGCAAATCTTGCATTACATACGTCACAAGTATGTGGTTTTTCGCCGGTATGCTTGCGTTTGTGAATAATCAAATCGCAAGACCATGCAAATTTTGCATCACATACAACACAAGTAAATGGTTTTACGCCGGTGTGTGTGCGTTTATGTAGAATTAATGAAGTTTTGTTCGCAAATTTTGCATCACATATCCCACAAGCAAACGGTTTTTCGCCGGTGTGTGTGCGTTTGTGTCGAATTAAATAAGACTGCTGTGCAAATTTTGCATCACATACGACACATGTAAATGGTTTTTCGCCAGTGTGTGTGCGTTTGTGTAGACTTAAGTGAGACTGCTGTGCAAATTTTGCATCACATACGACACAAGTAAACGGTTTCTCGCCGGTGTGTGTGAGTTTATGTTGAATTAATGTAGTTTTGTTCGCAAATTTTGCATCACATATGACACAAGTAAATGGTTTTTCGCCGGTATGTATGCGTTTATGTTGAATTAATGTTGTATTGTTCGCAAATTTTGCATCACATACGACACAAGTAAATAGTTTTTCGCAGGTGTGAATGCTTGCAATACGTGTTTGACATTTAAATGGTGCCTCAGCTGTATGTGTGCTATCATAATCAGCTAAATCACCAGATTCAATGAATCGCGCATAATATTCATAGGATGTCTTAAGAATAGGTTCCTGTTCCTTTATGTGAGAAGTGCTGCACTCCAGCACCTGCTTGAGCTCTTCAATGCACTGCGACTCCACTTTCACAGACGCACTATCAATCGGAGCAACCTGCAACAAGAAGTAAAACACTTAATTTACTGTTGCTAATGTAGGTGCGGCAGGCGGCAACATTACACACCTCAGTGGTGATCTGGCTTAAGCCGGGCGGCACATATCGTTGCAGTATGGTAGGCCCTATATCCGATTCCTCTTTGATGACAGCCTCATCCTCGACCAATCGCCTGGGCATGTTAACATCCATCTGCTAATCAAATTGAAATTCAAAATTATGACTTGTACATTCGTCATCAGATATAGTCTAAATAATAGTGTGCATTTTCACACAAGTTTATCCTATCTGACACGGAGTTGACGGATACATATGTAACCGGGACGGAAAATTTGTCATAATAGCTCGAGCGCAGCGAACCTGTTTCAAATCTATAAGCCCATGTGGCCGTGGTTCGAATCCGGGCGTGTACCAATGAGTTTTTTCTGACTAAAGTATACTAACTATTACTGATCCCGTGCCTCGAAGAGTACGTTAAGCAGTCGATCCCGGTTACTGTCAATAAATGGCGGTCGTTACAATCCACCCACCCGCATTGCAGCAGCGTGGTGTATTTACGCTGCAAGCCCCTTCATCTTGAGGGGAGGCCTAAGCCCCTGCAGTGGGGTATAAAAAAGAACCGATGGAATGGAATGGGAACCGAGACAGAAGCTGTTCTTGAGCTAAGGACAACGAAAAGATAACATAACATTTTTTACCTGATATAACAATAAAATAATAACTTTTGGATTATTTCCTTTGCTTGGGCTGTAAGACCTCGCTTCTTTTCAAATTTCATGATTCTAGGTCAAAGGAAAGTACTCTACAGATTTTGATTTATTTGCGAGTGTCAAAAGTGCATATTTTTTATTACGATAAGTGGCTGTAGTTTTTGATATTACGTTGATGTAGAAACTTGTTTCTTTTAAAACTTTAAGGGACTGTCAATGTTAAGTTTTTAAATTCAAACATTTCGCGGCTAAATCAAATACATTAAAAGTGTATAATTTTATTCTAAGGTAGTAGAGAGAATTAACAAAATTTCGCGTGTGTCGTTTTAGTACTTTTTTTCGTTCGTACTCTCGTAAAACTATCATGGTATTTTTGTCGTTTGTCGTAGAATTGAAATATAAATTTGTCACAAAATAACTCGAAATTATTGCATTGTATGGTATTTAAAGCCGGAAATTTAAGATTGTGCTGCTAATGAGTGTGTGACTCGAAAAAGGCAGATTCCATACTTCGACAAATATCGCTGGTCTAGGTGCGTGAAAGGGTAACGGTATTTCGAAGGTAAGTTGACGAACCAACGTATGCTGAAGCCTGGCCATGATACCGAAGCCAGCCTAAGGAGGAATCTGCAAAAGCGGTGAGTTCATACAACTTCATTCAGTAGCTCACATAATCAAAGAATTCAGTTTCTCAAACAATTTATCGTTGTCGAATATACAGTCCACACCCCCTTCTCGTAAATTAACCCCAACCCATTTTACCAGACATAAATAACCTAACAGTCTACTTAAGTATTTGATATTGTTACGAGCCAGATTTTTTTGGATACACGAAAACACCGATTTACTTATACTTTGTTTCTCAACAAAATCACAAAACAGTCTGTACGAGAAACATGGTGAAGGTAAAGGGTATGTCCCAGTTCAAAGAAATGTGAATGTTAAACGTGATAATAACGCCATAACATAAAGTAAAATTATAGTAAAAAAAAAACTAAAATGAACACGCTTTAATAGCAAACAGAAAATAATTTTTAATTTAAGAACAAAATGTTTGACGAGAAAATTTATGTTATTACGAAAAAGCGTGGGGTGCTTTGTACCATATTTTAATAATATTTTAATACTAGATCTACTTTCAGAAAATGTTTCAATAAAATATTTATAACAAAAATTTTTGTTAAATTGTCACAAAATTTTGAAAAATCTGTAAAATTGTAGACTGTGTTGCAAGACATGGTAATAATAATCGTTCAGTTCGTCTTTTTTTCGATTTTCTTTCTATCGAGCACCCCAGGCTTTTTCACAATATCATTAATTTTTTCATTAATCATTTTATTCTTATACTAAAAATTATTTTCTGCTTTTTAGTTCAATTGCTATTAAAGCGTGTTTTTTTTTTAAATTATAATTTATTTTTTCATTTTTAGTCTTAAATTTTTTTTAACTACATTCGATCGTTTACAAACAGACAGGTGGAATTCACAAATACCTATAAAACAATGAATGAACTCATATACAAAGTTTCAAGTCCATGCCACTAACCACTGAGGAGTTCCCTCGTGAGCAAATTAACCTATGTGCATTATCACTTCATGGTGAAAATCATGGTTAACTGTTAGAATCCAACATAACTAAGTTTCGTGTTCATGCTATTAACCGTTGAGGAGTGTCCCCATGAGAAGACATTCCTGGCTGCAGCATAAGATTACGTTTATCATCTTCGTGTATTATAATCAAAGTCACATGAACCTTTCAAATTTCAATCCGATAACAGTGGAAGTGGGTGAAATCGCGTTCAAAGATTCCGTCACATACAAACAAACAACATACTAGTAGAACTAATAAAAGTGTGTTAAAAAGTGAGGTTACAGCTGTACACTGAAATATTGATAATTTATAACATTTTCTATGTAATTTTATATATTAAAAACTCAAATGTGAAAATGCACGTTACTGTTTAGACTAATATTAAAACTTAAACTAAGCTTAACTTAAGCTTAAAAAAGTTTACATCAGACATCAACACTAAAATATTAATAACAAGTACCTAATACATATTGAAAAATGGCTAGGGTTGAAGTATTACTATTGATGTTGACAACATGAGTTCACAATTCAAAAGTTTATCGACAACTCATTCCCCACCCTTACTTATGTTGTTTCCCTTATCCAATCTGTACTGATATACAGGTACTCCCTAATGCCATAATGAAAAACGAATTGTGCCAGCTTGTGGCTGTATCCTTGTCAAATGTTTTAAATTAAGCAAATAAATTTTGAATGGAGAGGGCACTAGGCACATCAGCTGTGGGCAAAATTAGTAACAAGCCAGCCTTACCATAGCGCAGGGCATATTAACCGTAGGTTCCACCATCACATGGAGCTGTTTGGTCCCTTCACATTGGGTGTCATTTTGGACATCAGATGGAATTGAGACATTGAAAAGATCGCATCGGTACAACCTCACTGAGCATTTTCTTAATTTGAAAACTTGATCTGTTTCGGGTTCATGCACCTTACTTCTGGTCTCTTCCATCTTGTTGAAAGATACAATATACTTAATAAATGAGTAAAGACCAGTCTAAAAAGATACATAGTTCCTAATAAAAATATTTTCCTACTTGAGTAGTGACAAAACAAAACGATTTGATATCCCATATGAGATTTACCATATCGTAGTCCCAATTTGAGGAAAAGAAAAAAAATTTGGCTGAGCTTTTTTGACTTCGATAAAGCTACATAATATTCTGACGCAAGTCATAACCCAATGTTATTATAATGCAAGTATTTACATACTTATTACTTTTAGTGGTTGACTTGAGAAAGAGGGAATAGGCTTTCAACATTGTAGTAAACTGAAATTAGCAAAATATGCTAAAACACACTTCAACTAAAAATCATAATACCGTAATACGCCGACAAACAGCAAAAGAAAATAAAATCATTACATATATAAATATATATATCTAATGATTTTATATATTAGGGTATAATATTTTATGATTCATCTTGGGAAGATTGCATCACAACTGCAGAGAGTGGTATGACTAAAATTAATAATTGGCTAACAGGAAATTTGCTGATTCTAAATGTCATTGAAACTAAATTCATGACATTTTATAAAACGAAAGTTTGTAAACCATTGATTTCCCTCAAAATTAAATTACATAGTATCGCATGTCAAACGCCTCTTACTACTGGTTATGGTGATTGCTTATGTGAAAGTATTTCTTGTACTGATGATATTTAATACCTAGGAATCAGTCTTGACGAAAGACTGACATTTAAAAACCATATTGTGACACTTTCTGGGCAGATCAGAAAAATCATTGTGTAGTGAAACCACTCCGCGACTCGACAAATTATCATGTATTAAGGATGGTGTACTTTGTCCTGTGCCAATGCTTGTTGAATTCGTCAAAGACGTCGATGCTAGTGATCGAGCGAGCACGCGCTCTGTGCTGAAAGTCATGTACAAAAAACCTTTCAGGTTTCCAACCGACGCCCTCTACAAGTGCTGTTTTTACAGTTGGACAGCTGTACATACTACAAGTTACATTGCAAGTTCATAGAAATGTTTTGTGTTCTCATGATTATTATCGGTTGCAGAATAGACGGGTTTATAAAACGGATATACCAGTGATCAACACTGCATTTGCTCGGCGTTTCGTAGGTTTTCTGAGTGCATATGTTTACAACGTAGTAGCAAACAGGTGTAATCTAAAAGACCTATCAGTTGGACAGGCTAAACATATTATTTCTAAATGGGTGCGGTCTAAACAGAGAACATATTGTATTTCTGGAATCTAGTGTTATATATGTGTATGTTTATATATATGAACCTGTGTGTATGCGTATATGTATGTATGTACATGTGTGTGTATGTATGTATATATATGTATATGTGAATGTATGTATATATGTATTATCGGTATATTTAAGTATATATTTACTGTGTGCGTGTGTATTTATATATTTATTGAAATGTTAGTAATTGGAAATACACTATCGTGTATCCGTGTAACTGGGTTTATATGTATGTATGTATGTGTAGAATAGAATGATGAAGTAAAATGTTGAATCATAAATAGGTTAAGTTTATCTTGTAATAAGTTGTTCTCGGCCGTGTATTGTATTTAAGTTAATCTTGTGTAAAGCCTCTGCAATACAGGCTGTGCCTAGTGTAGAGGTCTTCGGAAAACTAATACTGTTAATTTTAAAGACAAATAAAATATTTCATATATATAAAATCAAATTTAAACATTAACAATAACATAGCCGCCAATTCATGAAAAGAACATAAGAATTGAAATTCCAACCGTTCTTTTAGCATTTGGAATTAATTACGTTTGTAATGATTTGGAAATTGGACCGGCACAATCGATAAAATACGTGTATTATGATTTATTATTACAAAAGAAAATATTATAGTTAGTGTATTATCATTGGCCATGAAATAAAACTAGTTCTTTAGATTTTTGTAATGTTCACTATAATATGTATCTATTAGTTCAAATCTTTATTCCTAACTACAAACATTAACGAGACGCCCTTACAAAGTTAAACCGTATACAGTGCAGTGTAGACGCTCGGTGCGTGGCTGTACAGTGATACTCTGACCGAACATATTTTTTGTTGAGATAAGTTTCCTACATCTCTTTCACACATGAAACGTGTACTGCATGTGTGAAAAAGATGGACGCCTAACAGACGGACCAAAAATTTTTCGGAATAGATTTACTATGCTATGGCGAACGATAAAACTCGAAATTTAATCAAGAACAAGTTAAAAGAGTATTATTGATGATGAGAAATATCATTTTTTTGTTTATTGAACTTCCTATCATAGTTTGTGCAACCTAACATAACTTAATTTGGCATTTTTACGAATTAACAACGACGTGCACGCAACGATGTTCCGAGCGTGACTGAGTTGACGAGTGTCCTAAAAGTAGAAATTAGGACACTTGACGTGGAGACATTGAAACGCATTGTTCGCCCGGTCCTTACATACTGGCACATTCTTTGAATTTTATAACGAAGCCTACAGTCACCAAATCACAACGATCACAATATGTACCAATTTATTGTGACAATCATGGACATACCCAGGTTCAGGACAGTGCACATGGCTTCTTTTTCTTAATTATGCCAATTTCACTCGGCTTTGTGAAACGAGGAGATGAAATCAGAGTTGGCGTTGTCCTATACAAAGCTTTGCCCAAATAAGAAAGGGGGTGAAGGGGCTTTGAGGGGCGTAATTAAGGTCGGCACTAAGTGACGGTTTATACTCTTCCCACAATCTTCCATCTCGTTCGTGTAACCAAAAAACATATATTTTGTCTCATAAATTAAATTCGGCACCAGGCTCTCTTTCACGCGTGTGACGTCATTCAAAATTTCGTAGTTCAACTTTAAAAATTCGTTTTCAACTAGGGTTGTACCCATACCGGTAATCACCGGTAATAACAATCGTTATTGAGAACTAGTGGTGTGCTGTTTTGCGGTTAAATTACGTTTAATTATGAAACTTGAAATAATTGCTCTATCGCTAACAGATGTATTCTTCTTGAGATAACTTTGAATATAAATTATATAAAGTATACATAAGCTGCAAAGTAAATTAGAGATATATTTTTGAGTTAATAATATTTTCAAATTATTTTCAAATGTTTAAATACATTCATTCCTTTCATTACAATAACACTAAAGCCGTAAGTTGATCCATAACTTTTTGCACGCCTACTCATTTCCAGTAGAAAACATTGTATGTCATAGAAATATTTTTTTAACAATATTTCGTAATGTTGCACAAATGGATGGACTATTTTAATGCACTATATACCGCTTTCTTGGACTCATACATAGTGATTAAGGTGTGACTGATGAGGATCAGGAGGCTAGGTTTACGACACCTTAAATAATACGCACTAATGCTGTTCCATTGTTCTATTGATCTGTTGTTGTTGTTGTTCATACAGTGAATATAAATTACAAACATATCTTATAATTATATAGAAATAACAGTGGCGCGATGTAAATAGATTTTAACGCCATCTATTAATATCTAAATGAACTAACTACTTATAACGGCAGTGAACATATCGCCCACCAAGAACTTCGTCGAAGAATAAGTTCTTCAGTTACTTGAAAACAAAAAATTACTTTCTTAGACAATAAATAAAGCGAAACAGTACTAAACATTGACAATAAACCTATTTAACAACTAAAATTGCTTTCTGGGACTGTAAATTGAACTAAAATAACAATTATTTATTAACTGGTAAAACACAGATTTTAGAAGTAGGTCTCTTCAGTACAGAGCCTTTTGTTTTTAATGTGACCACTCGGGTTAAATTGTCGCGACCGGGCTGTTTTTCGACCAAGTAACCAGCGACTAGGAGGTAAGTCTCCCATTCATTTTTTAAAGCTATGGGTACGCTCTCATCCCAATCTACATCTGCCAGCCAGAGTTTTTGAATAAACATTTTAGCCAGCACTACACTAGGAGCTATCCGACCCAATGTCGAATAATCGTGCAATATCTGATAGGTTCCGGAGGACGCTGCACCGTGTACTTGAATTCGTCGTCGCGTCGTGACCAGGTAAGTCCTAATATTTTTGTAATATCACATATGTTCTTTTCTTCGTTATTATTTACATTTTTTATCACCTTGTCCTGTACTTTTTCTCTGTTGTCCTGATTGATCTTCTCCTTGTCCTTGTTGTCCTTTATATTGTTCTGTTTGTTATTTTCAGCTTTTTCTATATGTTTGAGAAGTTCTTCATTGTTACTATTCCATTTCTGTAATACAAATCCACCCTTTCTTAAAAGATTTGTCATTTCCTGGTATACTTCTTGTCCCTCTTGTATAGTAAAACAGCCAGTCATCAAGTCGTCCATGTAGAACGATTCAGGAAGCCTTTGTGCCGCTATTGGAAACTTCTTTCCTTCATCAATTGCGACTTCATGCAGCGCCTTCACTGCCATGTAAGGAGCTGATGCTGTACCAAACGTGACAGTCAAGAGTTCATAATCCTTGATCTTTTCTGCAGAATTCTGTCTCCACACTATCCTTTGGAATGCGACGTCTTCTTCTGCAACTCGTACCTGTCGGTACATTTTTATAATGTCCGCTATCATTCCAATAGGGTAAATTCTCCACCGCATAACGATATGACGAAGATCCGATTGCAAGGTAGGTCCTGTCATGAGTGTATCATTTAATGATACACCATTTTGATTTTTGCAGGATGCATCGAAGACAACGCGTACCTTTGTGGTAGACTTATCTTCTCTAATAACTGCATGATGTGTTAAGTACACACCATCGTCATCTTCACTTTTTTTCTTTAGTTCTCTCATATGTTCTAATTCTTCATACTCTCTAATAACTTCAGTGTATCTTTCTTTCAGGATTGGATCTTTATTTAGTTTTCTTTCTATGGCCTTGAATCTTCTTACAGTAATCTGTCTACTGTTTCCTCCTATACATTTTGGGTTTTCATCTCGAAACGGTAGTTTTACTACATAACGACCATCTGGTGTCCTTTTCGTAGTTGCAGCAAATATTTCTTCGCATCTCTGTTCTTCTTCGGTAAGCATTTTCTTTGCACTAAAACCTTCTTCGATTTCCCAAAACCTTTTTAACATCTCGTTTTCATTGACCTGTACATGCATTACCGTGATTTGATTTGTCCTGTTGTTGACCTTATTACTTCTGTTTTCAGGTCTGACTATGCCGGATAATATCCAGCCTAGTCTGGTGCACTGTGCGACGAGAGACCCAGATGGAGCCTTCTTGACGCCTTCCTTTAATATTTGGCTGTAGATATCAGCACCTAGCAAAATATCTATCTTATTAGTCCTGTTAAACTGTGGGTCTGCAAGTTTTAATTGCTTCAGATCCTTCCACTCTAGAGCGTTTACATTCCTTTCTGGCAGATAGGACGTAATGTTCTTCAAGACATATGCCTCGACTTCTATCTTGAAGTTAGCTTCTGATAGCGATTGAAGAATGAGTGTAGTCATGTACTTTGACACAATATTTTTATCGTTGCCAAGACCAGATACAATTCCTTTGATGGGAATCTTCTTCAAACGCAAGAACTGAACTGTGTCTTCAGTTACGAATGAAGCCTGAGAGCCCTGATCTAATAAAGCTCGTACTATTTGATAGTCACCAGAATCAGACTGAGCTTTTATCAGCGCTGTGGCTAATAATACTTGCCTTTGATTTGGGACTTGATCTGTTGAAAGGCATGAAACTTTTGGCACGTTCTCATTTGAAGTGTCAGAAGTTTCAGAAGAAGTGCTTGGTTTCTGCTCCACCACTTCGTTGAATGAACTAACATGCAAAAGGGAATGATGTCTCTTGTTGCATATACGGCATGAAGTAGGCTTCTGACAATGTTGGATTACGTGGTTTCCACCTAAACAATTGTAACATATCTTATTTTTAACAACAAACTGACGTCTATCGACCACGTCGAGTTTCATAAACTTTTTGCAGAAACATAATTTGTGACCTTCCTTACAGTACTCGCATTTAAACGCTGTTGCTTTATTCGACAGTGTGTTGGATGACTTAGTACTAGACGATGCCATGTTATGTGTCGCTAACATGACTTTTGAATTTGATGGATTGATGCGCGAGCCACTGTAATGCTGCCCTGTCAATCTTGTAGGTTCAATGAATTCTAACGCTCTGAAACGACTCTGAATAAAATTCTGTAATTGCCTCAAAGTAGGCAATTCCGCGCTGCTTTCGTTGGACACTACTAATTCCCACTGTTTACGGGTTTCTGGATCGAGTTTGTATGTCACAATATGGATAATAATTAAATCCCAAGTGCTCACATCAACGTGAAGGTTCTTTAACGCGTTTATACAATCAGATGTCGTATCTAGTAATTCTTTTAAACCGTTCGCTGATTCCGTATGCAAACGTTTTTGTTCAAATAATCGTCTCATAATACAATTAGCGAGATACCTTTTATTATTGTACCTATTTTCTAACTGACTCCAACATTGCGTATAATTTGCATCAGTAATAGGAATGTGTCTGATCAGTTGCTCGGCTTCACCTGTGATATGACCTTTCAAATAATGCAATTTCTGTACATTATCGAGTGAACTATTTTTATCTACTAAAGAAATAAACAAATCGCGGAACGTTGTCCATTCGGAATATTTTCCCGAGAATGTTGGAATTACTATCTTGGGTAACTTTACAAGTGAACCGTTGCCACTGCCAGACTTACTACTACTACTCTTATTAGAATTATTATTTTGTTTGTTTGACAACACATTTCGTTCGGCTTTTAGATCCGAATAATAATCCATATACAATTCTTCGACCTTATTGTAAATATCTTGTTTTATATAAGTACTACTTTTTAGTTCTTTGGCAGTAGCCACTTGTATTATTTTAATGTGATTTTCACGGAATAATAACCAGTCTCGATCTAAGTTTTCCAAAAGAGATTCTACATATTCCAAATTAACTTTATCTTGAGCTATTTTATTACAATATCTTGACTAAGAATTACCTATTGTACTTTGAAGTTCAAACTGTAATCTAATTAGTGAATCCATTTTTCTAAAGTCTATTTAAACAAATTCAACACAAGGCAAATGAACTTTGAAAAGTTTTTACAAGTGTTTTTGAAAAGTAAACTTGGACTGAATCAGGCACACAGTTTTCCTAATAGTATTCTATGAAAATATACTATGGTTTTTTCGCACAAAATTGCACCAATTTAAAGTCCATAAAATTTTAAATAAAATTACCTATAAGTATTAGATTCAAAGTTCCCTGGCAAATAATGTTCGAAAAGTACTCACGATTTGTCTTCACTAGCACAGTACCACAAATCGTAAAGTCGCCCGATGTCCTTGGGTCCGAGCTTTCGGACTGCTCTGCTGAAACGTCCGGCGCTCTGGCAGGTCTTGCACCCGGCACCGCACCGCTCCCGGCACCGTACCGCACCGCACCGCACCAGAAAGGCGGCTTCGATGTCCTATGTTGTTGCCCCGCACTGAAGAGGGCGAGGAAGCTGGATCCTGTACTTCCAACCAGCCAGTCACTGCACTACGGTGACGGCGGTGTAGGAAGGCAGGCCCGTCCTGGTAGCTCTCCAGTCTTCGTCTTCTCTGGATAGGGCGCCCACAGCACTGCGGTGGCAAGGGATGACGAGAAGCGGAGGCCTGTACTACCAGCCAGCCAGTCACTGCACTATGGTGACGGCGGCAGGGCGGCCACAGCACTGCGGTGGCAAGGGATGACGAGAAGCGGAAACCTGTACTACCAGCCAGCCAGTCACTGCACTATGGTGACGGCGGCGTCGGAAGGCACAGTTTCCCCCGTTGTACTAAGCACCTCTTTGACAGCGAACCACTGCCCATTAGGAGCTGAACAGCAAAAAATACCTGCCTCCTTCTGACTGATCCGGCTCGTTATGGACCATGATTAAGGTGTGACTGATGAGGATCAGGAGGCTAGGTTTACGACACCTTAAATAATACGCACTAATGCTGTTCCATTGTTCTATTGATCTGTTGTTGTTGTTGTTCATACAGTGAATATAAATTACAAACATATCTTATAATTATATAGAAATAACAGTGGCGCGATGTAAATAGATTTTAACGCCATCTATTAATATCTAAATGAACTAACTACTTATAACGGCAGTGAACACATAGATTAGATAATTTTAAGTCCAGCTCGCGTCGCAGATTAAGCGAACATAACCTTACCTTGACTGCTGCAGCCATAATAGCTCACAGTAAGCAAATTCTCAATCAGCCCAGTCAATCACCTTATAATTGGCCACAAGCTATGTTGCTCATTCTGCCTCTAGCTAGTGATTACATTTTATCCTTAAATATATAAAAAGAGCTGAGAGAAAATAAATTGAGAGTGATGAAGAACTAGAGCTGTAGTTATAGTCTATTTTACTCCAAATTCAAATACTTTTTTTATTGAAGTAATCAACTCAAAGATCTGAAGTATATTGCAATCAAGGATTATATTGAAAAGGTGTTATTTTATACACTTCGAAGTAGTATATTTAAAATTTCGGGATGAATAATCAAATCATTTCCCATTATTATGTACAATCATGTGTTTTTTCAAAAGCGTTGATTCAGCAAACTTTGCATCACACATTTTACAATTAAATGGTTTCTCACCAGAATTTAAATCACTAGAAGATTTGAATTTCGTTCTACATATATCACAATTATATAGTTTATCGGTAAGTATACAGTTATGTATGTTTAAATGTTTAGAGGTTTTGAACTTTTCAATATGTACTCTACTAGTTTTAGTTCGTGCATGTTTGTAGTTCTTTCTATCATTGTTCAGCACAACCATTTGGTTGATGTTGGTGTCCAAAGGCTCTCCTGCTTCACTAACAGCGAGTCAACCGCTCCCACCTATGATCAAAATATCTGAGTTTACATGTGGTATGTTGAAGCGACACACCAGATCGGAAGACGAGCGCTACTAGATATGGTATGCTAAACAATGTTAATGTGCTAGTATGCGAAAGCTAGGAGCATGCATGATGTTCTAACATTGTATACTTGAAGTTCGATGATTTTTGTGAAAACACAGGAACAACATCACTTACCTACACCGAGCTGAAAATGTTAGGTATATCACAAAGGAATAGAAACCACATGAAAGAATAAACATATACTGCAACGTTGGTCTTACATATCACGAGGACGCACCCCACCTTCATTTGAATTATATTTAATATGTATTACTTGGCTTGCGAAACAGGGTACACATAGTTTTTAGGGTTCCGTACTCAAAAAGCGCGAATGGCACCCTATTATTAAGGCTTCTCTGTCTGTCTGTCACAGGAGAACCGTGATAGGTTTCGCAGTGTGTATTACTATGGCCGCTAAAACAGCAAATAAAATAAATTTAATACTGAAAGGGGGGTCCTGATACAGCAAACATGTTTTTATCAGGGTTTCAACCTCAACTTCACCAGCCAGCCTGCTTCTGTTCCGCTCTTCTTGACGGCTTCCACCTTTTCTTTCTACATAAACGCACGCAACTTCTTCGTCCACTTTATTTTTTTATTATATATAATCCAAATATTATTTACTTGAATGTTATTGAAATATAGTAGCTGTCAATTGACACAATATTATAACCAATGTAATAAATATTATAAATGATAACAGTCAGCCAGTACCTATGTCCTTATCTACAAACACATTCAATATAACAGTAAACCTATAGCCATTTGATGCAGTTGAGGTTTCTAAACTAAGTTTATAGTTAAAAAACTATCGTTATAGGATAATAAATAAGTTATTTTTTGATAATTGGACTACGGGTCTTCATTAGGGGGCCATGGTCCAACTATAAAAATTGTTGGACCACAACCCCTAGTGAAGGCCCGTGGTCCAATTGGTTGGACAGAGCAGTTGGACCACTGCCCCGTCATGCAAATATTTGGGCCAGGCGAGAATCGAACCCGCAACTTTGTATCTGGAATTAGCTATCTCCAATCACTAGACCATTTGGGCAGTCGGTAATCACACTTATGCATGACAGGAATTAGGAAAATTATAGTCTTTTAAATATGTCACTGATGTGTACAAGGACTGCTATTTGTGTATGCGGAACTGGCTCCTTACAAAAAAATATTTAAAAAGTAATTACAACATTCAAAAATACAATCCTGGCTGTAGAATACATTTTGTTTCATATAACTGTCAATTGTTTTTCCATTGTGATGTGATTTTGAAAATTGCATGTCTTCATCACAATAAATTAGACTCATGAACATTTTCGTGATACAATTTATTACAATTTTCGACATAGGCTAACTCAAAAACAGTGCAACAATAAACTGACTTCAACTTTTGGGTATTTTGATTTTTTAACATTTTTTTTTTGCACCAATCAAAGACATTAAAATAATCTACTTATATTTATATCTTTATGGCACCGATCAACACAAGCCTGTTTGTGATCAATTGTTACATTCTGAGGAATCCAAGGCAAACAAATATTTTTTAGAATCAAATGTACGTGTAACATCTTATGTATGCTCGTCATACTTAGGTATATGCCAGGGACGCCTCTATTTTGCGATATGTAAAATGACAAACTTGCGTTATTAGTTCCCACACAGTACCAAATATTTTGTGGTAGCAAAACCAATTTAGAGTAACCTTTTTTAAATTCATCCATGAGCATAGACCGCCCATGATTAAACTGATAGTTATACACAGTGGTTTTCAATGGTGCTTCATCCCCAAAAGTTGAAGTCAGTTGACCGATGCACTGTTTTTGAGTAAACCCACAAATTACTGTCTATACCTTAATATAGTGTTTTCAATATTTAATTTTTTTGTGTTAGTGTATCTTGTTACTATAATGTTCTTTTTACAAATTGGCGGCTATGTAAGTTGTTGTGTTGTTTTAATTTAATTTTAAATATCTAATGATTTGGTTTTCTTATCCTATTTGTGAGCATATTTTTAGTTTTCTTGTAGTATTTTTTATTTGTTGAACAGTGTTTCTTAGCATATTTTAGGTACTAGAATGTTGACATCCTATTCCCTCTTTCTAAAGCCGATCCCAGACAACACTGTGTGGTCACCACAAAACTCTTGCTTTAGACAACCTTAAGATGTCTTATTACAAAAACGATTTTTCATATAGTTCACCTCAAACTTTATATGAATCGGAATATGCTGCAGCTTGCGCAGCTAGTCATATACCCCTCGCTCCACTACATCCCGCTACACTTAAAACTGGTTACAGCGACGCGATTTGTGCCTAAACTCAGATCCGCCATAAAGTTTGATTGTAACTGTAACACAAAATTATTGAAACTAACCCTTGTACTAGGAGTTTTGGCGCAGGTGTAAGCAGTCACCGGATACTCGTCCCGTGGTTCAGTTTTAATGCGGACTTCTGGCAGGCCGACACACCACACGACACACAGCACCCCAGTACGGGAGAGATCACATCTGTCTAGACGTATTGAACATTCTCGCAACCTGATAGCTTTGTCTTCTGAAAATCCGGCCATGACGATCTCACAATTATATCTCTAGTGCACCAACAGAACCTATAGATTATTATTTTCCAATAACATTGAATTTCCGGTCCAGCATCAAAAATATACTTCAAAAATTTGAACATTTACACCATTATAACGAACGATGGAACGAACACAAATCTTATAGAAAAACCAATTATTTCCGAAAACTTTTTTATTACTAGTCTGGATAAAAATTGGCACATAGAGAAATAAAGTCTTCTAAAAAAAGGAATAAAATGTTTAAGGTTATATAGAACTCGCACTATTCACAATAGCACAACGAAACGAAGTTTTGTCACTGTGTTTGTCAATCAATCAATCAAATCGTTTATTGCCACAAAAAAAAAACTTATTATAAACATATTTCGTTACATTACTTAATTTAGTTTTCATGACAAACGGGATCGGCTCAGCATGTTGATGGGCTGCCACAAACAGGCATGCCCATCGCTGATATTCTGCCGATCCCGAACACAAATAATTTTATCTACACTTATTTATTTTTATTTTTTTTAGCTTACTACCCTCTCAATCTTTATTTCCAATTTTTTTCTTTCTTAAGTTTTTGATTCTCCGCACCCATTCCACTGCTCTTCCTTTCCCACTTTCCTCCAGTAATTCTTTTATTTCCCATTCTTTCTTCCACCCTGCGTGTTCCATAACGTGCTCCAAATCTCCCTCTCCCCCGCATATTTTACACCTTCTATCTTCCTCTGCCATCCAGTATTTATTCTTCTCCTCTAGATTCCCACACCTTAACCTTGCAATAATTTTTTGGCTTCCACGCTCCCCCCTTTCTCTCAGGTATGTTGGTCTCTTGGAAACTTTTAAGTCTTTGTATCTTATATTATATCTTGTCTCCAAAATCCTATTATATTCCCATTGCCCCTGCCTCTCCACTTCCCTTTTCTCTATTACTTTTTCCATTTTCCCACCTTCCTGTCTTCTCCTCCTCACCCCCTCTCCACTATAGCCGTTTTCTCTATAGAACCTCTCTCTATCGTTTAATTTTTCTCCGACCACTTTTTTTTCCTTTTCTTCCAAACATTTTTCCAATAACCTTTTTCCTCTATATTTAATTTTGTCTTCGAATCTTGTAACTCTCTTTCCTGCCCTTACTCGCATTCTGTTTCTTCCTGTTTCTCTGTAAACTATATAGTCTGGCGTCCATCTATCTAGTCCCAAAGTCCACTTAATATATTTCAATTGCACTCTCTCTATTTCCTTCCATTCCTTAAAACCCCATATTTCTACTCCGTACATCATCACTCCTGCTACCAAATAGTCAAAGAGCATCATCCTCCTCTCAAAATCATCTTTAAAACTCCTTTCCCCGATTCCCCATACCTGTTTTACTACTCTATTTGCTTTCCTACATTGTTCTTTAACGTGTGCGTCCATTCTTCCGTTTCTCTTTATCACAAATCCTAAATACTTGAACTCTTCCACTTCTTCTATCTTCTCCTTTCCCCATTGCCATACGTTCTTTTCTTTTTTCTTTCTTCCCTTCTTAAATACCATTATCTTTGACTTCTCTGCGTTTAGCTCTAATTTTTTCCTTTCTGTGTATTTCTTCATCCTTTTCAACATTTCTTCCATTGCTTCTTTACTCTCAGCAAGCATCACTACATCGTCTGCGTAAGCTAGCGTTCTTATTCTTTCGCTCCCTATTTTTACTCCTCCTACTAAACCTTTCTTCATCTCCTTTTCCATATCTGCTATGAGCAAAGCAAACAGTGTTGGGCTTAAAGGACATCCTTGTCTAACCCCTACCTTTGTCCAAAACCAGTCAGACACTTCTCCATTTGCTTGCACGGCGCATTTACATCTTTCATATATTTCCTTAATCCTTTCAATCAGTCCTTTTCTTATCCCCCCTTCCTTCATTGCTTTCCATAATTCTTTTCTATTTACTTTGTCAAAAGCTGCTTTAAAATCCATAAAAAAACCTATTGTTTTACCCCCTTCTTCTAATGTTTTTCCTATATTATGATACAGTAAATATATATTATCCATTGTCCCCCTTCCTTTTCTGAAGCCCACTTGTGATTCTGGTAATATATTTTTGTCTTCCACCTCTTTTGTTAGTCTCTCCGCTAACACTGCTGCATACAGTTTGTATGCTGTATTCAGCAGTGTAACCCCTCTATAATTCTGTACTTGCTCCACATTCCCTTTTTTCAAAATTGGCGCTATTATCCCTTCTCTCCACTCCTCCGGGAATCCTTCACCTCTCCATACTTTCTTTATCAGTTCTTTTAACTTCTCTCTGATCACTCACAATCACTGTGTTTGTCACACACAAAAAAGAAAAGAAATGTTGCCACAGGCAATAATTAAATAAAATTTTACTATTCTAATGTTACGTTAAGTAGGTACCTATTTTAGGACTGAACACTTTTTATAAAAATAAGCATTAAGATAACAGTATGTTATTGGCAGTACTTACATGTGAAATCTTTCTTTATTTGGATTATTATCATATGTTACCGTGCAATCTAAAACAGAACACGACACCATTGTAATTCACAAGATTTAATTTATGTAGTTCAGAATTATTAGAGCACAAAATAGAAAACAAAAGCTGGACTTAATTTTGACAAGTCGCCAACAGAAACTAAATGTGTTCAAAGAGGTTTTATGACTGATTTTGTTGCGTTTCTTTCTCGCATGTAGGATTTCCGCAAAGAGCTGGATGTCATTTGCACACTGTGTTCCTCTCTTACGCTAGTACCTATACATACTTTTATGGGACGTACATGTGCACAGCACAAATGACAATAATATACTCATAGAAATAACAGATTAGAGTAGGCAAGCTCCATAGAAGCCCATAAGCATGGACGTAATACTAGGTCTAGGACAGTGCACTTGGCTCTGTAAAACGAGGAGATGAGTTGGCGGGGTCAGAGTCCGTTTGTCCTTTTATTTGTAGGGTAACAATAATTTTCTTTCGTTAAAAAAAAGACAAATCCATTTGAATCATTAATTTTTTCCACGCAGTACAAACAAATAAATTAAATATGTGTAACTATTGCAAGTAGGTATACAAATAAAAAAATTGTGAGGCATCACGGGACGCCTGGCAGTTGTGAAATATCGAGTTAAATTTGTACAAATGACATTAATAAAAGACAATATTATGACGGGAACTAAATATGGCATAATGAAAAATTTAATATTACGATTTTTTACAGAAAATGATAACTATTTGTTAAATAAATATTTTTTTCCGTTCCGTTCCGTTCCAATGACTCATCAGCCAGCAGTTCTGCTGCAAGGACGCGGAGGTCCGAGACACCAATGAGCCATAGTAGATAGGACAGAGTGTAGGTAGGCTGCAGTCGGGATATAGGAATGACAGGAGGTTGAGCCGACCCGAATACCAGCATCGTGAAGCCAGCATGGGGAATATAGATACTATATTTGGTGTGTAACATATAGAGGATAGGATAGTATTCACTGCAACCGTGGGAGTTCGTTTCTTCGGGGCTAAGTCGTTAACTAGGTGTATTCTGTTTCGGAGTCTGGCTCAGTATCAGATTTCTTCTGCCATTATTTTTAGTGTTGTTCTGTTTACCGCAGTTCTTTTTCAGTATTCCTTGTCGTAGTTTGTGTAGTTATTGATGTCATGATTTACGAAGCACTTCCATGTATGAATGGGACGACTTATATTTTGTTTTTCTTCATTGCATTAGATGAGGTGTTTTCTTCTTAGCATATGTCCATAGTAGGAGAATTTACGTACTTTCATAGTCTTTGTTATTGTTTTTCCGCCTAAAATTTACCAGATTTCTTTGTTAGGTGTATTTTTTTCCTACTTCTAGCATAATCTTCAAAATATACGGTTCAAGCTTTGGCTTTTGCTAGCTCGGTCAATTTGATGCCGTAAGTCATGGCTGGTGAGATAACCCTTTTGTAAATGAGTTTTGCGATTTTAATTCTAGTTAGCTTTGTTGAATACACTGTAAAAGAATTTTGAGATAGGTTACGACTTTCTTACGTCTAGTTTTTATAGTAGCTTTTTTGACTCGCCTTGTTGTTTCATAGGTGCCTAGGTACTTTATTTCTTGAACTGGGCGTGTCATTGCGTTTCCGAGTAGAACGAGGCTTTCTTTATCGACAGAATAAATGGGTCCCGTATGACAAACTTGGTTTTTTCTTCGTTTAAAACTACTCTTCTTATTTTCAACAGTTTTTTTTTTCATTTCGTTTAGTATGCGGTCTATAATGACAATATATTTTTTCCTATTAGAATTAAGTCATAAGCAAATGTTACGAGTAGTATCAGTGGAAGTTTAATTTTGTTGTCTTGATCTAATCTTAGAGAAGCTACCTCCTAATCCAGTGGTCGATTTGTTTCGTCGATTGGTTTTCATTTGAAGCTCGAGTTTTAATTTTACCCCAGATTATTTTGTGATTGGATTCTATAATTTTGGCCTGTTCTCATTTCACAGTACCAAAAAATATTTCTTTGTTCCTGATTATAATGTAATCAATTTGCGACTTACTAGAGCCTAGCTTCCAGATAACTACCTGATGGACGACCGTTGGACGAACGAACGGTCCGTTCTAATTGGATTTTTGGTGAAGAAGTGTTTCTCTTATTAGCCTGGATTGCAAATCGTTCACGTCTTCTATTCCTACGTGAGTATTAAAATCCTTTGAAATGAAAGTATATGCGTTTTTTGCAGCTGCGCACATTCTAGGTATCGATTCGAAGTGACACTGACTCGCACTCTTTTGTTATAAGTTTCGTGGTATTTGATATCCTGAGTAACCTTGGACCTGTCACATCAGACGAGTTGGACGTATTTACTGAAAAGAGTAATCGTATGAATGTTTCATCTTCTAACTTCGAAATTTGGGTTACCGATTTTTTTATGTAACACTGGTTTGAAATGTTTAGTGTTTTTGGAAGAATTTCTAAGCTCTCAGTGCTGTAATTTTTATGTATCGAATTAGGTATGTTTTTCTTGTATGATTAAAGATTTTCGTTATATTATTACACTATCGTAATGGTTGTTTTCGTAGTATAGATGTGCATATTTGCTAGAACAGGCGACCCAGACAGTTTACCTAATATTAATATATTTATATTAGGTGAATGAATAAACACATTTACCTATTAGGTATATAACATTTCTTGCAGAAGCCATCGCGGAACAGATTTTGGGTATATAAGTCAACTTTGTGCGTTTTGTGACAGCTTCAAACTGTGATAGAAATTATATAAACAAATCTTCGGCTATCCGCTTCTGACACATTTTCGTTGGGCGCGTTATGCCTACAGTGTTTTTTTTTTGTACCCCTTAATTGCTTAGTAAAGAGAAAGCTTGCAAAAGGTCTTATTGTCCTGAGACAGAGCCCGTAAATGGGAAGACTTTATTTCTTTCTTAAATAGGTAGTTTTTTTTTTGTTATTATTCCTGACGCCTGACATGTGCTATGACGACATATTTTAAATAGTATTATTTTCTATTATTCGGTGTTCAATTTATTTGACTGTACTTCATCTACCGTACTTAATGCTCTCTGATTTGTATGAATCGTCGTTAGCTTTTTTCACCTCTGTTTTGTCTCGAACCAGTGTGGCATATTCGTGGTTTCTCAGTTGTAGCAGCCCGTACCCATATCGTGCCTGAGCATAGTTCTTGAAGCTACATTAGTGTATCTTCACCTCTTCCTCATAAGTCTTCAGTATGTTTTCCAATGCACGTTTTGATGTATTTTAATTTTTAATGTATTATTTTACTAATATCCAAAGTTACACTATCTTTTGCAACTCAGGTATAAAGAATAAGGAGTTTTTGGGTAGGTTTTTTTTTATTGGCACATGTGTTCTATTGTTTCGGGTTCCGGTCGACAGCGTGTCCTTGAATCTTGAAAAAGTTTCTTTTGACTCTTGTCGGACTTCATTGCTTGTAGAAAGTTAAAAATTTCGAATCGTCGAAATCGAAGAAGTGATTTTGGTTTTCTTATTGTTGACATATTAAAAAGTAGATAGAAAACAGAGTAGCATAATCATAATTAATATTATTAATAATAATAATAAACTAATAGCTTCCGTTGATACACTTATATCATTTTATATCAATTATATCAATTAAGTTATTATAAACACGTATTCATTGTTCTTTTTCTCGGCTGAGGAAATATACTTGTGTATTATGTAGATATAAATATATATATATTTTTATTTATTAATTTCCTAAAGTTTATCTTTAAGTAATAATCAATACTATTTAAAAGTACACTCTAATATCCTATTTTGAAATTACATATTATAATAATATAGAATAAATACTAATAACGACTAATTTAAAATAAATATCTAACAAATTTACTTACAATACTATAACTAATTCTTAAAAATGGTGATCAAATAAAACTAATCCAATAATCCACCCCTTGCTGCCCCCGACACATTTGCGCGCAAATGTGCCCATGATACTCATCGCATTGCCGTCTCTAGTTATTTATTATGAAATATGTTTTTTACAGAGTAGGTGAAATTTCGGTTTCGTTTAAGTACGATACGCTCTCAGCCGGACTTTTAATACTTTTTTTTATGTTTATGGATTTAAATTTTATATTCAGTCAAACATTCAAAACAAAATCAAACAACTGCATCTCATTTTAGAAATTTTGACACACAAACACATTAAAAATTAATCAATTAAATATAGGATTTCGTTAAACATAATTGTTATTATATAATGGAACGATCTCACCAAATGCATAGGTATGAAGTTTCGCTATCGCTGCAGGTAGGTACCTAACTGCCTGTACATATTTTATTATTATTGTAGAAATATAGAAATCTGTAGTTATTAAAATTAGTTGCAACGAAGTAGACCAATTGAAATGGCACTTGTAATTAATACAATAAGTTTGGATTGATCTCACCAGATTCCAGTTGATTTACTCGGGAGTCTGCCAGTTTATCGTCACACTGTCTGTTTTAGCACTATATACGCACATTAGCAAGTGGATTCGTTTTATTTGATTTGTATGGCGAATTGGCTATATAGTGAATTTGATGAATTTCTTTTAAAGGAATGCTTTTCGATGAGAGAGTTGCGTAGGAAGAAAGGCGCCCGGGCAGGGTAATAAATGCTGAGAAAAAAAAGGTTCTGGGTAGACCCGAGACAACACGTGTTGCGTCCGCGCTTGACCGTGGTCCGAACCGAACTCCCTATTAAATAAATATTTTTTTACACACAAATATTAAAAATTTATTTCAATACGCGACAACTCAATTCTTTTAATATGTGACTTCAGAAGTAGGTATAGATAGACTATAGATCGTCTATTTCACGACGACGGTGCGCCCCACTCCGCAAAACTTAGTGCCCCCATTCACAAGCGCGCCAAACGTACAAATGGCTATCTATTGCAGCGCCCCCTGATGGCGCATAACTCCACACTTTATTTATCTATTCATATGTAATACCTATGTAATGCAAAAAAAAAACCGTATCGAAATCAGTCCAGATGTTTCGAAGGTGCACATCTACTGCAGCACCCTCTGGTGATTAATAGCCATAAAACTTATTTGGAAACTTGTTTTGAGATGATACCTAAGCATATACACCGCGTGCGTATGCTTCACCAATTAATAGGCCAACGTGTTGCAACACGCACTTAATGCGTATGTCGAGTATTGTCGAGCGAATATGTCATTTTCATCTGCACCATAGCCATCCTCAAGGACAAATGCAAAAGTTATTAAAATAAAACTTTTTTTTAGAATTTTTTAACATTTTATTTTTAAACAGCGCTTAGAGCAAGTTCAATTTCTATATCGGACGTCTTCACATTGGTTCTGACGGGACAAAACTAATAAGAGCATTAAGATTAAAAGCCAACGTTTGTACAGTACCCGGCCGTAAATTATGCACACGAGTCTTAAAAAGCGGCTAAGTAAAAACAAAATTATAAATAACCTTGTAATTTTTATTTAATTATAATAACGTCAATGTAGTTTTGTCATAAAATAAAAAAAAACGATTTATTTTTAAACTACTTTTCATTTAGCTGCTTTCTATAAGTCGTGTGCATAACTTACGGCCGGGTACTGTATTATATGTATGCTTGCATCACATATCCCACAAGCAAATTGTTTGTCGTCGGTGTGTGTGTTGTGTTTATTTTATTGACTGGAATATGAGAATTTTGTATCACATATGCCATAAGCGAATGGTTTTTCACCGATGTGTATGCGTTTGTGTCGAATTAATTGATGATAGAATAAACAATTTTCTAACAGATAACATTTGGGATTCCTTATACAAAAAAACTGTTGAGTAATTATAGGATAGAGTATCCGACTTTTAAGACAGCACGCTAAGCTCTCTCTTTTGTTAATATTTGAAAGTGCTAAGAAAAGAATGTTAAACAAAAAATAATAAAATAAATATATTAAAAATGCGATTCAATAAGTGTGGAACAGAACGATAAAAGTCGTGATAGCCCAAAGCGCAATGAACATGTCGTGTACCAATGAGTTTTTCTGACTTAAGTACATAACTATCACTCACTCCGTGCCTCGGAGAGCACGATAAGCAGTCGGTCCCGGGTGCTGTCAATAGATGGCGGTCGTTACAATCCCCAACCCCCCAGTGGAGCAGCGTGGTGGATTTAAGCTCCAAGCCCCCCTCACCCTGGGGAGGCCTAAGCCCCTGCAGTGGGGTAAAAATGGGCTTATTAAGAACAGAACCACTTATTATGCGACCAAATATTATGGAAATACAAAACATACGAGCCTAGTCATAATTAAGTGCATTTGATAATTGGTCGGTTTATATCTCAACCGTCATAGATAATTTTAAATAGAAGAACGAAATACAAATGAGGCCTAATTTTCCTTACCGAAAATACAAAATGCCATCTTTTTTTCTTGTGTTTGATGTGTGATTTCTGCATTTTTGAATTGAACACTTCGGCATTGTGGCTACATCCGATTAGGTCGGGTGGCGAAACAACACTACGCAAAACGCACAAATTTTTTTTGGACGTTTTTACGTGTCGGACCGCAAATCTTCTTAAACTTATATCGATGGGTGAGAGCGAAGGAACCTGCGGCCGTACTCTGGTAAATTAACGCAGCGCCGAATACGCGCCCAAAATCCGTACTCTCGCCTATATATACTCATCGCCTATATACTCGCGTAAGAGTCAGAGTAGAGCCCCTGCTCTCGCGGCCGACCCGTCTCGCCGCGCCAACTGCCTTCACCGCCCCTTCCCAATATTTTCGGTGTTTCTAGTGCTAACTTCTGAGCATTTTAGACTGGTGGCGCGTATTGTACGTCACAAGTCAGTTTTTTCGCCATTGTGTACGCGATGTGTTGAGTTAGTGCAAGACTGTGCAAATTTCGCATCACATATCCCACAAGCAAACGGTTTTTCGTCTGTGTGTGTGCGTTTGTGTCGAATTAAATTCGAAAACGATGCAAATCTTGCATTACACACGACACAAGTAAACGGTTAGTCACCAGTGTGTTTGATTTTGTGTTTAGTTAAAGTGCTGGATTGTGCAAATTTTGCATCACATATCCCAACAGCATACGGTTTGTCTCCACTATGTTTACGTTTATGTTTAGCTAAAATTGAAGACGTTGTAAATCTTGCATTACATACGTCACAACTATATGGTTTTTCGCCGGCATGTATGCGTTTGTGTCGACTTAAATGAGACTGGTGTGCAAATTTTGCATCACATACGACACAAGTAAATGGTTTTTCGCCGGTATGCATGCGTTTGTGTCGACTTAAATAAGACTGGTGTGCAAATCTTGCATTGCACACGACACAAGTAAACGGTTTGTCACCAGTGTGTTTGATTTTGTGTTGAGTTAAAGTGCCGGATTGTGCAAATTTTGCATCACATATCCCACAAGCATACGGTTTTTCTCCGGTATGTATGCGTTTATGTTGAACTAAAACTGAAGACGTTGCAAATCTTGCATTACATACGTCACAACTATATGGTTTTTCGCCGGTATGTATGCGTTTGTGACTAATCAAATTGGCAGACCGTGCAAATTTTGCATCACATACAACACAAGTAAATGGTTTTTCGCCGGTATGTATGCGTTTGTGTCCACTTAATTGAGACTGCTGTGCAAATTTTGCATCACATACGACACAAGTAAATGGTTTTTCGCCGGTATGTATCCGTTTGTGACTAATCAAATTGGCAGACTGTGCAAATTTTGCATCACATACGACACAAGTAAATGGTTTTTCGCCGGTATGTATGCGTTTGTGTCGACTTAAATGAGACTGGTGTGCAAATTTCGCATCACATACGACACAAGTAAATGGTTTTTCGCCGGTGTGTGTGCGTTTGTGTTGACTTAAATTAGACTGCTGGGCAAATTTTGCATCACAAACGACACAAGTAAATGGTTTTTCGCCGGTGTGTGTGCGTTTATGTAGAATTAATGTAGTTTTGTTCGCAAATTTTGCATCACAAACGACACAACTAAATGGTTTTTCGCCGGTGTGTGTGCGTTTATGTAGAATTAATGTAGTTTTATTCGCAAATTTTGCATCACATACGACACAAGTAAATGGTTTTTCGCCGGTATGTATGCGTTTGTGTTGACTTAAAGTAGACTGCAGTGCAAATTTTGCATCACATACGACACAAGTAAATGGTTTTACGCCGGTGTGTGTGCGTTTATGTAGAATTAATGAAGTTTTGTTCGCAAATTTTGCATCACATATCCCACAAGCAAACGGTTTTTCGCCGGTGTGTGTGCGTTTGTGTCGAATTAAATAAGACTGCTGTGCAAATTTTGCATCACATACGACACATGTAAATGGTTTTTCGCCAGTGTGTGTGCGTTTGTGTAGACTTAAATGAGACTGCTGTGCAAATTTTGCATCACATACGACACAAGTAAATGGTTTTTCGCCGGTGTGTGTGCGTTTATGTAGAATTAATGAAGTTTTGTTCGCAAATTTTGCATCACATATCCCACAAGCAAACGGTTTTTCGCCGGTGTGTGTGCGTTTATGTTGAATTAATGTAGTTTTGTTCGCAAATTTTGCATCACATACGACACAAGTAAATGGTTTTTTGCCGGTATGTATGCGTTTATGTTGAATTAATGTTGTATTGTTCGCAAATTTTGCATCACATACGACACAAGTAAATAGTTTTTCGCCGGTATGTATGCTTGCAATACGTGTTTGACATTCAAATGGTGCCTCAGCTGTATGTGTGCTATCATAATCAGCTAAATTACCAGATTCAATGAATCGCGCATAATATTCATAGGATGTTTTAAGAATAGGTTTCTGTTCCTTTATGTGAGAAGTGCTGCACTCCAGCACCTGCTTGAGCTCTTCAATGCACTGCGACTCCACTTTCACAGACGCACTATCAATCGGAGCAACCTGCAACAAGAAGTAAAACACTTAATTTACTGTTGCTAATGTAGGTGCGGCAGGCGGCAACATTACACACCTCAGTGGTGATCTGGCTTAAGCCGGGCGGCACATATCGTTGCAGTATGGTAGGCCCTATATCCGATTCCTCTTTGATGACAGCCTCATCCTCGACCAATCGCCTGGGCATGTTAACATCCATCTGCAAATCAAATTGAAATTCAAAATTATGACTTTTACATTCGTTGTTAGGTTATTTGTGATTGGTAAAATGGGGGTTGGGGTTAATTTACGAGAAGGGGGTGTGGACTGTATATTCGACGATAAATTGTTTAAGAAACTGGATTCTTCGACAATGTGCGCTACTGAATGAAATTGTATGAACTCACCGCTTTTGCAGATTCCTCCTTAGGCTGGCTTCGGTGTCATGGCCAGGCTTCAGCATACGTTGGTTCGTTAACTTACCTTCGAAACACCGTTACCCTTTCACGCACCTAGATCAGCGATATTTGCCGAAGTATGAAATCCGACTTTGTTGAGTCACACACTCATCAGCAACACAATCTCAAATCTCCGGTTTTAGATACGACACAAACAATATTTTTGAGTTACTTGCGACAAATTTATCTCTCTGTTCTACGACAAACGACAATATTATACGACAATTCTTCGAGAGTACGAACGACAGAATACGAACGAGAGAATACGAACGACAAGACAATACTAATACTACGTACACGAAATTTTGTTAGTTCTCTCTACTACCTTCGAATAAATTAATAAAATTTTAATGTTTTTATTTCGCCGCGAAATATTTGAATTTAAAACTAAACATTCCGCCCACCAAAATACGAAGTATTTTCGACAAAAGAAAACAAAATAATAAAATAGTAAAAAAAAAGAGTTTACAATTACAAAATTAAAGTAATTACTAAAATTAATATTAACTAGCAATGGGCAATGGACACAGTTTCACTACCGGACGCTTATATTCCCCTGAGGCTGTACGAATTGTCACCACACGTACAACACCATCTGCGCCAGGATGTAATTCTATTACACGCCCTAATTTCCACTTAAGTGGACTAGTTTGTTCATTCAAAATGAGAACTAAAGTTCCAATAGAAATATTAATTTTAATTTTATTCCACTGCACTCTTTGTTGAAGTGTGTGCAAATACTCTATCTGCCACTTTCTCCAAAAATCTTGTTGCATTTTTTGGATAAGTTTCCATCTATGCACAGGACTTATCTTCTGATCCTGAAAGTTTTCCTCAGGAATAGCCGACAATGGTTCCAATGTTAGAAAATGCCCCGGAGTTAATACAGAAAAATCATTGGGATCAGAACTGATTGACGTTAAAGGGCGAGAATTTAATAACGCTTCTATCTGTGTTAATACTGTATTAAACTCTTCAAACGTTAAGCGCTGTAAACCAACTACACGAGTTAAATGCGTTTTAACAGATTTGATCCCTGCTTCTGCTAATCCTGAAAAATGGGGACTTCCAGGAGGATTGAAATCAAAATGAATTTCTTCAGCCTTGGCTGACTCTACTAATAAATTTTGGAGTATATTGTTGGCTCCAACAAAATTTGTACCCTGGTCTGATATTAATCGACTACACCGACCACGACGAGATACAAATCGCCTTAATGCCGCTAAGAATGCCTCAGCGGAGAGCTCCGATACAAGCTCTAAATGTACAGCTTTTGTGCTTGTACAAACGAAAACACATATGTAAGCTTTATACGTTTTTGAGCCACGAAAACGACCGAGAGAAATGTTAAAGGGGCCTCCGAAATCAACAGCAACACTAGAAAACGGCTTTATTTGATTCACTCGATAAGCAGGCAAACTACCCATAATCGGCGCCGAAGCCGGTCGTGGGTGAGCACGAAAACATTTAAGACAAGTCGATATTACAGATCTAATAGCACGCTTCGGTGAGAGAATCCAAAAATGTTGAGCTAATAAATTATGTAAAGTTTGTAAGCCTGGGTGCATAAAACGTTGATGATATTCATCAATTATCATATACGTTAAACGATGATCTCTAGGTAACAACAAAGGATGTTTGACATCAAAATTAACATTTGAGCGGACGAGACGGCCGCCCACCCTCAAGAGATCATCCTCATCAAGAAACGGAGACAGTTTACGTAAAGGCTTAGGAATTGTATTTGCTTTACCTCTTTTTATTTTATCAATTTCTGACCCAAAAACACTTCTCTGAACATTTTGAACAAGAAATTTAAAAGCAGTATTATTCTCTACTGTTGATAAAGGACCCTGAAGTTTCTTTTTACCTTTTAAGTTATGTAAATACCTAAAACAATATGATAAAACATGTTTTAGCGTACGAAAAGACGAAAATTTATTTAAAAGTTCTGTTGCAAAGTCTATACTACTTGTGGAAAACAAACTACATAACTTTTGCTCAGAGCAAACAGTTTCTTCATCACACGATAACGACAAGTAAGGCCAATGTTCCTTAGACTTAAGTAGCCATTTTGGACCCGTCCACCATAGCTTATGATTTACAAGCTCATCTGGAACCAAACCACGGGAGCCACAATCTGCTGGATTATCCTCAGTGGGCACGTGTCTCCAACATACTGGATCGATCCTTTCCTGAATATGGGTAACTCGATTTGCTACAAATGTTTTCCATTTTGATGGACAAGACTTGATCCAATGTAACGCTACTGTGGAATCAGACCAAGCAAAAACTCTTTCAATAACATGAAATGTACTTAAAGTTTCTATTACACATGACATTAGATCAGATAACAAAACGGCGGCTAACAACTCCAAACGAGGTATGGAAACCTTTCGAAGTGGTGCTACTTTTGATTTACCACAAGCAATTTGTACAGCACAATGTTGTTCTTGATCTATAACCCGACAATATATAACTGCACAAAAACCACGCTCTGACGCATCACAGAATCCATGTAATTCCATTACAACAAAAGATCTAATCATTCTACGAGGAATCGAGATAGAACTTAATGATGAGAGCTGTGATTTATAATTTAACCATTCATTAAGTATGAATTCAGGTGCTTCGTCATCCCAGGACACTTTTGATGCCCACAAGAGCTGCATTAGGTATTTAGCAAAAAATATTATTGGTGAAAGAAATCCCAATGGATCAAATATGCGAGCTATTTCAGACAATATTTGACGTTTTGTACATTTATGTGACTCGACAACTACTCCAAAACTAAAGTTATCAGTTTGAGGTGACCAAGACAGACCCAAAACTTTCAATGAGACATCATACATGTCATCGAACTGACGAAAGGTATCTGAATATAAATCAGATATATCTAGTCCATGATAGAATTCTGAACTATTTGAAGTCCATTTTCTAAGGTGAAATCCCCCAGCCGATAAGATTTGATTCAGCTCATTCCGTGTGGTGTAAGCCTCCTCAATGGAGTCCGCTCCAGAAACAACATCATCGACATAAATATCACGACTCAACACTATCGATCCAGCAGGACAAACAGTTTCAGATTGTTGAGCCATTTGAGCGATAGTACGGAGAGCTTGAAATGGTGCTGAGGTTACTCCATATGTAACTGTTAATAGTCGAAGATCACGAATAGGTTGATCTGGCGATGATCGCAAAAGAATGCGTTGATATTCAGCATCTTCGGTTGGGACCTTAATCTGCCTATACATCTGCTTTATATCTGCAGTAAAAACAATTGCATGCCAACGAAAACGAAGTAAGAGTTCGAAAATATTAGTTTGTAATTTTGGGCCTGGTAATAAAGTTCCATTTAATGAAATGCCCTTGACATCACATGAACTAGCATCAAAAACAACTCGAAGAGGTGTAGTAGCCGACTCCGGTCGAACTACACCGTGATGTGGAATATAGTAAAATTGACCAACATCAATAACTGGTGGTTCAACAAGGTCAAGGTGACCACAGTTCTCATAGTCAACCATAAAGTCGATATAATTTTTGTAGAGTTCACGATTGTGAATTACTTTTTTCTCTAACGACAAAAATCTCTTAAGAGCGATTGCTCTAGAGCCGACAAAAGTAGGTTTATTCTGCGAATCAACAAAAGGCAACGGAACGGACAAATCGACCTTCATTATCACGATAGTGATTTTTTATAAATTGTTGTTCACATTGTTCTTCTTCCCTCGATAGTATTCTTTTATTTTTACTACATACATTTTCCAGTTCCCAAAATCGTTGAATAGACTTTTCTAAACGGGAATCATGTGTGACGACAAAACTATTATTATTAGAAGTATTAAAACGAGAAGATTGACACCCTCCCATAACAATCCAGCCAAACATTGTGTTGATAGCAGTAGGCTGACCAGGCTCACTCTGTATAATACCAGGACGAAGTGCTGCAGCATACACTTCAGCATTCAAAAGTATATCTATGGGGCCAGATTGATAGAAATGCGGGTTTGCAAGAGCAATATTTTTTAAATGATGCCAAGTTGAAGCATCAACCAATCCCGATGGCAGTTCAGGGCAAATAGTGGGTAAAACAAGAGTATTAATCGATAAAACCTCTAAAGATTTTTTATTCAATGACTTAATTTCACACGACAATGAACCGATAGGTTCAGTAACAGTCTGTCCAATACCATTCACAGTCTGTTGAACGTTCCCAATAGCAAGTCCTAAAGACCTTGCACAAGATTCCGATATAAAATTGCATGCACTTGCACAATCCAATAAAGCTCTTTTTGGAACAAATTTGCCATTTTTATTTTTAATAAGTACTTTAGTAGTTGAAAATAAAACTTGTGAGCTATTAGTTGGTATGCTTGTTAATGCACTATCATGTGAGGTTGATGGCTTTGGTGTAGGAACGTCCACAGGGGAAATCAAATGTGTATTTTTATTTTTAAAATGCAACAATGTGTGATGGGAGAATCCACACTGTTCACAACGATGAGACGACCGACAATTTTTAACTGAATGATTGGGCGACAGACATAAAATACACAATCTTTTTTCTTTAATCATTTTAAATCGAGAATCTACATCTAACTTCAAAAAATTAGGACAGTTTGAAATACTATGAGCACCAGAGCAAAAAACACACTTATTAGCTGCCGCAACAAAGGCAGATTTTGTCTTCGATATGTTATTATTAACTTTAATCGTTGACCTTGTATTTGAAGAATTATCTCTACTAATATGGGATGAAGCAGGGTTCGCTGCATCTAATGCTCTATAACGGTTTTCAATAAATTCCAACAATATTTCCAATTTAGGTATTTCATCTGATTTATGCTCCAATTCAAACTGTTCTCTAGTTACTTTATCTAACTTAGACCAAAGTAAATATACTAACATAAAATTTTTATCAGGTAAATCAAACTTATTTAGGACTGACAGATTGTCACAAAATGTTCTTTGAACCCTTTCCAATTCACCAGATCGAGAAAATTTAACAGGTTCGCAGTTTAATAAGTTCTCATAATATTTAACAGTTAACTGTCGTTTTTTATTATAATGCTTATACAATGTATTATATGCATCTATGTAATTTTCATTTGTAAGTGGGAAGTTCCTGATTAAAGTATATGCTTCATTCTGAACACTCGACAATAAATAATGCAATTTTTCAACATTCGACAATGTGTTTCATTGATGTATGAGCGAATTAAATAACTGAATGAAATCGAGCCAATTTTCAATTTTCCCATCAAAAGGCCTAATTGTAATTTTAGGCAATTTCGCAACAAGTTGATTATTCGTTTCAATTGAACTTGAATCACTTTTAATGTTTGCAATTGGTGATCGATTTTCACTCCGTTTCGATTTTATACTTCTTAACACTTGTTCAAAACTTGCTGTGACTGAAAACTCATCACGCATTTTTTGTGCATCTGATGCACACAAAACTTTCGACTGCGCGTCGTGGAACGTTTCAACTATAGAATTTATATCGCCGTCCGAATATAACAAAATCTCAGAAACTTGCAAATCTGCTATATGCTCAAGGCGCATTACACAGTAATCTCGTGTAACGCGATTAGAATCCATTTCTATAGGTGACGATAGGTCCTGTTCCATTGCCATTCCTTATATCGAAAATAATAAGTATATGACACGAAAACTAAACGAAATTCAAACGAAAATTTTTGTAAACAAATCAATTCAAAGTGACAGCTTATCATTCGTACTCAACAAGGTAGTATTTGACAACTGTCAATGTTAGTTGGCAGTTGGTTGGTTGGTTAGTTGGCAGCATTGACAAATTTGTCAATCTATGTCAATCTACAATTTAGTTGGCAGTAGTTGGCAGCACTGACAAATCCGCCAACCTATGTCAATCTACAATTTAATATGACAAAACCGGAAATTGAAATTTTATCCAAGAATCCAGTTTCGGGTATCTCAAAATCAAAATTTAATTTAACAAAATGACGATAAACTTAATTCACCAATCACATAAAACTAAGATCGATAACTTTACTGAATTCAACAATCCGGTTCGACTGGGCCAAAAAATGTTAGGTTATTTGTGATTGGTAAAATGGGGGTTGGGGTTAATTTACGAGAAGGGGGTGTGGACTGTATATTCGACGATAAATTGTTTAAGAAACTGGATTCTTCGACAATGTGCGCTACTGAATGAAATTGTATGAACTCACCGCTTTTGCAGATTCCTCCTTAGGCTGGCTTCGGTGTCATGGCCAGGCTTCAGCATACGTTGGTTCGTTAACTTACCTTCGAAATACCGTTACCCTTTCACGCACCTAGACCAGCGATATTTGCCGAAGTATGAAATCCGACTTTGTTGAGTCACACACTCATCAGCAACACAATCTCAAATCTCCGGTTTTAGATACGACACAAACAATATTTTTGAGTTACTTGCGACAAATTTATCTCTCTGTTCTACGACAAACGACAATATTAAACGACAATTCTTCGAGAGTACGAACGACAGAATACGAACGAGAGAATACGAACGACAAGACAATACTAATACTACGTACACGAAATTTTGTTAGTTCTCTCTACTACCTTCGAATAAATTAATAAAATTTTAATGTTTTTATTTTGCCGCGAAATATTTGAATTTAAAACTAAACATTCGTCATCAGATATAGTCTAAATAATAGTGTGCATTTTCACACAAGTTTATCCTATCTGACACGGAGTTGACGGATACATATGTAACCGGGACGGAAAATTTGTCATAATAGCTCGAGCGCAGCGAACCTGTTTCAAATCTATAAGCCCATGTGGCCGTGGTTCGAATCCGGGCGTGTACCAATGAGTTTTTTCTGACTAAAGTATATTAACTATTACTGATCCCGTGCCTCGAAGAGTACGTTAAGCAGTCGATCCCGGTTACTGTCAATAAATGGCAGTCGTTACAATCCACCCACCCGCATTGCAGCAGCGTGGTGTATTTACGCTGCAAGCCCCTTCATCTTGAGGGGAGGCCTAAGCCCCTGCAGTGGGGTATAAAAAAGAACCGATGGAATGGAATGGGAACCGAGACAGAAGCTGTTCTTGAGCTAAGGACAACGAAAAGATAATGTTGGCGACGTTTTAAATAACTAGATTAAAAGACGTTATGTAATATCGTAGAACGCTTCACGCATGCGCGTTACAGCCCCACCTCCGGCGCACGGTGGCGCTGAGGTGCGGGGAGAGTCGCCCCCCTCTTGCCGGCACATGCCCCTCTCTCGCCCTAGTTACGAAGATTCGAGAACTTTCAAACGTTAATTACGTGAAATCTGTATAGTTATATATAAAATGATTATCAGTTTGTTAATATGTAAGGAAATATCTATCGATTTTAATAGTTTTTAGAGTTTTTATGATTTTATGTTGGAAATTTCAAATGTCGATAAAAGTAGTTTTTTAGCTGTTTCTAGGAGTTTTAAGGTTCATTTAGGATTATAGGGACCTTTAGGCATGTGTTAAACACATTTTTAGAAAAAGTGAAATTTTGTCAGATTTCGTTGAGATTCATTTTGTATGAAATTTCCTTGAGTGACCGCTTCAAAGCGGCATAGTTTGAAACGTGTGAAAGATATGGTAATGGTTTTTATATGACTATGACGGGCTCCGAATTACGATTATAATGATGTAGAATGCGTAGCCAAAGGGCAGAGCGTTGTCTAGTTATAAGGGATTAAAGAGGAGAAAACCACGCGCCACGCGCGAAACTTTACACGTTTCCTTTAATAACATAGGGATGCGATAACTTACAGGGAAGATATATGTATGTATAGATAGGTATGATTAAGACCTTTCTTTTGATGTATAATACATTATTGTAAGTTATGTGCATATTGTAAATAAATGATGAAAATTGGGTGCGGCTCGGTTACGTAACACGGGCAAAGAGGCCCGACAAGGGGCGGCTCTCTATACAGTATTGCCGCGGTCAACGGACCTGAGAGCGATTTCCATACAAATCACCTCGGCGGCGGCGGGCAAGAAGAAGAAGAAGAAGAAGAAAGAGGAAGAAGAAGAAGAAGGAAAAGGAAGAAGGACTGGAACCCAGGGACCAGAGAAGAGGACCTGCGCATCGGAACCAGCTCCTGAGGAGGCGGCCAGACCCAGTGAAGAGGAAGAGCGGTACCGGATCTGCGGACGAAGACAGTGCCGTGTTAGGGTCGCGTTAGGGGTAGGCGAGCCGAGCACCCGTTTTCCTTTGTGTGAACCGGTGTTTCATTAACCCCTTCGCTGCCGCCTTAACCCTTTCCCTGCCACCGTCAGGGTCAAGAAGGTGTGAGTGGTGACTGCCGGGGTGAACCAAGCGGACGCCGGCCAGCGTCGGTCGAGAGGCGGAGCTATCGCCCCCCACCACCCCGCGCGTCCGCTACCAGGGCAGGGATCCTTTAATCCCATGGTGGAACCCTGACCTGTCATCAGGTCGGATCCATCCGCAACAGCTGGTCCTTCGAGCCGGATCCCTGTTCACCACCACACCTTCACAGAGGACGTCATGCCAGTTACGAGATCCAGGAAGAATTCGCCGCCGGGAGCTGCAGCGTCGCGGGACGACGTGGCCGGCGGGCGGACATCACCGTCGGGAGCAGCGACGTCGGCGGCGCCCGGATCTGCGTCCGGATCTGCATCCGGGTCTGCATCCGGATCTGCATCCGGGTCAACGAGTGCATCCGGGTCAACGAGCGCGTCCGGATCGACGAGCACATACGGGTCAACGAGTGTATACGGGTCAACAACTGCGTCCGGGTCGACAGCTACGGGGACGACCGCGTCGGGTACTGCGGCGTCAACGACGGCTAGCGCCGCATCCGGACCGGAGAGCGTCGGCAGCCAGCGAGGTGAAGCAAGCTCCGCAATGACGTTGGTGCCGCTGCCTGCGCACGGGGAGCGCCGGCGGCAGATCGACGCAGCGCGCCTGGCAGCGGCCGAGGCGCAGCTCCGGTTACGGCAGCGGCGGCGCGAGGAAGCGGAAGCCCGGCGTGAGGAAGCGGAAGCCGAGGCTGAGATGCTGCAGGTGCGACTGGATGCACTGGAGCATGGAGAGGACCCAGGCAGCCCTGAAGTGGACGTTCAGGTAGAGGAGAGCCACGTCCTGATCGGGAATTGGACTCACGAGCAGACGGTGTACCTGCCAGGTGAGTACACGGGGAATGGGCCTCCACGGGTGACCGGCGCGGGCGAGGATCGGACGCCCGAACGGGATGCGCCGGCACCATCGACACGTGCCACCTCAAGCAATGGACAACCTCAGCGAGCAATGGAGGGGGTCAACGGAACGCTGCCTGCGGGGCCTACCACATGGAATATGGGACCGTCGCCACCAAAGTACATACATGAGCTACCGGTGTACGAAGGCGACAGCGACGAATGGCTCGCGTTCAGAGCCGTATATGAAGATACGGCGCCGTTCTTTACGGCCTTTCAGAATATGGCCCGATTACGCAAAGCGCTCAAAGGAACGGCACGGGAAGCAACGCGCAGCATATTATATACTGAAGCTTCTCCGGACGAGGTAATGAAGATGCTGCAACGACGTTTTGGACGCCCGGACAAGCTGGTGATGAACGAAATAGAGAAGATTCGTTCCCTACGGAGATGTACTGAGCTGCCTAACGACATAATCGAGTTCTCATGTAAAGTGAACAACAGTGTCGCTGCGATAAAGGCATTGAAGAAGCCTCAGTACCTGCATTCGCCTGATGTTGTGAATGTGATTGTCGATCGATTACCAGGCGTGATGCAATTCAGGTGGTACGATTTTGTGGCCGATCACGAAGAATCAGAGGAGCCCGAATTAGTGAAGATGGTCACTTTCCTGAATCGTGAAGCGGACCGGTGTGCAAATCGCGTCGTGATTGAAGATAAAACAGTGAAGCGACCGACGCGACCGAGGGTGCATGCAACAGTGAATCAGTACCACCAGCCAGCAAAGAATGAACATAGAGAAGAGAATAGAGAAAAGAAGTATCAATGTCTTCTATGCAAAGGGGATCACACACTTACAGAATGTCGCCAGTTTATACACGCTCCAATAGCGGAGAGATGGAACATAGTAAGGAAGCTGCGCGTCTGTTTTAAGTGTGCACGCGGTCGTCATCTTCGGGGTTTGTGTCGAGCATCATCGTGCAACATATGTAAGAGATGGCACCACAAATTATTACATGAAGACACTAATGAAAGGGAAGATACTTCAAAGGCGAACGCGGACGTAGTGACATCGGTGAACACTATGTCGTCGAGCCGGGCCTACTTGAAGATTCTGCCAGTGGAGATCTACAGTCCAAAGGGATCAGCCAAAGTACTGGCGTTAATGGACGAGGGTTCAACAGTGACGCTCCTGGACTCATCAGTAGCCAGTACGATTGGCGCCACTGGACCGAAAGAGCCGCTCTCCATAGAGACCGTAGGTGGACGCAAGTTAGGAAAACCGGACTCTATGTGCCTCGACTTGGGAATACGAGGCGCTCACCGAAAGGAAACGAAGAAGATCGTCGGTGTCAGAACAATCGACAACCTCCGCCTCGCTACACAACATATGGACGCCAAGCGGATCGAGAGTTATCCGCATTTGAAAAAGATGGCGAAACAACTCCAATACGAGGGGGAGCCCCCCCGCCTTCTCATTGGGCAAGATAATTGGAGCCTCATAGTAACAAGGGCGGTTCGTAAGGGAAAGGCAAATCATCCAGTTGCGTCGTTGACGACATTGGGGTGGGTGTTGCATGGATGCGACACGGGTATCGCGAAGCCAGTGAATTTCGTGAACTGCGTCACGAACCGCGAGAACCCCGCGACTATAGAAGAAGAACTGGACAAATTCATCAAAGAACACTTTGACATAGAGTCAATGGGGGTACAACCCAAGAGGCCGAGCAACGATATTGAGAAACGTGCTTTAGCTATTCTGGAGTCTACGAGTCGACGACTACCGGACGGTCACTTTGAAACGGGACTTCTATGGAAAAGTGAAGATGAAAAAATGCCTAACAATTATACATCGACGGAAAACCGATTGAAAAATATTGAGAAGAAGTTGGACAAAGATCCAGTGCTTAAAGTCGAATACGAGAAACAGATACAACATTTATTCGACAACGGATACGCAGAAGAAGCACCAGTTGAACGCAACTCTGAAAGGAAGTGGTATCTCCCACACTTCGCGGTAACTCATCCGACTAAGAAGAAGATAAGAATAGTGTTCGACGCCGCTGCCAAGGCTGGAGGAAGAAGTTTGAACGACGCATTACTACCGGGACCGGATCTTCTTCAGTCGCTATTTGGGGTACTACTGAGATTCCGTCAAGGGCGAGAAGCGGTAGTAGCGGACATCAGGGAAATGTTCCTGCAAATAAGGATACGTGAGGAAGACAGAGATAGCTTACGCTTCCTGTGGAGAGGAAGCCGACGATCGGGCCCACCGAAAGAATACCGAATGACTTCGGTGATATTTGGCGCAGCTTCATCACCTGGCACAGCTATCTATGTGAAGAATCGGAATGCAGAAGAACACAAAGACCGTTACCCAGATGCAGCGCGCGCAATCGAACGCAACCATTACATGGATGATTACCTGCACAGTTTCAACACCCCAGAAGAAGCAACCGAGGTGGCCAGCGAGGTCGATCTAATCCACTCAAAGGCCGGATTTGAATTAAGAAGCTGGGCGTCGAACAATCCGAAGGTGTTGCAACTTCTTAAGAAGGAGACCAGTGACAAGAACGAAATTGAACTTGGGCAGAAGGAAGAGAAGACACTCGGGTTACGCTGGCTAGTGGGAGAAGACGCGTTAGGTTTTCGTGTCAACTTGCGAAATACACCTGATGACGTCATTGATGGTACGAGAACACCCACAAAGAGAGAGATCACCAGCGCAGTCATGTCGACCTTCGACCCACTAGGATTAGTGTCACCGGTGCTCATCCAGGGAAAAAAGATGATACAAGACATCTGGCGCAGCGGAGTCGGATGGGATGAGCAAATCACAAGCGAGGACAAGGAGACGTGGGACACATATGTGAAGAACCTCGAGTTGCTACGAGAGCTATACATACCTCGGTACATCGCGTCAAACCAACCCGAGGGGGAGCTTCACGTCTTCACAGATGCCAGCGAGACAGCGTACGCTGCTGCAGTATATTGGCGCACCGAGGAAGACGGCGAGATCAAAGTGACGCTGCTAGCTGGGAAGGCGAGAGTAACACCGCTAAAACCCGTCTCCGTGCCTCGTCTGGAACTGCAAGCAGCTCTGCTAGGGACTAGACTAGCGCGATCAATTGAGAAAGAGCTCGACTTGACAGTAAAGAAGAAAATATTTTGGACTGATTCGAGCACGGTGCTGTCATGGATAAGATCCGACCCTAGGACCTTCAAGCCTTTCGTAGCACATCGTTTGGCTGAGCTGGAAGAATCGAGTACGCCTCAGCAGTGGCGATGGGTGCCCACAGGGCAGAATCCCGCCGACGACGCTACACGTGGGATTCCTATCGACTTCGGCCGTGAACACAGGTGGTTCACAGGCCCACCTTTTCTACGTGAATCGGAGGAGCATTGGCCCAAAGATAGGAAATTCAAGGCCGAACAGACAGGCGAAGAGAAACCTCACCGTACGCTGACGATGACTGTCCATACGATGAAAGATGTCACGCCGGATCCAGAACGATTCTCAAGTTGGAATCGATTGTGCCGCGCAACGGCTCGCATGCTGCAGTTTATAGACCGCTGCAGGAAGAGAGAAACAGTGAACGCCGTGCGCCGCACAAAGAAGAGAGAAAAAGATCCGACATGGAAGAAAGTGAAGACATCCTCGAGAAAAAGGGTAGTACAGACGCCAAGAAAAGTGGACGAACGAAACCTTATCTCACTCGAACCGGAATACCTGGAGAAAGCGAGAAGACTCTTAATTAGAAGAAGTCAAGAGGAAGACTTTTCTGATGAGCTCTATCGCCTACGAAGGGGAAAGATTCCGGACAAGAAGAGCAAGTTAAGAAAAGTGGCCGTAGTAGAAGAAGATGGACTTCTACGTCTCTGCGGGAGGATAGACGCGGTGCAAGGAGTCGGCGTAGAGTACAAGCGCCCGGCGATACTGGATGGGAAAAGACACCTCACACGGCTGTTAATACGTCACTACCACGAGACGTTCAATCACGCCAATCACGAGACGGTAATGAACGAACTACGGCAAAGATATCACATATTGGGACTACGTTCAGTTGTGAAATATGTCAGCCACACGTGTCAATGGTGTCGAGTTCATCGCGCTACGCCTCAGAGACCGTCCGTGGGAAACCTGCCACCAGAAAGACTGCAGCACGGAACATATCCATTTTCGTGTGCAGCAGTCGATTACTTTGGACCTATGATGGTGACAGTCGGGCGACGCCACGAGAAGAGATGGGGAGTTTTGTTTACTTGCTTGACAACTAGGGCAGTCCACATAGAGCTTGCGCCTGCACTTTCGACGGACTCCATGATCTTGGCGCTCCGACGAATGATTGCAAGAAGAGGTTCACCAAAAGTGCTCTATAGCGATAATGGCACAAACTTCGTCGGCGCCAACCGAGAACTGAAGGAAGCAATCGGCATGTTGAGAGAAAGCCGATTCGCAACAGAAGCCGAAAAGGTGGGAATCAAGTGGAAATTCACCCCACCTAGCGCCCCACACATGGGTGGGGCATGGGAACGGCTGGTGCGGTCGGTGAAGGCAGCACTGGAGGTTAATTTGAAAGAAAGGTACCCCAGAGAAGAAGTGCTGCACACGCTGTTGCTCGAGGCCGAGCACATCATAAACTCACGGCCTCTCACCGATGTGGATACAGAACCGGGTGCAAAGGAGTCAATCACGCCTAATCATTTATTGATTGGCAGATCCTGTGCGGCACCGCGAGTTGGTGTCTTCGGCGACTCCGAGCTGATCGGCCGGTCGTCTTGGCGGACGGCACAGCGACTGGCGGATGTCTTCTGGAGCAGATGGTTGAAGGAGTACCTGCCCACGCTCCTTCCCAGAAGACAAGGGGAGAAGATCGCCACGAGGGATCCAGCCTGCGGCGATGTCGTCCTGGTGGCTGATGCTGCATTACCGCGCGGGACCTGGCCTCGAGGTGTCATCTGCAAGGTGTATCCGGGACTGGACGGGAGAGTGCGTGTAGTAGACGTTAAGACTGCTGGTGGTGTGCTACGACGGCCGTGTACAAGGATAATTGTGTTAGTGCCGCGAACCGTCGCCAGAGCAGGTGTTGGTGCTGTGCACGAGGGGGAGGATGTTGGCGACGTTTTAAATAACTAGATTAAAAGATGTTATGTAATATCGTAGAACGCTTCACGCATGCGCGGTACAGCCCCACCTCCGGCGCACGGTGGCGCTGAGGTGCGGGGAGAGTCGCCCCCCTCTTGCCGGCACATGCCCCTCTCTCGCCCAGTTACGAAGATTCGAGAACTTTCAAACGTTAATTACGTGAAATCTGTATAGTTATATATAAAATGATTATCAGTTTGTTAATATGTAAGGAAATATCTATCGATTTTAATAGTTTTTAGAGTTTTTATGATTTTATGTTGGAAATTTCAAATGTCGATAAAAGTAGTTTTTTAGCTGTTTCTAGGAGTTTTAAGGTTCATTTAGGATTATAGGGACCTTTAGGCATGTGTTAAACACATTTTTAGAAAAAGTGAAATTTTGTCAGATTTCGTTGAGATTCATTTTGTATGAAATTTCCTTGAGTGACCTCTTCAAAGCGGCATAGTTTGAAACGTGTGAAAGATATGGTAATGGTTTTTATATGACTATGACGGGCTCCGAATTACGATTATAATGATGTAGAATGCGTAGCCAAAGGGCAGAGCGTTGTCTAGTTATAAGGGATTAAAGAGGAGAAAACCACGCGCCACGCGCGAAATTTTACACGTTTCCTTTAATAACATAGGGATGCGATAACTTACAGGGAAGATATATGTATGTATAGATAGGTATGATTAAGACCTTTCTTTTGATGTATAATACATTATTGTAAGTTATGTGCATATTGTAAATAAATGATGAAAATTGGGTGCGGCTCGGTTACGTAACACGGGCAAAGAGGCCCGACAAGGGGCGGCTCTCTATACAGTATTGCCGCGGTCAACGGACCTGAGAGCGATTTCCATACAAATCACCTCGGCGGCGGCGGGCAAGAAGAAGAAGAAGAAGAAGAAGAAAGAGGAAGAAGAAGAAGAAGGAAAAGGAAGAAGGACTGGAACCCAGGGACCAGAGAAGAGGACCTGAGCATCGGAACCAGCTCCTGAGGAGGCGGCCAGACCCAATGAAGAGGAAGAGCGGTACCGGATCTGCGGACGAAGACAGTGCCGTATTAGGGTCGCGTTAGGGGTAGGCGAGCCGAGCACCCGTTTTCCTTTGTGTGAACCGGTGTTTCATTAACCCCTTCGCTGCCGCTTTAACCCTTTCCCTGCCACCGTCAGGGTCAAGAAGGTGTGAGTGGTGACTGCTGGGGTGAACCAAGCGGACGCCGGCCAGCGTCGGTCGAGAGGCGGAGCTATCGCCCCCCACCACCCCGCGCGTCCGCTACCAGGGCAGGGATCCTTTAATCCCATGGTGGAACCCTGACCTGTCATCAGGTCGGATCCATCCGCAACAGATAACATAACATTTTTTACCTGATATAACAATAAAATAATAACTTTTGGATTATTTCCTTTGCTTGGGCTGTAAGACCTCGCTTCTTTTCAAATTTCATGATTCTAGGTCAAAGGAAAGTACTCTACAGATTTTGATTTATTTGCGAGTGTCAAAAGTGCATATTTTTTATTACGATAAGTGGCTGTAGTTTTTGATATTACGTTGATGTAGAAACTTGTTTCTTTTAAAACTTTAAGGGACTGTCAATGTTAAGTTTTTAAATTCAAACATTTCGCGGCTAAATCAAATACATTAAAAGTTTATAATTTTATTCTAAGGTAGTAGAGAGAACTAACAAAATTTCGCGTGTGTCGTTTTAGTACTTTTTTTCGTTCGTACTCTCGTAAAACTATCATCGTATTTTTGTCGTTTGTCGTAGAATTGAAATATAAATTTGTCACAAAATAACTCGAAATTATTGCATTGTATGGTATTTAAAGCCAGTAATTTAAGATTGTGCTGCTAATGAGTGTGTGACTCGAAAAAGGCAGATTCCATACTTCGGAAAATATCGCTGGTCTAGGTGCGTGAAAGGTTAACGGTATTTCGAAGGTAAGTTGACGAACCAACGTATGCTGAAGCCTGGCCATGACACCCAAGCCAGCCTAAGGAGGAATCTGCAAAAGCGGTGAGTGCATACAATTTCATTCAGTAGCTCACATAATCAAAGAATCCAGTTTCTCAAACAATTTATCGTTGTCGAATATACAGTCCCACACCCCCTTCTCGTAAATTAACCCCAACCCATTTTACCAGTCATAAATAACCTAACAGTCAACTTAAGTATTTGATATTGTTACGAGCCAGATTTTTTTGGATACACGAAAACACCGATTTACTTATACTTTGTTTCTCAACAAAATCACAAAACAGTCTGTACGAGAAACATGGTGAAGGTAAAGGGTATGTCCCAGTTCAAAGAAATGTGAATGTTAAACGTGATAATAACGCCATAACATAAAGTAAAATTATAGTAAAAAAAAAAAAAAATGAACACGCTTTAATAGCAAACAGAAAATACTTTTTAATTTAAGAACAAAATGTTTGACGAGAAAATTTATGTTATTACGAAAAAGCGTGGGGTGCTTTGTACCATATTTTAATAATATTTTAATACTAGATCTACTTTCAGAAAATGTTTGAATAAAATATTTATAACAAAAATTTTTTTTAAATTGTCACAAAATTTTGAAAAATCTGTAAAATTGTAGACTGTGTTGCAAGACATGGTAATAATAATCGCCCAGTTCGTCTTTTTTTCGATTGTCTTTCTATCGAGCACCCCAAGCTTTTTCACAATATCATTAATTTTTTCATTAATTATTTTATTCATAAACTAAAAATTATTTTCTGCTTTTTAGTTCAATTGCTATTAAAGCGTGTTTTTTTTAAATTATAATTAATTTTTTTCATTTTTAGTCTTAAATTTTTTTTAACTACATTCGATCGTTTACAAACAGACAGGTGGAATTCACAAATACCTATAAAACAATGAACTCATATACAAAGTTTCATGTCCATGCCAATAACCACTGAGGAGTTCCCTCGTGAGCAAATTATCCTATGTGCATTATCAGTTCATGGTGAAAATCATGGTTAACTATTAGAATCCAACATAACTAAGTTTCGTGTTCATGCTATTAACCGTTGAGGAGTGTCCCCATGAGAAGACATTCCTGGCTGCAGCATAAGATTACGTTTATCATCTTCGTGTATTATAATCAAAGTCACATGTACCTTTCAAATTTCAATTCGATAACAGTGGAAGTGGGTGAAATCGCGTTCAAAGATTCCGTCACATACAAACAAACAACATACTAGTGGAACTAATAAAAGTGTGTTAAAAAGTGAGGTTACAGCTGTACACTGAAATATTGATAATTTATAACATTTTCTATATAATTTTATATATTAAAAACTCAAATGTGAAAATGCACGTTACTGATTAGACTAATATTAAAACTTAAACTAAGCTTAACTCAAGCCTTGATTACACGTACCGAGTATATTGGCGAGGCAGTACTCTCGACCGAGTGCTCGGTACGTGTAAACACATCACCGAGTGCTCGGCCGAGCGCTCGGCCGAGACAGAGGGCGAGACAGTCACTCGACCCTAATCTTTTTACTAGACCGAGTGCCTACCCCCGCGCTTCCCCGCACTGACTCGCTCGCTCGCTCGGCATGTATAAACATGCACTCGGTCAGTGTGCACTCGCCACTCGGCACATTTAATTAATTTTTTTAAAGGTCCATGTTGAGAGCATGCTTCAAAAGTGAAATGACTCGCCTCCAAAAACTAAAATACGTGTAAACACTACTCGCCCGTCGCTGCTGTCTCGGCCTAGTACAATTTCACTGTCTCTCTCGTTTACTCGGTACGTGTAATCAAGGCTTTAAGCTTAATAAAAGTTTACATCAGACATCAACACTAAAATATTAATAACAAGTACCTAATACATATTGAAAAATGGCTAGGGTTGAAGTATTACTATTGATGTTGACAACATGAGTTCACAAATCAAAAGTTTATCGACAACTCATTCCCCACCCTTACTTATGTTGTTTCCCTTATCCAATCTGTACTGATATACAGGTACTCCCTAATGCCGTAATGAAAAATGAATTGCGCCAGCTTGTGGCTGTATCCTTGTCAAATGTTTTAAATTAAGCAAATAAATTTTGAATGCAGAGGGCACTAGGCACATCAGCTGTGGGCAAAATTAGTAACAAGCAAGCCTTACCATAGCGCAGGGCATATTAACCGTAGGTTCCACCATCACATGGAGCTGTTTGGTCCCTTCACATTGGGTGTCACTTTGGACATCAGATGGAATTGAGACATTGGAAAGGTAGCATCGGTACAACCTCACTGAGCATTCTCTTAATTGGAAAACTTGGCCTGTTGCGGGTTCATGCACCTTACTTCTGGTCTCTTCCATCTTTTTGAAAGATACAATATACTTAATAAATGAGTAAAGACCAGTTTAAAAAGATACATAGTTCCTAATAAAAATATTTTCTTACTTGAGTAGTGACAAAACAAAACGAGTTGATATCCCATATGAGATGTACCATATAGTAGTCCCAATTTGAGGAAAAGAAAAAATTTTTGACTCAGCTTTTTTGACTTCGATAAAGCTACATAATATTCTGACGCAAGTCATAATCCAATGTTATTATCACGCAAGTATTTACATACGTATTGCTCTTAGCGGTTGACTTGAGAATGAGGGAATAGGCTTTCAACATTGTAGTAAACTGAAAATAGTAAAATATGCTAAGAAAATTATGCTGTTCAACAAAAAATCATAATACCGTAATACTCCGACAAATAGCAAAAAAAAATTTAATCATTATATATACCTATATAATCTAATGATTTTATATATTAGGCTATAATATTTTATGATTCATCTTGGGAAGATTGCATCGCAACTGCAGAGAGTGGTATGACTAAAATTAATAATTAGCTAACAGGTAATTTGCTGATTCTAAATGTCATTGAAACTAAATTCATGACATTTTATAAAACGAAAGTTTGTAAACCATTGATTTCCCTCAAAATTAAATTACATAGTATCGCATGTCAAACGTCCCTTACTACTGGTCATGGTGATTGCTTATGTGAAAGTATTTCTTGTACTGATGATATTAAATACCTAGGAATCAGTCTCGACGAAAGGCTGACATTTAAAAACCATATTGTGACTCTATCTGGGCAGATCAGAAAAATCATTAGTGTAGTGAAACCACTCCGCGACTCGACAAATTATCATGTCTTGAGGATGGTGTACTTTGCCTTGTGCCAATCCTTGTTGAACTACTGCATAACTGTATGGACAGGCACTTCAAAGACATTCTAGTGATCGAGCGAGCACAGCTCTCTGTGCTGAGTCATCTACAAAAAACCTTTCAGGTTTCCAACCAACACCCTCTACAAGGAAAGTGCTGTTTTTACAGTTCGACAGCTGTACATACTACAAGTGACATTGCAAGTTCATAGAAATGTTTTGTGTTCTCATGATTATTATCGGTTGCAGAATAGACGGGTTTATAAAACGGATATACCAGTGATCAACATTGCATTTGCTCGGCGTTTCGTAGGGTTTCTGAGTGCATATGTTTACAACGTAGTAGCAAACAGGTGTAATCTAAAAGACCTATAAGTTGGACAGGTTAAACATATTATTTCTAAATAGCTGCGGTCTTTAACATATACCGAAATAGAGAACATATTGTATTTCTGGAATCTAGTGTTATATATGTGTATGTTTATATATATGAACCTGTGTGTATGCGTATATGTATGTATGTACATGTGTGTGTATGTATGTATATATATATATATGTATGTGTGAATGTATGTATATATGTATTATCGGTGTATTTAAGTATATATTTACTGCGTGCATGTGTATTTATATATTTATTGAAATGTTAGTAATTGGAAATACACTATCGTGTATCCGTGTAACTGGGTTTATATGTATGTATGTATGTGTAGAATGATGAAGTAAAATGTTGAATCATAAATAGGTTAAGTTTATCTTGTAATAAGTTCTCGGCCGTGTATTGTATTTAAGTTAATCTTGTGTAAGGCCTCTGCGATACAGGCTGTGCCTAGTGTAGAGGTCTTCGGAAAACTAATACTGTTAATTTTAAAGACAAATAAAATATTTCATATATATAAAATCAAATTTAAACATTAACAATAACATAGCCGCCAATTCATGAAAAGAACATAAGAATTGAAATTCCAACCGTTCTTTTAGCATTTGGCATTAATTATGTTTGTAATGATTTAGAAATTGGACCAGCACAATCGATAAAATACGTGTATTATGATTTATTATTACAAAAGAAAATATTATAGGTAGTGTATTATCATTGGCCGTCAAATAAAACTAGTTCTTTAGATTTTTGTAATGTTCACTATAATATGTACTTATTAGTTCAAATCTTTATTCCTAACTACAAACATTGACGAGACGCCCTTACAAAGTTAAACCGTATACAGTGCAGTGTAGACGCTCGGTGCGTGGCTGTACAGTGATACTCTGACCGAACATATTTTTTGTTGAGATAAGTTTCCTACATCTCTTTCACACATGAAACGTGTACTGCATGTGTGAAAAAGATGGACGCCTAACAGACGGACCAAAAATTTTTCGGAATAGATTTACTATGCTATGGCGAACGATAAAACTCGAAATTTAATCAAGAACAAGTTAAAAGAGTATTATTGATGATGAGAAATATCATTTTTTTGTTTATTGACCTTCCTATCATAGTTTGTGCAACCTAAAACAACTTAATTTGGCATTTTTACGAATTAACAACGACGTGCACGCAACGGTTTTCCGAGCGTGACTGAGTTGACGAGTGTCCTAAAAGTAGAAATTAGGACACTTAACGTGGAGAAATTGAAACGCGTTGTTCACCCGGTCCTTACATACTGGCACATTCTTTGAATTTTATAACGAAGCCTACAGTCACCAAATCACAACGATCACAATATGTACCAATTTATTGTGACAATCATGGACATACCCAGGTTCAGGACAGTGCACATGGCTTCTTTTTCTTAATTATGCCAATTTCACTCGGCTTTGTGAAACGAGGAGATGAAATCAGGGTTGGCGTTGTCCCATACAAAGCTTTGCCCTAATAAGAAAAGGGGTGAAGGGGCTTTGAGGGGCGTAATTAAGGTCGGCACTAAGTGACGGTTTATACTCTTCCCACAATCTTCCATCTCGTTCGTGTAACCAAAAAACATATATTTTGTCTCATGAAATAAAATTCGGCACCAGGCTCTCTTTCACGCGTGTGACGTCATTCAAAATTTCGTAGTTCAACTTTAAAAATTCGTTCTCAACTAGGGTTGTACCCATACCGGTAATCACCGGTAATAACAATCGTTATTGAGAACTAGTGGTGTGCTGTTTTCCGGTTAAATTATGTTTAATTATGAAACTTGAAATAATTGTTCTATCGCTAACAGATGTATTCTTCTTGAGATAACTTTGAATATAAATTATATAAAGTATACATAAGCTGCAAAGTAAATTAGAGATATATTTTTGAGTTAATAATATTTTCAAATAATTTTCAAATGTTTAAATACATTCATTCCTTTCATTACAATAACACTAAAGCCGTAAGTTGATCCATAACTTTTTGCACGCCTACTCATTTCCAGTAGAAAACATTGTATGTCATAGAAATATTTTTTTAACAATATTTCGTAATGTTGCACAAATGGATGGACTATTTTAATGCACTATATAGGATGGACTATTTTAATGCACTATATACCGCTTTCTTGGACTCATACACAGATTAGATAATTTTAAGTCCAGCTCACGTCGCAGATTAAGCGAACATAACCTTAACTTGACTGCTGCAGCCATAATAGCTCACAGTAAGCAAATTCTCAATCAGCCCAGTCAATCACCTTATCATTGGCCACAAGCTATGTTGCTCATTCTGCCTCTAGCTAGTGATTACATTTTATCCTTAAATATATAAAAAGAGCTGAGAGAAAATAAATTGAGAGTGATGAAGAACTAGGGCTGTAGTTATAGTCTATTTTACTCCAAATTCAAATACTTTTTTTAATGAAGTAATCAACTCAAAGATCTGAAGTATATTACAATCAAGGATTATATTGAAAAGGTGTTATTTTATACACTTCGAAGTAGTATATTTAAAATTTCGGGATGAATAATCAAATCATTTCTCATTATTATGTACAATCATGTGTTTTTTCAAAAACGTTGATTCAGCAAACTTTGCATCACACATTTTACTATTAAATGGTTTCTCACCAGAATTTAAATCACTAGAAGATTTGAATTTCGTTCTACATATATCACAATTATATAGTTTATCGGTAAGTATACAGTTATTTATGTCTAAATGTTTGGAGGTTTTGAACTTTTCAATATGTACTCTATTAGTTTTAGTTCGTGCATGTTTGTAGTTCTTTCTATCATTGTTCAGCACAACCATTTGGTTGATGCTGGTGTCCAAAGGCTCCTGCTTCACTGGCAGCGAGTCAACCGCTCCCACCTATGATCAAAATATCTGAGTTTACATGTGGTATGTTGAAGCGACACACCAGATCGGAAGATGCGCACTACTAGATATGGCATGCTAAACAATGTTAATGTGCTAGTATGCGAAAGCTAGGGGCATGCTTGATGTTCTAACATTGTATACTTGAAGTTCAATGATTTTTGTGAAAACACAGGAACAACATCACTTACCTACACCGAGCTGAAAATGTTAGGTATATCACAAAGGAACAGAAACCACATGAAAGAATAAACATATACTGCAACGTTGTTTTGGCATATCACGAGGACACACCCCACCTTCATTTGAATTATATTTAATATGTATTACTTGGCTTGCGAAACAGGGTACACATAGTTTTTAGGGTTCCGTACTCAAAAATGTGAATGGCACCCTATTATTAAAGCTTCTCTGTCCGTCTGTCACAGGAGAACCGTGATAGGTTAACATTGAAATTTTCGCAGTATTACTATGGCCGCTAAAACACCAAATAAAATAAATTTAATACTGAAAGGGGGGTCCTGATACAGCAAACATGTTTTTATGAGGGTTTTCTGTTGATAAATTAGTCAAGGACGATGCTGACACTACGGAACTCTATGTGTACGAGTCCGACGCGCCGCTTTTTTTTTAAATATAGATGCATGTTCATTCAAACACAAGAAAAACTAGGCATACCGTGTTTAAAAGCAAGGTAAGCACCTATTAAATATATTCAAATAAAAGAGGGCTGCGTCTACATGTAACGCAATTATTCTGAGTGATGAGAACTAGATGGAGCTACTGATGTGTCCTCCCTTGTGTAGTGCTGTAATACAGAATATCAACAGTGATTGATTTCTGTAACATTCAAAAGCACAGCCCACCATGATTTACCGGGATTTTGAAATATACAGGTTATATGATCAAACTAGCATTATAGAATTTTCAATTTTTACACACATAAGTTAAATAAAAATGGTTCTAATTACCTAATACCATTATTCATTTATAATTTTTTTTTACTTGCTCAGTGTTATGAGACATAATAGCTCGTGAACTATAAGAAGTTTTAGTGATTAACTTTATTTTAAAACTTATAATGTGAGCTTTAAAGGTATTATAAGGATACACTTTAAAAAATTAATGATGAATGAATATTTGAATTATTACTTAATCAATTACATTTTTGAAAGAATTTTTAAAATCTGTTTTTTGAGTTTATTCATAAGAAACAAACAAAAAATCAAATCTTACTTCTTCATAATATTAGTATAGATATTACATCCATATATAGATATTTCACACCCAGACATTGAACAATTAGACAGGCCCATGCACACAAATATTCAGGACGGGGCAGTGGTCCAACTCCTCTGTCCAACCAGTTGGACCACGGGCCTTCACAAGGGGTCCCTAATAAAGGCCCGTAGTCCAATTATCAAAAAATTAACTTATTTTTTATCCTATAACGATAGTTTTCCTAATATAAACTTAGTTTAGAAACCTCAACTTCACCAGCCAGCCTGCTTGTGTTCCGCTCTTCTTGACTGCTTCCACCTTTTCTTTCTACATTAACGCATGCAACTTCTTCGTCCATTTTATTTTTTATTATATATAATCCAAATATTATTTACTTAAATGTTATTGAAATATAGTAGCTGTCAATTGACACAAAATTATAACCAATGTAATAAGTATTATAAATGATAACAGTCAGCCAGTACCTATGTCCTTATCTACAAACACATTCAATATAACAGTAAACCTATAGCCATTTGATGCAGTTGAGGTTTCTAAACTAAGTTTATAGTTAAAAAACTATCGTTATAGGATAAAAAATAAATTATTTTTTGATAATTGGACTACGGGCCTTCATTTGGGGGCCATGGTCCAACTATAAAAATTGTTGGACCACAACCCCTAGTGAAGGCCCGTGGTCTAATTGGTTGGACAGAGCAGTTGGACCACTGCCCCGTCATGCAAATATTTGGGCCAGGCGAGAATCGAACCTGCAACTTTGTATCTGGAATTAGCTATCTCCAATCACTAGACCATTTGGGCAGTCGGTAATCACACTTATGCATGACAGGAATTAGGAAAATTATAGTCTTTTAAATATGTCACTGATGTGTACAAGGACTGCTATTTGTGTATGCGGAACTGGCTCCTTACAAAAAAATATTTAAAAAGTAATTACAACATTCAAAAATACAATCCTGGCTGTAGAATACATTTTGTTTCATATAACTGTCAATTGTTTTTCCATTGTGATGTGATTTTGAAAATTGCATGTCTTCATCACAATAAATTAGACTCATGAACATTTTCGTGATACAATTTATTACAATTTTCGACATAGGCTAACTCAAAAACAGTGCAACAATAAACTGACTTCAACTTTTGGGTATTTTGATTTTTTAACATTTTTTTTTTGCACCAATCAAAGACATTAAAATAACCTACTTATATTTATATCTTTATGGCACCGATCAACACAAGCCTGTTTGTGATCAATTGTTACATTCTGTGGAATCCAATGCAAACAAATCTTTTTTAGAATAAAATGTACATGTAATGTCTTATGTATGCTCGTCATACTTAGGTATATGCCAGGGACGCCTCTATTTTGCGATATGTAAAATGACAAACTTGCATTATTAGTTCCCACACAGTACCAAATATTTAGTGGTAGCAAAACCAATTTAGAGTAACCTTTTTTAAATTCATCCATGAGCATAGACCGCCCATGATTAAACTGATAGTTATACACAGTGGTTTTCAATGGTACTTCATCCCCAAAAGTTGAAATCAGTTGACCGATGCACTGTTTTTGAGTGAACCCACAAATTACAGTCTATACCTTAATATAGTGTTTCCAATATTTAATTTTTTTGTGTTAGTGTATCTTGTTACTATAATGTGCTTTTTACAATTTGGCGGCTATGTAAGTTGTTGTGTTGTTTTAATTTAATTTTAAATATCTAATGATTTGGTTTTCTTATCCTATTTGTGAGCATATTTTTAGTTTTCTTGTAGTATTTTTTATTTGTTGAACAGTGTTTCTTAGCATATTTTAGGTACTAGAATGTTGACGTCCTATTCCTTCTTTCTAAAGCCGATCCCAGACAACACTGTGTGGTCACCACAAAACTCTTGCTTTAGACAACCTACACATTATTACAGAAACGATTTTTCATATAGTTCACCTCAAACTTTATATGAATCGGAATACGCTGCAGCTTGCGCAGCTAGTCATACACCCCTCGCTCCACTACATCCCGCTACACTTAAAACTGGTTACAGCGACGCGATTTGTGCCTAAACTCAGATCCGCCATAAAGTTTGATTGTAACTGTAACACAAAATGATTGAAACTAACCCTTGTACTAGGAGTTTTGGCGCAGGTGTAAGCAGTCACCGGATACTCGTCCCGTGGTTCAGTTTTAATGCGGACTTGTGGCAGGCCGACACACAGCACCCCAGTACTGGAGAGATCACATCTGTCTAGACGTATTGAACATTCTCGCACCCTGATAGCTTTGTCTTCTGAAAATCCGGCCATGACGATCTCACAATTATATCTCTAGTGCACCAACAGAACCTATAGATTATTATTTTCCAATAACATTGAATTTCCGGTCCAGCATCAAAAATATACTTCAAAAATTTGAACATTTACACCATTATAACGAACGATGAAACGAACACAAATCTTATAGAAAAACCAATTATTTCCGAAAACTTTTTTATTACTAGTCTGGATAAAAATTGGCACATAGAGAAATAAAGTCTTCTAAAAAAAGGAATAAAATGTTTAAGGTTATATAGAACTCGCACTATTCACAATAGCACAACGAAGTTTTTGTGAACGAAGTTTTGTCACTGTGTTTGTCACACACAAAAAAGAAAAGAAATGTTGCCACAGGCAATAATTAAATAAAATGTTACTATTCTAATGTCACGTTCAGTAGGTACCTATTTTAGGACTGAACACTTTTTATAAAAATAAGCATTAAGATAACAGTATGTTATTGGCAGTACTTACATGTGAAATCTTTCTTTATTTGGATTATTATCATATGTTACCGTGCAATCTAAAACAGAACACGACACCATTGTAATTCACAAGATTTAATTTATGTAGTTCAGAATTATTAGAGCACAAAGTAGAAAACAAACGCTGGACTTAATTTTGACAAGTCAACGGAAACTAAATGTGTTCAAAGAGGTTTTATGACAGATTTTGTTGCGTTTCTTTCTCGCATGTAGGATTTCCGCAAAGAGCTGGATGTCATTTGCACACTGTGTTCCTCTCTTACGCTAGTACCTATACATACTTTTATGGGACGTTCATGTACACAGCACAAATGACAATAATATACTCATAGAAATAACAGATTAGAGTAGGCAAGCTCCATAAAAGCCCATAAGCATGGACGTAATACTAGGTCTAGGACAGTGCACTTGGCTCTGTAAAACGAGGAGTCGAGTTGGCGGGGTCAGAGTCCGTTTGTCCCATAGACATATATATACTAGCGTAGGAGACCAACTGACATCTAAACATCGCATGACCGAAACGGAAATGAGTATGTGTGCAAAATTCACATGTGGTTGAGCCAGTTTTAGTGTTGTGCATAGGTGTTTTTTATATTATCGATAGCACGTAGTACTTTCATGATAATGTGTCGTTGAAATTACCGCGTTATCATAAGTCGAAATCGGCAATCCTATTTATTATTTTGAATCTGCTATACTACATAATTTTTGTTTTGAGTTACTTTTCCTAACTTTTAGTTTTTTAAAATGACAAATCATCAATCAGTCAATTCAAATGTCATTTCCTTTACTACAATAAATATTTTTTTTGATAACATTTGATAATAAAAAATTTGCAGAACTAAAGAAAGCGTTAACATCATTATGGAAATTTTAATATTTAGTTGAATACAAGCCAAGTAATAAATAAAACAATATAAATAAACGATTTTTATTTTTAATGACAATACGTCACGTTGCAACGCATAACAACAAAATTTTAACTCTTTGTAAACAAAAAAATGAGAATGTACAAAACAAAAACATTTACAATGGAGAAGTTCATGATGTTCAAAATATACAATTTAACTCGATAGAATTGAAAGATAAACCAAAACTAATAAAACAGTGAAAGTTTTTTTTAAATTCGTCAATAAATGACTGAGAAATAAATTATTGATATTTATTAATTTGATGACCGCTTAGCCTAGTGGGTAGCGACCCTGCCTACGAAGCTGGAGGTCCCGGGTTCGAATCCTAGGTCGGGTCAGTATTTATATGATGAATATCGATACTGGTACCGGGTCTTGGTTGTTATATGTATGTGGTGTCTTCGCTTGGTACGCAAAACACAAGCTAATGCTTAGTTTGGGGCCACGACGTTGTAATGTGCACGTTATTATTATTATTATTATGTATTTTCGTGCGGTTTGACTGGTGGATTCTTACTGCCCATGACGTCACATTGTCTACTCGATTGAGTGTCGCGTCGTCTCACTACACCACAAATTATGCCTTGGATGCCTTGGACTACTCTATAATATCTTTTGTTTCTTTGTGTAATAGGTAATTAAGTTTTATTTGAATATAAAGGAACAAGTTTTTGTAAACGACAAAGTGATAATTTGCCTAAAATTGATATTTTCACTGTGATGGACTTTTTCTTCAAATCCATTTTATATTAGTGCTGAAATAAAGGTTTAGGTTCTAAAGTTTAAGGTCCTGGTGATATATCCCGGTAAACGTACGCTGACATTGATCGCTTGGTCTTCAGATTGACCTGTACAGAAATTACAGTTGGCATAAATGCTCTGACTTTAGATATTAAGTATTATTAGTATATTACTTAATATACTTAGTAAGCACATATGAAAAAAAAGAAACCCCTAACGGCACAAATTCAGTAGGTATAGATACTTTCTTCAAAAGTCGTCGGTGATTTAGTTAGACAAAACAGTTATCCGTAAAATGTCTACTGCAAACCAAAGAATGTTTTCGAGGAGTCCCACCTGTTCTATTTAACATTTTTTTTCCATTGTTCTATGCTAACCGTGTTTACAGGAAACCTGGATATTATGAAATAGTCATCATTATCAGGAAGCATTTTTTAATACCGCAGTTTCTTGGAAGAAAATGAGGTTAAACTATTTTATACAGTAGTTTTGTCATTCAAAGTTAAATTATTTACGACGTTCATAATCAGAGAACAGATAGAACGTCAGACTTTAAATCATAAATAAATAACGATTAAAATTAAATAGAGCATCAGATTTTAAATCATAAATAAATAACGATTAAAATTAATTGTGTATATATCTTATATTTTCATTTGAAAAAGTCTTGTATTTACATATATACCCTATGTGTAGTATATATGTATACAAGGTGAGATTTTATTAACCGGCCAAAATTTTTCTAGGTGTTAGGTATCACCAATAGACCTCATTGCGTAAATAAAAAATATGGGTTACATTTTCAAAATAAATTATTTTATCTACAGTTTATTTTATAGCGTTTGGTTGCCTTCTCAACGCTATAGTAAACGTACGCGCCCGAGGCCTTTGAAACGGGATGATGCGGCGACCAAGAATAGTAACTAGTTTTTGGTTTTTTCGGGAAAGGTTTATGTAGTCATATCTCAATATTTTTCTATAGAACGATAATAAAAGGAAACAAGATGGCTATAGGTTTTCTACCAAAGATCATTATATTAAAATTTGGCTGGTCATAAAAATCTCACCCTGTAGATGTCATACTTTCCCTTACGATGTGCTGCCAGGCTAAATAAACTTCACAATATGTTTAAAAACAGTTAACGACATCATTGCAGTGGAACAGGTGCAATTAGGTAATATCAAATTTACAAAATATTTATATTTGAAAATATCGACATATCGATACATTTTGTGCAATCCCTATGCTTCATTGTTTGATTGTAATTTTACACAATATTTTTGTATCGTACACATAATTGTTTAAAATAACAAATTATTTACAAAATAAAGTATTTACCGTATACTACTGATGTATAACCAAGTAAATTTAGGATCGCTTTTTATAAAAATAAGCATTAAGATAACAATATGTTATTGGCAGTACTTACCGGTGAAATGTCTCTTTATTTGGATTATTAACATATGTTACAGTGCAATTTAAAACTGAACACTACACCATTTTTATCACAAGAATTAATTTTTGTAGAATTCAAAACGATTATAACACAAAATAGAAAACAAAGCTGGACCTTATTTTGACAAGTGAGTAATGAAGACTAAATGTGTTCAAAGAGGTTTTATGTCAGATTTTCTTGCATTTCTTTCTCGCATGTAGGATTTCCGCAAAGAGCTGGATGTCATTCGCACACTGTGTTCCTCTCTTACGCTAGTATATATACCTTTATGGTTTGTCCTTTTATTTGTAGGGTAACAATAATTTTCTTTCGTTAAAAAAAGACAAATAATCCATTTGAATCATTAATTTTTTCCACGCAGTACAAACAAATAAATTAAATATGTGTAACTATTTGCAAGTAGGTATACAAATAAAAAAATTGTGAGGCATCACGGGACGCCTGGCAGTTGTGAAACATCGAGTTAAATTTGTACAAATAACATTAATAAAAGACAATATTATGACGGGAACTAAATATGGCATAATGAAAAATTTAATATTACGATTTTTTACAGAAAATGATAACTATTTATTTAATAAATATTTATTTTTTTACATACAAATATTACTGTATGTAAATATGTAACAGTATAATAGTATGAACCCATTATTGGCCAATGTTTAGTTGTTAAGTTTTTGTAAACTACTAATGTAATGCGCTGTGTGGTTCACTGTAAGTAAATAAATAATAAATAAATAAATAAAATTAAAAATTTATTTCAATACGCGACAACTCAATTCTTTTATTAAGTGACTTCAGAAGTAGGTATAGATAGACTATAGATCGTCTATTTCACGACGACGGTGCGCCCCACTCCGCAAAACTTAGTGCCCCCATTCACAAGCGCGCCAAACGTACAAATGGCTATCTATTGCAGCGCCCCCTGATGGCGCATAACTCCACACTTTATTTATCTATTCATATGTAATACCTATGTAATACAAAAAAAAAAACCGTATCGAAATCAGTCCATATGTTTCGAAGGTGCACATATACTGCAGCAGCCTCTGGTGGTTAATAGCCATAAAACTTATTTGGAAACCTGTTTTGAGATGATACCTAAGCATATACACCGCGTGCGTATGCTTCACTAATTAATAGGCGAACGTGTTGCAACACGCACTTAATGCGTATGTCGAGTATTGTCGAGCGAATATGTCATTTTCATCTGCACCATAGCCATCCTCAAGGACAAATGCAAAAGTTATTAAAATAAAACTTTTTTTTTAGAATTTTTTAAACATTTTATTTTTAAACAGCGCTTAGAGCAAGTTCAATTTCTATATCGGACGTCTTCACATTGGCTCTGACGGGACAAAACTAGTATGAGCATTAAGATTAAGAGCCAACGTTTGTTCAGTACCCGGCCGTAAATTATGCACACGAGTCTTAAAAAGCGGCTAAGTAAAAACAAAATTATAAATAACCTTGTAATTTTTATTTAATTATAATAACGTCAATGTAGTTTTGTCATAAAATAAAAAAAACGATAAGGATACCTATAGCTTTATTTTTAAACTACTTTTCATTTAGCTGCTTCCTATAAGTCGTGTGCATAACTTACGGCCACTGTATTATATGTATGCTTGCATCACATATCCCACAAGCAAATTGTTTGTCGTCGGTGTGTGTGTTGTGTTGATTTCATTGACTGGAATATGCGAATTTTGTATCACATATGCCATAAGCGAATGGTTTTTCACCGATGTGTATGCGTTTGTGTCGAATTAATTGATGATAGAATAAACAATTTTCTAACAGATAACATTTGGCATTCCTTATACAAAAAAAACTGTTGAGTAATTATAGGATAGAGTATCCGACTTTTAAGACAGCACGCTGAGCTCTCTCTTTTGTTAATATTTGAAAGTGCTAAGAAAAGAATGTTAAACAAAAAATAAATATATTAAAAATGCGATTCAATTAGTGTGGAACAGAACGATAAAAGTCGTGATAGCCCAAAGCGCAATGAACATGTCGTGTACCAATGAGTTTTTCTGACTTAAGTACATAACTATCACTCACTCCGGCCTCGAAGAGCACGATAAGCAGTCGGTCCCGGGTGCTGTCAATAGATGGCGGTCGTTACAATCCCCAACCCTCCAGTGGAGCAGCGTGGTGGATTTAAGCTCCAAGCCCCCCTCACCCTGGGGAGGCCTAAGCCCCTGCAGTGAGGTAAAAATGGGCTTATTAAGAACAGAACCACTTATTATGCGACCAAATATTATGGAAATACAAAACATACGAGCCTAGTCATAATTAAGTGCATTTGATAATTGGTCGGTTTATATCTCAACCGTCATAGATAATTTTAAATAGAAGAACGAAATACAAATGAGGCCTAATTTTCCTTACCGAAAATACAAAATGCCATCTTTTTTTCTTGTGTTTGATGTGTGATTTCTGCATTTTTGAATTGAACACTTCGGCATTGTGGCTACATCCGATTAGGTCGGGTGGCGAAACAACACTACGCAAAACGCACAAATTTTTTCTGGACGTTTTTACGTGTCGGACCGCAAATCTTCTTAAACTTATATCGATGGGTGAGAGCGAAGGAACCTGCGGCCGTACTCTGGTAAATTAACGCAGCGCCGAATACGCGCCAAAAATCCGTACTCTCGCCCATAGTCCCAGCGACCGGATTTTTGAAACAGCGTGTTTGACGCAGCTTCGGAGCCGGGTTAAGAGTCAGAGTAGAGCCCCTGCTCTCGCGGCCGACCCGTCTCGCCGCGCCAACTGCCTTCACCGCCCCTTCCCCATATTTTCGGTGTTTGCGCAGGTATCTAGTGCTAACTTCTGAGCATTTTAGACTGGTGGCGCGTATTGTACGTCACAAGTCAGTGTTTTCGCCATTGTGTACGCGATGTGTTGAGTTAGTGCAAGACTGTGCAAATTTCGCATCACATATCCCACAAGCAAACGGTTTTTCGTCTGTGTGTGTGCGTTTGTGTCGAATTAAATTCGAAAACGATGCAAATCTTGCATTGCACACGACACAAGTAAACGGTTTGTCACCAGTGTGTTTGATTTTGTGTTTAGTTAAAGTGCTGGATTGTGCAAATTTTGCATCACATATCCCAACAGCATACGGTTTGTCTCCACTATGTTTACGTTTATGTTTAGCTAAAATTGAAGACGTTGCAAATCTTGCATTACATACGTCACAACTATATGGTTTTTCGCCGGCATGTATGCGTTTGTGTCGACTTAAATGAGACTGGTGTGCAAATTTTGCATCACATACGACACAAGTAAATGGTTTTTAGCCGGTATGTATGCGTTTGTGTCGACTTAAATGAGACTGCTGTGCAAATTTTGCATTACATACGACACAAGTAAATGGTTTTTCGCCGGTATGTATGCGTTTGTGTCGACTTAAATGAGACTGGTGTGCAAATTTTGCATCACATACGACACAAGTAAATGATTTTTAGCCGGTGTGTGTGCGTTTGTGTCGACTTAAATGAGACTGGTGTGCAAATTTTGCATCACATACGACACAAGTAAATGGTTTTTCGCCGGTATGTATGCGTTTGTGTCGACTTAAATGAGACTGGTGTGCAAATTTCGCATCACATACGACACAAGTAAATGGTTTTTAGCCGTGTTAAAATAAACAATGTTATACATGTACCCTTCACTGTATATGTACTACTGTTTTGTACTGGCAACATTTGTTTTGTGTGAAGGTGTGACAGCTGTTTTCTCTCACTCTCGTGTGTGCGTGTAATGGTAACGTGTTAAAACATGTGCTCGTTGAAATTAAATAATTACCTATCATAATTACAGTTTTTAATTATATTTACAAGAGGTTATGGGCCCAGGCACATAATCTGTGGTGAACAAATAAAGTAGGTAGGTAATTTTCGAAAAAGTACTACTGCAGTTCAAAATAGTGCGGCCGCGTGGCACTGTTTTTGAGGTTAAGTTGCCGTCACGGTGGCAAAATACTTGCAAATTGAAGCAAGCACGGGCAGGAAGGAAAGCGGGCACAATGGAAGGACAACAAACAGTTATCGGGAGCATTCCGGTCATCAAACTGGAAGGAGCAAAAAACTGGAATGTATGGAAATTTCAAACTATGATTTTACTGCGGGGTCAAAGTCTTATGAACATCGTCGATGGTAGTGATGAAAAACCGATAAAACCAGAAGATCAGAAGGTGTGGGAGACGAAAGATGCTAAGGCTCAAACGCTAATAGTAACCAGAATGACAGAGAATGTAATGCTGCATATACTATCATGTAATACTTCAGCGGAGATGTGGCGGAAACTTGCTAGTGTTTACGAACAAAAAAGTGAGACGAATATACATATCGTACAGCAGCGATTTTTTCAATTTAAGTATGAAAACGGAACAGAAATGTCTGTATTTTTATCAAAAATTCAGGAGATGCAAAACCAGTTGAAACAAATGGGTGAAGAAATATCGGACAAATTCGTCATTACGAAGGTGCTTATGTCGTTACCCGACGTTTATAAGCATTTCGTATCTGCGTGGGAGTCGGCGCCGGACAATAAACAAACATACGACAACTTGGTTGCTCGATTATTAGTACAAGAAGAAAGGGTGAAAGAAAAAGGTGAAATCCCATCTACGTCCTCGGCATTTGTTGCAAGAAAAATTACACCAAATAAACGAAATGTAAAGTGTTATAAGTGTAATAAACTGGGACATTATCAAAACGAGTGTACGAGTAATGTAAATAATCGGAATAACTTTACTGCGAAATCGGACAAAAAGTGTTTCTACTGTAACAAAGTTGGACATTATAAAAATGAGTGCTGGTTTAAAAAAAGTAAAGAAACTAATGCGTTTTTAGTTCAGCAAACACCTGAGAAATTGTATCAGCAATCTAAGTGGTTAGTAGACTCGGGCGCAAGCGAACATATGTGCCGAGATCGGGACCTATTTTCGACATTTTCATCAGTATCGGAAAAATCTGTGATATTGGGAAACGGAACGGCGATTAATGTCTTAGGCTGCGGACAGGTGGCGCTTGAAGTTTTTAATGGGAGTGAATGGATAAGTACGACCATAGACAATGTACTGTTTGTGCCGGAGTTGAGAACGAACTTATTCTCTGTGAACTGCGTAACAGATCGCGGTTATACCATGGTGACAGATGGCGACGTTTGCAAATTCTTCAAGCAAAATAAACAATGTGCGATTGCTAAACGGGTTGAAAATATGTATTATATGAATGTACGGTACAAACACGGTTTTGCAAATGTAACTGAAACTAAGCCGGGACTTCGTGAGTGGCATGAAAAGCTGGCACATCAAAATATACAATATGTAAGAACAGTACTCAGAAATAATAACATTCAAGTAAATAGTGAGTCTATCGAAAAATGTCAGGGGTGTTTAGCAGGTAAAATGCATCGCTTGCCTTTTAGTACTAGCGACACGAAAACTACCAAAACTTGTGAGATAATTCACGCCGATGTTTGCGGACCCATGGAAGAGCTATCAGTCGGAGGTTCACGGTACTTTCTGTTACTGAAAGATGACTACTCGAACTACAGAAGTGTTTACTTTTTACAAAGAAAAGATGAAGTGAAAAATTGTATTGAAAATTTCATAAACAAATCGGAAACTGTCACCGGAAATAAAATATTGTTTTTTAGAACCGATAATGGATTGGAGTTTATAAATAAAGAGGTGCAACAGATGTTCTCGAAACGTGGCATTAGTCACCAGACTACAGTGCCATATACCCCAGAACAAAATGGCAGAGCAGAAAGGGAAAATAGAACTCTCGTAGAAGCTGCCAGATCAATGTTGTATATGAAGAGTCTGTCTAAGACGTTGTGGGCAGAGGCTGTTAACACTGCAGCATATGTACTGAACAGAACGGGAAAAAGCAACGAAACAGGAAAAACACCATATGAGACATGGACAAACAAACACTTTGATATTCAAAATTTGAAAGTGTTCGGTACACCAGTGTTTGTCCACATCCCAAAGGAAAGAAGAAGGAAGTGGGATTCAAAAGGAGAGAAGGGAATCATGGTAGGATATGGAGAAGATGTGAAGGGGTACAGAGTGTATTTCCCAGATAAGAATACCGTGCAAGTCAAAAGAGATGTTATATTTATTGACGAGCACGAGCCTGCGAGAATCAAAACCAGTATCCATATGCCAGATTCTGTGCAATGTGAAAAAACACCAGTTGCCGGAAATGAAAGTATAACAGTGGAAGAAAAGGATCTTCAAGAGGGAGAACAGGACGAGCCAGAAATAACTGATTCGACAGTATCAGAAAGTGATGTTAGCTTGTATGAACCATGTATAACAATTGATGAAGACAGCGATTCTGAGGGCAACACCACCATAGTACCAAAATCCCCACAACAAAGTAAACATATTAGAAAACCGACACAGTTTTATACTTGCCAAAATGTCTATACAGAACATGATGAACCTAGAACCTACCAGGAGGCGATAATAATAATAATAATAATAATAATAATAATTTATTTTGTCAATAACACCATTTAGGTATACAAAATTGAGATAGGTATAGAACACAATGCAAAACTATTTTTACAATAAAATTATTTACAATAAAACTATTCACGATAAAATTATTTACAATATTATATGTCAAAAAATTCTCTGATTGAATAATAAGGATTACTTAGTAAATATTCTTTTAGTTTCCTTTGAAATGTATTTATATTATTACTGTCAGTGATTTCCCTACTTAAGTTATTATAAACTTTCAAGCTCATGTATACATGACTATTGTATTGATGACAAGGAGTGATGCAGGGCAATGGGAAGAAGCTATAAAAAGAGAACTAGAGACATTGGAAGAAAATAATACCTGGAAGGTGTGCGATGTACCAGAAAATGAAAAGGTGATAAACAGTAAGTGGGTTTTTAAAATTAAGAACTCAAATAATATGAAACAATATAAGGCTAGGTTAGTGGCCAGAGGCTTTGAGCAAAATGATGTGTTAGATTTGCATGAAATTTATTCACCTGTCGCTAAATTGTCCACATTTAGGTTATTTGTGTCAGTTGCTACAAAGTTAAATTTGCCCATTTATCAAATGGATGTTACTGGGGCTTTCCTGTATGGGGAAATTCACGAAAATGTTTTCATAAAATTACCAGAAGGGGCATTTCAATGTAATGAAAGAATTGTTAAATTGAATAAGTCACTGTACGGCCTTAAAAAGTCCCCGAAATACTGGAATGATAAATTTAATTCTGTAATTACTAAAGGAGGTTTTGTTAGATCACAAAATGATTCATGTTTATATAGTAAATGTAACGGCAAATACCATACTTATGTATTATTGTATGTCGATGATTTACTTATTTTTGGTAACAATGAAAAACAAATAAGTGAAGTCAAGTTATTATTAAATAATGAGTTTAAAATGAAAGACTTAGGTCTGGTATCAAATTTTCTCGGTATTAATGTAAAACAAGATTTAAAAAGGGGTATTACGGAATTAAGCCAAAGAACTTATTTGGAATCTGTACTTAAAAATTTTAATATGCAAGATTGCAAGCCTATGACGACTCCTATGGACCAAAATTTTAATGCTAAAATATTTGAAGTTAAAGAATGTAAAGCTGAGAAAGGTATTGAAAATACATATAGGAGAATCATTGGTAGTATAATGTATGCTGTGTCAGGCACAAGGCCAGATTTATGCATTGCTATGTCAATATTGAGTAGGTACCAAAATAAAGCAAATCATACTTTGTTAACAGCTTTAAAAAGAGTTTTGAGATATATTAAATACACTATTGACTACAAACTAGTTTTTGAGTGTAACGATGATGGTCTTGTGGGTCATTGTGATGCTGACTGGGGTGGAGACTTGAAAGACAGAAAGTCCACCACTGGTTACTGTTTCAAATTTTCAAACTGTTTAATTTCATGGTGTTCAAAGAAACAGTGTTCTGTAAGCCTGTCGTCAACTGAGTCAGAGTATATTGCTATCAGTATGGCAGCAAGTGAAGCTTGTTGGTTAGCACAATTATTAAATGATTTTAATATTAAAAATGCTTATCCCGTGCCTATATATTGTGACAATCAGTCTGCTATGATGGTTGCGAATTCTGATAGTATTAAGAGACTAAAACATGTCGACATAAGATTTCATTTTATTAAAGAATTAATTAAGAAACAAAATTTATGTTTACGGTATATTAAAACTGAAGACCAAATTGCTGACATGTTCACCAAAGCGTTAGGTAGAGAACTGCTGGTAAAATTTGTTAACATGTGTGGGCTTAAGTAATTAAAGAATTCATTTAATATGTATAACATTGAAGGGGGGTGTTAAAATAAACAATGTTATACATGTACCCTTCACTGTATATGTACTACTGTTTTGTACTGGCAACATTTGTTTTGTGTGAAGGTGTGACAGCTGTTTTCTCTCTCTCTCGTGTGTGCGTGTAATGGTAACGTGTTAAAACATGTGCTCGCTGAAATTAAATAATTACCTATCATAATTACAGTTTTTAATTATATTTACAAGAAGCCGGTGTGTGTGCATTTGTGTTGACTTAAATGAGACTGCTGTGCAAATTTTGCATCACATACGACACAAGTAAATGGTTTTTCGCCGGTATGTATGCGTTTGTGTCGACTTAAATGAGACTGGTGTGCAAATTTTGCATCACATACGTCACAAGTAAATAGTTTTTCGCCGGTGTGTATGCGTTTGTGACTTATTAAATGGGCAGACCGTGCAAATTTTGCATCACATACGACACAAGCAAACGGTTTTTCGCCGGTATGCATGCGTTTGTGTCGACTTAAATAAGACTGGTGTGCAAATCTTGCATTGCACACGACACAAGTAAACGGTTTGTCACCAGTGTGTTTGAATTTGTGTTTAGTTAAAGTGCTGGATTGTGCAAATTTTGCATCACATATCCCACAAGCAAACGGTTTTTCGTCTGTGTGTGTGTGTTTGTGTCGAATTAAATTCGAAAACGATGCAAATCTTGCATTGCACACGACACAAGTAAACGGTTTGTCACCAGTGTGTTTGATTTTGTGTTTAGTTAAAGTGCTGGATTGTGCAAATTTTGCATCACATATCCCAACAGCATACGGTTTGTCTCCACTATGTTTACATTTATGTTTAGCTAAAATTGAAGACGTTGCGAATCTTGCATTACATACGTCACAACTATATGGTTTTTCGCCGGTATGTATGCGTTTGTGACTAATCAAATGGGCAGACCGTGCAAATTTTGCATCACATACGACACAAGCAAACGGTTTTTCGCCGGTATGTATCCGTTTGTGACTAATCAAATGGGCAGACCGTGCAAATTTTGCATCACATACGACACAAGTAAATGGTTTTTCGCCGGTATGTATCCGTTTGTGACTAATCAAATGGGCAGACCGTGCAAATTTTGCATCACATACGACACAAGTAAATGGTTTTTCGCCGGTATGCATGCGTTTGTGTCGACTTAAATAAGACTGGTGTGCAAATCTTGCATTACACACGACACAAGTAAACGGTTTGTCACCAGTGTGTTTGAATTTGTGTTTAGTTAAAGTGCTGGATTGTGCAAATTTTGCATCACATATCCCACAAGCATACGGTTTTTCTCCGGTATGTATGCGTTTATGTTGAACTAAAACTGAAGACGTTGCAAATCTTGCATTACATACGTCACAACTATATGGTTTTTCGCCGGTATGTATGCGTTTGTGACTAATCAAATGGGCAGACCGTGCAAATTTTGCATCACATACGACACAAGCAAACGGTTTTTCGCCGGTATGTATCCGTTTGTGACTAATCAAATGGGCAGACCGTGCAAATTTTTCATCACATACGACACAAGTAAATGGTTTTTCGCCGGTATGTATGCGTTTGTGTCGACTTAATTGAGACTGGTGTGCAAATTTTGCATCACATACGACACAAGTAAATGGTTTTTCGCCGGTGTGTGTGCGTTTATGTTGAATTAATGTAGTTTTGTTCGCAAATTTTGCATCACATACGACACAAGTAAACGGTTTTTCGCCGGTGTGTGTGCGTTTATGTTGAATTAATGTAGTTTTGTTCGCAAATTTTGCATCACATACGACACAAGTAAATGGTTTTTCGCCGGTATGTATGCTTGCAATACGTGTTTGACATTTAAATGGTTCCTCAGCGGTATGTGTGCTATCATAATCAGCTAAATCACCAGATTCAATGAATCGCGCAAAATATTCATAGGATGTTTTAAGAATAGGTTTCTGTTCCTTTATGTGAGAAGTGCTGCACTCCAGCACCTGCTTGAGCTCTTCAATGCACTGCGACTCCACTTTCACAGACGCACTATCAATCGGAGCAACCTGCAAAAAGAAGTAAAACACTTAATTTACTCTTGCTAATGTACGTGCGGCAGGCGGCAACATTACACACCTCAGTGGTGATCTGGCTTAAGCCGGGCGGCACATATCGTTGCAGTATGGTAGGCCCTATATCCGATTCCTCTTTGATGACAGCCTCATCCTCGACCAATCGCCTGGGCATGTTAACATCCATCTGCTAATCAAATTGAAATTCAAAATTATGACTTTTACATTCGTCATCAGATATAGTCTAAATAATAGTTTGCATTTTCACACAAGTTTATACTATCTGACACGTAGTTGACAGATACATATGTAACCGGGACGGAAAATTTGTCAAAATAGCTCGAGCGCAGCGAACCTGTTTCAAATCTATAAGCCCATGTGGCCGTGGTTCGAATCCGGGCGTATACCAATGAGTTTTTTCTGACTAAAGTATATTAACTGTGACTGATCCCGTGCCTCGAAGAGTACGTTAAGCAGTCGATCCCGGTTACTGTCAATAAATGGCGGTCGTTACAATCCACCCACTCGCATTGCAGCAGCGTGGTGTATATACGCTGCAAGCCCCTTCATTTTGAGGGGAGGCCTAAGCCCCTGCAGTGGGGTATAAAAAAGGACCGATGGAATGGAATGGGAACCGAGACAGAAGCTGTTCTTGAGCTAAGGACAACGAAAAGATAACATAACATTTTTTACCTGATATAACAATAAAATAATAACTTTTGGATTATTTCCTTTGCTTGGGCTGTAAGACCTCGCTTCTTTTCAAATTTCATGATTCTAGGTCAAAGGAAAGTACTCTACAGATTTTGATTTATTTGCGAGTGTCAAAAGTGCATATTTTTTATTACGATAAGTGGCTGTAGTTTTTGATATTACGTTGATGTAGAAACTTGTTTCTTTTAAAACTTTAAGGGACTGTCAATGTTAAGTTTTTAAATTCAAACATTTCGCGGCTAAATCAAATACATTAAAAGTTTATAATTTTATTCTAAGGTAGTAGAAAGAACTAACAAAATTTCGCGTTTGTGGTTTTAGTACTTTTTTTCGTTCGTAATCTCGTAAAACTATCATCGTATTTTTGTCGTTTGTCGTAGAATTGAAATATAAATTTGTCACAAAATAACTCGAAATTATTGCATTGTATGGTATTTAAAGCCGGAAATTTAAGATTGTGCTGCTAATGAGTGTGTGACTCGAAAAAGGCAGATTCCATACTTCGACAAATATCGCTGGTCTAGGTGCGTGAAAGGGTAACGGTATTTCGAAGGTAAGTGACGAACCAACGTATGCTGAAGCTTGGCCATGACACCCAAGCCAGCCTAAGGAGGAATCTGCAAAAGCGGTGAGTGCATACAATTTCATTCAGTAGCTCACATAATCAAAGAATCCAGTTTCTCAAACAATTCATCGTTGAATATACAGTCCACACCCCCTTCTCGTAAATTAACCCCAACCCATTTTACCAGTCATAAATAACCTAACAGTCTACTTAAGTATTTGATATTGTTACGAGCCAGATTTTTTTGGATACACGAAAACACCGATTTACTTATACTTTGTTTCTCAACAAAATCACAAAACAGTCTGTACGAGAAACATGGTGAAGATAAAGGGTATGTCCCAGTTCAAAGAAATGTGAATGTTAAACGTGATAATAACGCCATAACATAAAGTAAAATTATAGTTAAAAAAAAAAAAAAATGAACACGCTTTAATAGCAAACAGAAAATAATTTTTAATTTAAGAACAAAATGTTTGACGAGAAAATTTATGTTATTACGAAAAAGCGTGGGGTGCTTTGTACCATATTTTAATAATATTTTAATACTAGATCTACTTTCAGAAAATGTTTCAATAAAATATTTATAACAAAAATTTTTTTTAAATTGTCACAAAATTTTGAAAAATCTGTAAAATTGTAGACTGTGTTGCAAGACATGGTAATAATAATCGCCCAGTTCGTCTTTTTTTCGATTGTCTTTCTATCGAGCACCCCAGGCTTTTTCACAATATCATTAATTTTTTCATTAATTATTTTATTCTTATACTAAAAATTATTTTCTGCTTTTTAGTTCAATTGCTATTAAAGCGTGTTTTTTTTTAAATTATAATTTATTTTTTTCATTTTTAGTCTTAAATTTTTTTTAACTACATTCGATCGTTTACAAACAGACAGGTGGAATTCACAAATACCTATAAAACAATGAACTCATATACAAAGTTTCATGTCCATGCCAATAACCACTGAGGAGTTCCCTCGTGAGCAAATTATCCTATGTGCATTATCAGTTCATGGTGAAAATCATGGTTAACTATTAGAATCCAACATAACTAAGTTTCGTGTTCATGCTATTAACCGTTGAGGAGTGTCCCCATGAGAAGACATTCCTGGCTGCAGCATAAGATTACGTTTATCATCTTCGTGTATTATAATCAAAGTCACATGTACCTTTCAAATTTCAATTCGATAACAGTGGAAGTGGGTGAAATCGCGTTCAAAGATTCCGTCACATACAAACAAACAACATACTAGTGGAACTAATAAAAGTGTGTTAAAAAGTGAGGTTACAGCTGTACACTGAAATATTGATAATTTATAACATTTTCTATATAATTTTATATATTAAAAACTCAAATGTGAAAATACACGTTACTGTTTAGACTAATATTAAAACTTAAACTAAGCTTAACTTAAGCTTAATAAAAGTTTACATCAGACATCAACACTAAAATATTAATAACAAGTACCTAATACATATTGAAAAATGGCTAGGGTTGAAGTATTACTATTGATGTTGACAACATGAGTTCACAATTCAAAAGTTTATCGACAACTCATTCCCCACCCTTACTTATGTTGTTTCCCTTATCCAATCTGTACTGATATACAGGTACTCCCTAATGCCATAATGAAAAACGAATTGTGCCAGCTTGTGGCTGTATCCTTGTCAAATGTTTTAAATTAAGCAAATAAATTTTGAATGCAGAGGGCACTAGGCACATCAGCTGTGGGCAAAATTAGTAACAAACCAGCCTTACCATAGCGCAGGGCATATTATCCGTAGGTTCCACCATCACATGGAGCTGTTTGGTCCCTTCACATTGGGTGTCATTTTGGACATCAGATGGAATTGAGACATTGGAAAGATCGCATCGGTACAACCTCACTGAGCATTTTCTTAATTTGAAAATTTGATCTGTTGCAGGTTCATGCACCTTACTTCTGGTCTCTTCCATCTTGTTGAAAGATACAATATACTTAATAAATGAGTAAAGACCAGTCTAAAAGGATAGATAGTTCCTAATAAAAATATTTTCCTACTTGAGTAGTGACAAAACAAAACGAGTCGATATCCCATGAGATTTACCATATATTAGTTCCAATTTGAGGAAAAGAAAACATTTTTGATTCAGCTTTTTTAACATTGTTTTTGCACCAATCAAAGACCTTTAAATAACCTACTTATATTTATATCTTTATGGCACCGATCAACACAAGCCTGTTTGTGATCAATTGTTACATTCTGAGGAATCCAAGGCAAACAAATATTTTTAGAATCAAATGTACGTGTAACATCTTATGTATGCTCGTCATACTTAGGTATATGCCAGGGACGCCTCTATTTTGCGATATGTAAAATGACAAACTTGCATTATTAGTTCCCACACAGTACCAAATATTTAGTGGTAGCAAAACCAATTTAGAGTAACCTTTTTTAAATTCATCCATGAGCATAGACCGCCCATGATTAAACTGATAATTATACACAGTGGTTTTCAATGGTGCTTCATCCCCAAAAGTTGAAGTCAGTTGACCGATGCACTGTTTTTGAGTGAACCCACAAATTACAGTCTATACCTTAATATAGTGTTTTCAATATTTTATTTTTTTGTGTTAGTGTATCTTGTTACTATAATGTTCTTTTTACAATTTGGCGGCTATGTAAGTTGTTGTGTTGTTTTAATTTAATTTTAAATATCTAATGATTTGGTTTTCTTATCCTATTTGTGAGCATATTTTTCGTTTTCTTGTAGTATTTTTTATTTGTTGAACAGTGTTTCTTAGTATATTTTAGGTACTAGAACGTTGAAGTCCTATTCCCTCTTTCTAAAGCCGATCCCAGACAACACTGTGTGGTATTACAGAAACAATTTTTTTATAGTTCACCTCAAACTTTATGTGAATCGGAATACGCTGCATGCTTGCCCAGCTAGTCATATACCCCTCGCTCCACTACATCCCGCTACACTTAAAACTGGTTACAGCGACGCGATTTGTGCCTAAATTCAGATCCGCCATAAAGTTTGATTGTAACTGTAACACAAAATTATTGAAACTGACCCTTGTACTAGGAGTTTTGGCGCAGGTGTAAGCAGTCACCGGATTCTCGTCCCGTGGCTCAGTTTTAATGCCGACTTCTGGCAGGCCGACACACAGCACCCCAGTACTGGTGAGATCACATCTGTATAAACGTATTGAACATTCTCGCACCCTGATAGCTTTGTCTTCTGAAAATCCGGCCATGACGATCTCACAATTATATCTCTAGTGCACCAACAGAACCTATAGATGATTATTTTTCAATAACATTGAATTTCCGGTCCAGCATCAAAAATATACTTTAAAAATTTGAACATTTAAACTATTATAACAAACGATGGAACGAACACAAATCTTATCTTGATCATTGCACCGGTCACGGGTTAGAAAACCAATTATTTCCGAGTAAGTGCCTAAACTTTTTTAGTACTATTCTGGATAAAAATTGGCACTTAGAGAAATAAAGAAAGTCATCAAAAAAAGGAATAAAATGTTTCAATTCAATTTCTTTGGGTTAATGGCCGCCGTTTTCTTATAGATTTCGCCAATGATTGGCGAAATTTATAAGAAAACGGCGGCCAATGTGAAGTGCGGGTTGGGAACACAGAGTACTTTGTAATGACTTTGTAGTTATTAGTTTTAATAGAGACATAACTCCGCCGTAAAAAGAGGAAATACGATAATAGCGCCAAAAATGCCAAAATACGCGAGCCTTGGAACTAAATACAGCGCCATCTAACATGAAATAGTAAAAAAATAAGAAGTTTAATACTGCCACCTATGAACAGAATTTCAAACAATGCAGTGACATTGAACACAACCATCAAAACAACTTTGAAACAACAAGCAAAAATAATGACACTAATCGTGTACCATTCTACCAGCTTCTTACTTAGTGCTATTTTTGACATCTATGATCTACCAACTTATTATTAATAAACACGTAGGGATCACAAAATATTATATTTAAATTTGGTAGGTAAACAAAAAAATCATCTGGTAGAGATAAAACAAATTTGAAATGTAGGTGCAGTTACAATTGTGCAATGAAGGAAAAAGATTTTTGGCGTACAGTATAACGCACCGATCTTTGCCGCTCTGAGTCACTTGCGAATGACTCTTGTATAGGACTCAATGCGCAGGCACAGCATGGGAACAGCGGCGCGGACAGCATGGTGAGGAGCGGCCGCCGAGTGCGCACGCGAATTACCCGACCTCTGCTTCATCTCCTCCGTGCTTTTATGTCATGCTACCTACTGCGACGCTTAATAATTTCCCACATCAAATAAAATTCAGAAAAACGATTATTCAGCAGCTTTTCATGGTGAAGATTCAATTTGGTTGAGGATTTAGCAGTTTTTACATTTAATTTGTTTGTGGAATCTAAATAAGTAAATAATAATCAAATGAGTGTAATTAGTCATAAAGTTTGTATTTATTGCTTATCAAAAATTTTACAAGTTTAATCAGTTTGCTTTAATTCAAAACAGTTTTATATCAAAAACAGAATATTTTTGTAAAGAATCTGTAATAGTACTCAACAAACATTATTACAGTCGTAGGTGTTTGTATTTGTAAGTAGTTTAGTGCGATGGCAAAGTCAATCTATTTTATTTAAACACTAGCGACCCATCCCGGGTTCCCACTGATAGCAGAGCATCAAGCCGTAGTGTTTTTTTCTGCATAGTGTCATATCAGCTTATTGCGTCGAACATATGGATTGGATTTAATTAGATTCAAATGTAACGTACGTTCATCCTACTTGGAGTATTTTTTAATGTATTTTATTTTCAATTCTACAAATATTTGAAAAAGTAATGAATAAATACATAGAAACAAACGACAATATTTCTTTGTATACAGCATGGATAACTTCAATCTAACCATGCGTGTTGCGTCGTCTGGCATGGACGACCGGTGTGGTGCCCAGCTGCTTGTCGTGCGATAAACATAAACATAAATAATTTTTAACTTAAATATAAATTTAAACATAAAAATAGTATACGGGTATAGTAAGGTAGGTATTCATAAGATAGACATACCATCCCGGACTTTTCTTAAGTCCTATAAAAGAGAAACGATTCCTCAATACACTATTTTGTTATATCTCAAAAGGCTTAGGCAGCGTTTTCGATGTAAACTCCCAGCCGGCTTGATTTTTTTCCGACTTCTTAAAACCTTCTGTAAACCTTTCTCTTGAAGCACTCTGTCCATTGGTGTCAATAACATGTCAATTAGTTTGGTAGTATTTTAGTTTATCGTGTTCAGACAGACAGACAGATAGAGAGACAGACGCGGCAGGGGACTTTACTTTATGATATGTAGTGATAAAATATTTTAAATATTGATTGAATCTAACAATTTCTTATAGTGACCACATGGTCACTATAAGAAATTGTTAGATTTGCTAATTACGTAATAACTTAAGACAGAAGGTCCCATAAGTAGGGACTGAATAAATCATCAACATTGATCTCACAACTTTTCACGGTAGAAGAACTGAGTTGCGAGACTTGGGTTTTTTTTATAAGTTTTGTTTTTGATGGCTGGATTTATCAGTTTAAAAGACACAAACAAAATAAGCTGTGCAAACAAAATATCTTCTGAGCCTCTAAGCGTGTTCCTGCTGCCGACTGAAGCTGTGGACCACAGAGTACTTTGTATGCTGTGAAGTGAGCTGAGCCAGAGCGCTATAGTTTATGCTGGCACTTCACGCTCGCCGAGCGAGGTGAGCGCCATAGACAGCGCTATGTGGATAAAATAGAAGGGGGAGATGTTTTCTCTTTTACCTGCATTGCGCTGTTTCTGGTACTCGTCTCCGCTCGGCGAGTGTAACATGTCACGCCCGCACTTCACGCTCGCCGAGCGGAAGCGAGCACCAAGACATTGCTATGCAAGTAAAAGAGAAGGGGAAGATGCCTCCACTTTCATCCATATAGCGCTGCTAGCCTAGCTAACACAAAAATACCAAAAACCATGTTATAGAGAATTATCTTTATGTTTGCCTAACAGAACACGATTTTGTCGAAAATTGAATACGTATTATATAGTTATACATTACGGTTAGTCAAATCAAATATATAATAGAGTTTCTTCATTTTGCGGAGATTTTTCACCTTGCGCAGCTTGGTTTCACTGTGGTGGAGGAATGGCTAAATACTATTATACTTACACTTAATGTAGGGAAGACAAAATACGTTACATTTTCAATTCGTAACCAAGACTAGCAGTATTTAAGATCACATTCTCTTACTGTGCACTTGTGCTTAGCTGCGGAAGCACAGTCATGCTCATGTCCAAGACTTGAAAGAACGAATCTCATGAAATACCTAGGTGTCTGGATTGACCAAAATATGAACTTCCGACATTACATCGATACGGTCGCAGTCCGAATTTGTAAGCTCATCTACATTTTTAAATCCCTTCGACATGTAGCTAACGTTTCTGTTCTTAAACAAGTTTACTTTGCTCTTTGCCAGTCCATTTTAGTATATTGTATCTCCTCATGGGGTGGAGCACCTAAAACCTGTCTCATAAAACTGGAACGAGCCCAGAAGACTTTATTAAAAGTAAGCGCGTTTCTTTTACGATCGTATCCCACAAAAGAACTTTACAAGCACTGTAATGTTTTAACTGTTCGGCAATTGTATATATCACAAACAGTATTGCAAATGCATGCTGGCATAACGTATAATCCCTTAACTTTGTCAAATAAACGAAAAAAGGACATAGTTCGTCGGTCTACGGCAGTTAAAAGAAAATTTGCTCAAAATTTTTTTCGTTTCATTAGAGGGTATCTTTACAATAAAATAAATACTTAAATCCCTATCTTTTCACTACTTAAATACACTTGTAAACGCAAAGTGACTGCATGGCTGCAAGAGCAAGATTATAAATGCATAGAAAGCATTTTGTAACCTATAGCATAACCACCCAGTTGTGTCTATATAAACTGCTAAATCGTCTGCACTGTCACATCTATTACAGACCCCTATCAGGAATGCACACACAAACATTTAAATGTATACGCTCGAATATAAAACTCCACACACATAAACACACCCAAACAGCCACCACTCACACACTTATATCGCAGAGCATGTTTGGAAAAATATATGAATGATGTCTGTCCTCTCACTACATGCTGCTTTAATAATTGATTTAATTTTAATTTGTTACTATATATAATTAATATGTTTTAATTTTAGCAACAGGAAGGAGCTTGCCTTCCTTGTACAGTCACCAGACTCTTCCATAACGCAAAAATGTGTAAAGAAATAAAAAAAGAAATCTGGTATTAAACTCGACAATGGCCACTCATTTCTGTTTAATAATTGTATAAGATTTGTAATATAACTGAATAAGAATTCAATATAATTGTATTAATCTAAGGATTTTTATTCTTTTTTTAGGGTTTCGTAGCCAACAAGAACTCTAATTCAAAAAATGAGGATAGATTTTATTTTCCCATTTATTCCATGATGTGGAGTGGGTAGAGTGCAAAATTTTGCGGGTTTATGAAAATAATTTTGTAATGCATGAATCCATTTGCGAAATATTATGCATTGAAGTGCTAACTATTGTTAGGTTCAAGCGTTGTCCCCTGCCAGCTAATCGCGTGTTTTTGGATACCTATGCGAAAAATTCACGGCACTAGTATATATAACTAAGTTCAAAAGAATATTATAACAGCTAAATAGGTTTAACAAGTTAACAAGTAATAGGTAGTCGATTGACTTACAAAATAAATAGGAACCCATATTCATAAAATCAAACAATCAGCCCCCTTCTAAATCCGCATATTGTGACGCGCAATTACGAAACCCTACACTGCGAGTTATACATTAATGACATTTAAAAACACTAGAGAATTCTTTCAATAATTATTTAGCCATTATATTGTAAGTTAATGAATTTAAGCCATGTTTTATAAAAGACCCTGATAAAGGAAATCTACTAAATCAGTAAAAATACTTAAAAGCTGGTCACCCTAAAATAGTGTAGCGTCATCTACCCTAAGATAGTAAAACTATGATGTCTAGTGCTGGTATCTGTATTGGGGACTTTGAAACAAAATTATAATGCTATTAAATTGAAAAGAAACTTGATTATAAACAAATTAAATGATCTCGATGTCTTCTTAAGTTTGCACACTTATTGGAAACTAATTACCATAGTGATATTTCTAAGATTGTCATTAAGTACTTATACTATAGTTTGTGCTTATACTTATCTATGATTGTCATGCCTGGTTGGGAACTGTAACGACCGCTATCTATTGACAGCGTCCGGGACCGACTGCTTAACGTGCCCTCCGAAGCACGGTGTCAGTGATATTGTGTACTTAAGTCAGAAAAACTCATTGGTACACGCCCGGATTCGAACCATGGCCCGATGGGGCCAAATCTGAGACAAGCTCGTTGCGCTCTGGGCTATCACGACAATAAAATGTTTAAGGTTACATAGAATTCGCACTATTCACAACGGCACGCCACGCCTATGCGCCACGCACGCATGGCATTTGGTATCAGTGTGACCATTTTAAAATAAAGTAACAATACCAAAGAAAACTGAGAAATTGTGCTGCCAGTACTAAAAAATACTTAAAGATCAAAATTCTACGAAGCTCTTTTGCTACCTAGGTATTTAAAAAATATTCTAAATAAAACTTTATTTTCAATAACATTTATTTGTAAATCGATTGTGTAATCATTACTTACTTTATTACATTTCGAAGTATGAGACGCTCCATCTTAATGATTATATTATCTAAGTTTTCCAAAAAAAAAAAAAATTGCAAAAAAGGCAAGAGCCGGGTAAATATAAAAATAACTTTTTAGTCTTGTGTTATCTTGGGTTTTATACATATACTGAGCTACAAAACTGCTACTAGGTAATGCTAACAAGGTATTTTACAACTAATGAGGGCACAGGACGTTTTTCTGTGACTACGATTTACACGGCGCGGCGCCCCTACCGCTCCCCATAAACATTTTGGTATATGGGAGTTCTTCTTGACCATTTTATAAGCATACACTAGATGGCAGCACAGCAAAACCCGGTCCTGTCGGGAGCGTTTTTTAATAATTTTATTTTAATTTCTCAAACTTTGCGAAGTATGAAAGGTGAAAATATTAACTTTTATTGTGATAAATGTAAACACTGTAAATGAAACTCACAGTGGAAACCGAAAAAAAACTTACAAAAACTTACGGCACGTAGTTCGTTATGGCACTGAAACATAACTGAAACTGGAGTCGCGTAAAAGAAATCCAAATATTTAGTGTTGTTACTTGATTTAAGATGTCCACAATAACGTTCAGAATAATAATAGGTTTTAACTTTACCTCGTGTTGTTACCAGGCATGTAGTCATCAGCTTTAAAATTATTAAAACACACTAAAGAATATTCAGAAGGATGCAATTTATCCATAAATTTATCGCTTCTTGAGCCGGCGGCAGACTAAGCTTCATATACCTACTTCAATATCAAATACACAAATACCTACAAGTTTCGAAGTGTCGCACGGGAATTCGAGCATTTGTTCAAAGTTTGATCATACATTTGAAGTTTGCCAAGTGTCGTCGGTTTTTACGAACATCAATAAACTCGAACTTTGCGTACCTTGCCCCACTTACTCAAAGTTTATATAGACAATCAATGAATATTGTGAAAAGTCACATGAAATAAGTAATTAAAGGAACTCAGTTAAAACAGAAAAACTGCGTTCACAAAATCGTCGTCATCCATCTTTGCGATAAACGTAGAGCATTTATTTGCAAAGCAAGTCTGACAGGCGCACAAATGCATCAAATATGTGTGCAAAGTTTGAGAAAAGTTTTCCTAAACATTTGATCGCATATCTGGCGCGGGTTTTATGGCCGCCAACCATTTTCGCCGCAAAGTATATTTTTGGGAAAATGATGACCTCCCCTATTGTTACACAAAGACATACAACAATATGTTCCTGACATTTTCATACAGGAACCTACAAAAGATAAAAGTAATGACGAAATCATCAGAACATATGAAAATTGCTACAAGTATTTATTTATTTATTAGGAGAAAAAACTGTTACAGGTGTGGTTTAAAATATGTTACAGTACAGTATGAGAAATAAAAATGTTACAACTATAACCTAATAAATTTCTCACTGGAAAATTAAATTTAGAATTAAAAACAATGAAACTAAAGTAACTGAAATTACATTGTTTTTGGAGTAAATTTGACGTTTGACATCAAAGTTTAGGACCGGGACGACCATCAGCCACCTGGTGTCATTTTTTGGAAGAAAACTCCCATTACACATGAAATATAATTGCAGAATTTTTCTTCTTCAGTACGAATTTTACATGTGGGTCACCACACAAAATCCTACATCACAGCAAATATTTCAAAATATTAACTGGTGTAGATTTGGTCTGTGTTCATATTTTTTTGCTAATATTTTCATCGCGACATGGCATTTCTATGATCATCCAAGTGTACTACGAAAAATAAAACTATACCTATTAATAACCTGTATTTTCAAACCAGTTTAGAGCATTGCATATGAATTATGAAATTAGAATCAATGCTTGTCGGAACAGAAAATACTGAAAAAAAAGGAAATAAAAAAGTAAACAACTTTATTATCCTCCATGCAAAGTTGATATGAAAAGTATTGTGTCGCCTTCTTGAATTTCATACTTTAATTCACCCATTAATTCCCAATCAGCGTCATTAATTAAAACTAAAATACCAGGCCTTACAGAACCATTTTGTAAAAATAACTCGGGCCTTTCTTTTAACAAATTATCTTTTATCCATATCAATAATTCTTTTATTGTCCACTTTTCTGACTGGGTATCGGGAAAATATTTTTTTATATATGGCAATTCTATTTCTCTTTTCTTTGTTTTGTCAAATAACAATTCAGCTCCTCCGCCAAACTGTAATTTTATTTTTAGGGTTTTCTCCATTTTAATACCTGTAAAAATAATAAAAATTGTAGGTAGTTAATATTAATATATGATAGAACACAGTCACTTTGATTTTATTTTCTTATTTCAAGATATTGAGATAAATAACATTAATAACAGTTATTTCATTTTAAATATTGGTAACAAATATTTCCTAGAGATAAATTATGATTGCTATCTACAATGGTCAATAGAAAAAAAATTTATGTTTCATAAAATATACACTTTTCTATTAAGTTATAGGCAAAGTTAAACATTTTGATATTTTTATATATATTTATAATTATCAGCCAAAGGGTAATTAATGCAACACTATTATGCTTCTAACAAAGTTTATTTTTTATAACTAATCTACAACTATCATTAAAATCCATCAACCCGCACTGGAGCAGCATGGAGAAATAAGCTCAAAGCCCCCTCACCCTGAGAAGAGGCCTAAGCCTCAGCAGTAGAGCATAATAGGCTGGTAGAATGTAAAAATCTACAACAATGCTAATTTATCTCTACATTAAATAAACAGTGACAATTTATTATAACTTTTATTTACTATTTCCTGTACCTAGTGCTAACTTAAACATGATAAACAACAAGGTTCATATATCCTCAGGAATTTTGTTATACATATGCATACATTGCCTTACAAAAATAATTATCCAAGCTGTCCTTAGATAAGGGAACAACTATTAATGGAATCTCTTTAACATTTGGAACAAATGAAGAACCAACTTGTTCATAAATTGATTTATCCAATTTGTATAATTTGGATTTGGGAGGCGAGGATCCCCAAATATTAAGTACCTACCCTTATGTGTGAAAAATGTTAGACTCAGTGATTAGATCAACTAGGTATAATATCATTATCATTGTTAAATATAAACATGTTGTTTAATGACACATCAAATGCAATTTCAGAATCTCTATTTTCTTTACCAATACAAATTTTACACGTGAGTCACACAAAAATCATAAAATTCTACTTTATTGTAAATATTTGAAAGCCTCAACTGGTGTATATATGGTTAATGTGGTATAATTTGTTGCTCACATTTTTGTTGTCATGTGAGATTTCTAGGAACATCCATGTACAAGCTAATTTTTCTTGAAAGGGGGATCAACCCAACGTCGCCAAATATTAAATTGATCATTATTATAGGAACATGAATAGCTTAAGCAGTATTGGAAAACCGACCCAAGTAAATTTCACTATTCCATTTTTTATATACTTACGTTAGGTACTGAAAAATCGTCAGTACTATTTAGGCATTGACATATAAGCTAGTATATGTTGGTTTTACTTATTGTACGATGCTTAATTCTTAATTAACATCAATTCATATGAACAACTTCTCTTTCTAAATATCACTCGCTACATTGCAAAGAATATAATGCAATTAAATAGGTATTTATATTTTCTATATCTGTCAAATGTCAACCGACGTCAATTACAGATGTCATCGATGTCAAAATCTGTCAAAATTTAAAAGACAAATTGAGAATTTCCTTCGTAACAAAATAAATAAAATTTATTCAGTAAATAATAGCAGTTTAGACAATTAAGACCAGCATGCATCAACTAAATACAGTTTGCAGAATGTGTTTTGCGACGGACAGAAGAAATTACGATATAAAAAAAGATAATCTCTCGGAAATTTATGAATGGCTTAGTGAACAAGTGAGTTAAACAAATTAAATTTGACTTATTACAGTATTAAATTATGCTTATATCAGTCCAAAATATCTTCAAAGTGAAATTCATCAACTTCTATTCCAAACCTTTGAAATTATTATAATATGGATTTAATCTTTAATGGTAATTTAAAATGAGTTTGTTTTATGACAGAACGTTAAATACAAGTTTCCATAACTACCACCCTAAGAGTATTAATAATATGAAAGAGGAGGTTGAGCTGAAGAGATTAAACCAACGTTTTAAATAATTAGAAATGCGGAAATACGCAAAAAACTAAATTAAAAATGAGTACCTATTACATACCTGGTACTAATACATTTTTGATAGCTTTCAAACTCAAAACAGTTGAAACTAACATTAAATTGCCGGCCATTCTTCTAATAAGTCTCATCTATTTAGGTTTGGTACATAAAATAATGTTTAAAAGAAATTCGGTCAAGGTAGGTTGCTTTTCCACTATTTTTCAATAAGTAGGTAGGTTAGGTTAAAAAAATTTACACCAAAAAATTACAATAAAAACGAATATTATGGGCACTCTGTTCCAACAATCATTGGTTCCAATCCACTAGGAACATAAAAAACTAAATTGAATTTTCACTCATTTATACTAAAGTTAGTTTAGGATATTCTTAACGTATTTACAGTTTTCAATGTGTGTTAATGTTGAAGCCTATGCCCTCTTTCAATAGTCGCCTCTTTGATTACGTTAATGCAAGAAGCGAATTAATGTCAGTGGTAACGGGTATGTATTTTATATTTTTTTCGTATATCCGCATTTTTGAAAATTCTCAAAGTTGGTTTCATGTCCTTGTCCCCCCATTCCTTAAATTATTATTTATACTTATAGGGTGGTAGTTTTGGAAAGTCGTATCAAAAGTACTTATTAATAACAATTTCGGAGAGGACAGGGCAAGGGTGCAGAACATACTTTTACAATTATTAGAAATGTGAAGCAACTAAAAATAAAAAATTAAATTACCTGTCACAAAAGCTTAATAGTCATTAAAATACTTGAAACTAACAGTATTATGATTACAATGTTCATCTTCTGGGTGGCTCATCGCACTGTTCTGCTTCACTCTTCACATTGATATAAACAAATGTAAGGTAATCAACCTATCCAACCTAATATGAAAAAGCGGAACAGTAAAAAAAGAAGTGTGCAGTATCTCAAAATAGATCTGAGAAATAAAAACATTTAATCAGATAAGAGAAATAAGATGCGACAAACATGTGTTAATACATGTTGAATAAACACTAAAAAAATATGAGTTGTGAAAACTATGCGATCGTGTTACAGGCAAGAGTTGGTATAGGCATTTACAAAATTGAATTTACTTACAGAGAAATGACTTATCAGCTATGTCCAAAGTGTGTTATGAATGTGCATTTTTATTGAGAAAAGCGATCCAAATTAAAGTAAAATGCCAAAAAGCAAATACAATTTTGAAGCAAATAATGGAAAGTGATCAAAAGGTACAGTAAATAAATCTAATCTAATTTGTGATTGACTATTGACATGAAATAAATTAATTTGTGATTGACTATTGACATGAAATAAATTTGCAGCATTTTGCTTCTTATAGTTCATGCTAGTCACTTTTTAAAGCACTGGCAATTTTTTTTGCTAAAATGTTGACATGTATGAATGCCATAATGCTGTTTGAATGCTAAAGATTTTGAATTATGAATACCTCATCCCATATTTAGTGGTTTTTGAAGCATCCATACCTCAAACGCCATCAGTAAATAGCAGTCGTTAAAATCCACCAACCCGCACTGAAGCAGCGTGGTGCAATAAGCTCTAAGTCCCCCTCATCCCGCGAGGAGGCTGATACTCCTGCAGTGGAGCATTAATAAGCTGATGGAATGGTATGGTATACCCAATCGGGAAACAAACAGAACCCTTCTACGATAATGTTCTTGTCCGTTTATCTGTATATACCTATTTTCTCAAGAACGATAAGAGGTATCAAGTTGAAATTAATACTAAGGTCTTCAGTCTTATAGCCCTGCAAAAAAATAAAGTTTTTAAGGTGGGATGCTGCCTGTCTAGCACTGCTATTTAATAATAGATGGAGTCACCATACCAAGGAATTATTTAATTAATTTTTATTTTTTGTCAACATCATTGATTGTTCCAACAGTTTCGAAGAATTTGCGTAAAAACCTAATATTTATGGAAAATAAAGTTCTTTCGACTGTTTTTTATAATTGTTCTTTCAATAGTTGCGAAGCGTTTGTTGAGAAACCTTATTTACCACAACTTGTAGGTTTTTGCACAATATTAATAGTAATAATAGCAATAACGTATACATCACAACAAATAATTTGTTTAGTAATATTAGTAATAATTAGTTTGGGGCCTAATTATTAGGCCCCAAACTAAGCATTAGCTTGTATTTTGGATACCCAGCGAAGACACCACATACATATAACAACCAAGACTCGGTATCAGTATCAATACTCAACATATAAATACTGACCCGACCTGGAATTCAAACTTAGGACCTCCAGGACAAACACTTCGAAACTTTTAAAATAATTCATAAAAATTGAAACTTAAAAATGTGATCATGAAAAAATAAAATTCATTTCTTTGTATAGCTGCTCCATCTATTATTAAATAGGCGTCATCCCACCATAAGCCTAAATCATATTGGTACAGTACGTATTTGGGACTGTTATGTCCACTGCCACAGAGCGATTAAGCTTCTGATATTTATCTGCCTTAAGTTGGTTTATTAAAATCTCAATAAAAAAACAACAAATGTGCTTTCAGATTTCAAAAATTGCCATAATAAAATATACACATACCCAACCGCTTTTGAATTACTCTAAGGAAAAACGAATTCATTTCATAAGAGAACGCCATAAAAAATGCATAAAAAAGGCTATAAATACTAGGACAAAACAAAGTTTTTATATACATCACTTAGAACTGCCAGACAATAATGTCAAAAATGGGAAAATTGAAATATGTAACGTATCCAAAGAATTAGAAATTAATAAAATAGAAAATAAAATAGATTCTTCATTTAATGAAACTGAAATGATATTGTTGCCTTCGACTCTGAAAAGTGGCTTAGACAATGAAGAAAACAAAAAGGAATCACAGGTGATCATTAAACTTTATTTTACTGATCGAATGGCAAAGTGATTGAGACCCTAACTGCGGAGCCAAAGGTCGAGTTCGATTCCCGCCCGAGAAAAATATTTGTGTGCATGAACATGTTTATTTCGTTCCGTATTTGGGTGTAAAATATACAAGGAGTCCAAATTTGACCATATAGTTGACACTCCATGTTTTTGCTATTGTTAGAACTGACATTTTATAAAGTGTTTTAATTAATTTTATATTATATTAAAGACTATAGTGAATGTGTATTCGAGGGTATATTGTATTGTACTACATTGTAGTGCATATCGCTGTCCTGTACTGCAAGTATTGTTATTTTCAATGTTTGAGGTGGCTAGATGCAAAATACAAATAAATTGTTCAAATATATATCACCATGTGAAATTAAAATTTTACGATATGCATCACTCAATAACATATACTCCATTAGAGATGATAATTATCCTGCTTAAAGAAATCACAAGCGGCTGTATCGTCATTAGAAAAAAAAAGCTAAATAAATTAGTTGAAGTCTGTATCACCACAAAAACCTACTATCGAATAAATTGAAAAACGAAATTCGAACATCAAGTACACTTCAATTTTACGTTTATTATTATTAATTTTTTTTTTGTAGTTATGTAAACGTATTTACTGCATGATCCAAATTGAAACACAAATTTTCCTCGTTTAATTAAAAAGGAAAAAAAAATTAACACTAGAATTGTTTCACGCATTGTTTTCCCTGATCCAAGTAAATCCATCATAAAATGAAAAATACGCAAGTAAGCCAAAAAAGTTGTTTAAAAATTTTCAGCCGTCTCGACTATGCAGTCGAATTTGGACTCCCTGTATATGTACATATTATTAAGAATACTTAAATGAGTATATCAGTTATCTAGTAACCCATAACATGCCCATAACCCATAACCATATCTTAATCATCTAAGGTCCTGTCTGAAAAACAGCTTATTTTTTGCCTCAAGGGGCTAGATTATACATGCCGAGCCAGAACCTTTTGAAACAAATCAATTTAATCAATTTCAATTTTTATTTGCCACATTGTACACTTTATTGTACTTTACATGTTCTAATAAACGCTTTTATTTTTATTATAACACAAACACAATACTTGCTTACTTTGGGACTAGATGGCGCTGTGCGTGATGTTCCATATATTATTAATTTATTAGAGATTAAGCGGTGTGGGGCATCAGTAGTATTATAAAATGTTTGCTGTATTTGAATGTCAATAACAGTTGCTCGGTGGCATGGATGACAAGGAGATCAAGGCAGAAATTGACAGTGAACGGTTGGATATTGGTCCAACACCCCTGCAGCCCCATCTCCTTTCCAGCGCATTACAGCACGCGACGCAGGCAAGTGATATTGTTGAGTACAGTATGTGCTACCAATCTGTGCAACTCTGAAGTTAGTTAACTGACCGACTGGGCCAAGTACTTGGAGACCCTAACTGCAGAAACAAAAGTCGCGGGTTCGATTGCCGCCCGATACAAATATTTTTGTACATGGACATATCTATTTGTTCTGTGTCTGGATGTAAAGTAAAAGTATCTATATATATAACTTCACTTCTTTACTTCATTTGCCCATTTTTACCCCACTGCAGGGGCTCAGGCCTCCCCCAGGGTGAGGTGGGGAGCTTGGAGCTTAAATCCACCACGCTGCTCCACTGCGGGTTGGGGAACGTAACGACCGCCATCTATTGACAGCGTCCAAGACCGACTGCTTAACATGCTCTCCGAGGCACGGAGTTAGTGATAGTTGTGTACTTTAGTCAGAAAACTCATTGGTACACGCCCAGATTCGAACCATGGTCCTATGGGGCCTCATAAATTGAGACAGGTTCCTTGCGCTTTGGGCTATCACGACACTCCTCTATATAATCCTTATATAATCCTCTATATATCTATATAACTATGTATATAAATGTATAGATCATAAAGAATATTTAAGTATGTATATCGGTTGTCCAGTAACCCATAACACAAGCACAATACTTGTTTACTTTGAGACTAAATGGCACTGTGTGAGACGTTTTATGTATTATTATTATTTATCACTACCTGAACAATCCTTTTGTGGGTGTAATTAGGTCTAACGCGCTTGACTTCACTACCAGGCTTCTTAATGAGAGGTGGTGGTTTCATTGAGCATTTTTGTACCGACCCATGTTTGATTGCCAAATCGTTTTAATTAAAAGTTGTACTGTGCCTTCCAAAAAGTACCTTACAGTAACCATAGACAACAACTTTTGACACTTTACCATTCATGTTGGGCTTCATGGTGAGTCTCAAAATGGAATAAACAACAATGAAATGAAATGAAATGTCGTGATAACCCAGAGCGCAACGAACCTGTCTCAAATTTATAAGGCCCCATAGGGCCATGGTTCGAATCCGGGCGTGTACCAATGAGTTTTTCTGACTTAAGTACAATTGACAATGACACAATATCACTGACACCGTGCTTCGGAGGGCACGTTAAGCAGTCGGTGCCGGACGCTGTCAATAGATGGCGGTCGTTACAGTTCCCAACCCGCAGTGGAGCAGCGTGGTGGACTTAAGCTCCAAGCCCCCCTCCTCACCCTGGGGGAGGCCTAAGCCCCTGCAGTGGGGTAAAAATGGGCTGATGATGATGATGAAATGAAATTTCGTATGATTGTACTTGTAGGCATAATGGGTTTAATGTGTAGATATAAAATTTTACTAGATATTTATTTTTAGATATTTATGGGTACTTACATAGTAAGAAACACTATTTTTTGGTCTTTTTTTGCTAGTAGTAGTATTATTTCCACACTTGCAAAAAAAAATACAGAAGCTGACAGACGATTGACAAACTGACAGATCGACATTGGCTGTGTACGCCGTGTAGGACTGAGCATAGATTGAGAGCAAGTAAGACTTTAAAACATAAAATTACGAATTGGCTATAGCCCTCTTCTGCGTTTACCGTCTAACCACTCATTCTCTAGCTAACTCGTGTGAGACAGCGAATTTCAGTGCGCGAGGTCCCCGCGCGCCGGTCTTCACCCCCGCGAAATCCCCGCGTGCCGGTCTTCAACCCCGCAAAATACCGTAATGTCACTTCGATACTGTGAAGTGACATTTGTATTAAACCCAAACACTGCTATCAAATTTATTTACTCTATGCTTTTAAACCTTACTTTGATTTGTCTACACCAAGAGGGCGTATAAAATGTCTACGTAAAAACTATATGTAATGTAATTGACAAACAAGTGAGAAATCATTGTGAGAAAAATATATCTATCCATCCAAAGGTTTTCTGAAAGAGAACGCTTTTAGTGAAGACTGCCCCTTGTGCCAAACTTACCGTATTTATTGATATATATTTTTGTATAAATTACTTTTTGGTGTATAATAAAGAATATTATTGTATTATTATAAGGATGTCGTCATAGTCAAGTGGTAGTGAGCCCGTTTCTTGCTTAGAAGGCCGTGGTTCGAATCCCAGGGAATGTACCAATGAGGTTTTTCTAACTTATGTAGGTACACAACTATCACTGACTGTGCGTCGGGACAGCACGTTAGGCCCTCGGTCTCGTTTGCTATCAATAGATGGCAATCGTTAAAATCCACTACCCGCACTGGAGCAGCGTGATTGATTATGCTCGAAGCCCCCTTTTAAGGAGGGGTTGGCGTAAGCCCCTGCAGTGGAGTATTAACGGGCTGATGGTATGGTATTATAAGTTGAACGGCACTGAAATAAGTTTTCAGTTTCATAAGCCTATATGAACACTATAATTTGTCAATGATTTACATACAGTTTTTTTAGTCACCCTCAAAACAGAGCAGTTAGATTTTTTCATAATAAATTTAACAATAAATATACACCAGTAATAAGACTTCAACTTTACAATAAATTACAAAGTAATCTATACATCACAACATCTAGGCCCCAAACTAAGCATTAGCTTGTGTTTTGGGTACTAAGTGCAGACACCACATACATATAACAACCATGACCCGGTACCAGTATCAATATTCATCATATAAATACTGACCCGACCTGGGATTCGAACCCGGGACCTCCAGCTTCGCAGGCAGGGTCGCTACCCACTAGGCTAAGCGGTTGTCAACAATACAACAAAATGTATATGTATTTGTGCTGGTTGTTTACAATTTCGTTCAAACATTCTCCAATCGTTTATTTTTTCTCTAAATTTTACTTACTTTTTATTATCCTTGTCTTCCATAAAAGTATGAATTGAGTAGAAAGAAGCCCTCTTCTGCGTTTACCACTAACCACTCATACTCTAGCTAGCTGGTGCAAGATGGCGAGTTTCAGTCGGCGTAGTTCGGCCGGTCTTCATCCCCCGCGAAATTGCATTTGACAGTTTCGACACTATGAAGTGACTTTTCTGACTCTATTAAAACCGAACGCTGCTGTCAAATTTATTTACTCTATGTTGTCTTCTAACTGTAGACTTAACTCGATTAAAACATCAACATCGTTTGTTTTTCACCGTACATCACGCAACAAAACTAGTGATGGGGAAATGACGATTGTGGAGAATGTGCACAAGTAACAATATCTTTTCCTTTTAGGAAGAATCGAAAACGGAGCCCGAAGATTTTATTGAAAATCTAGATTTTACAGAACACAGTTCAGACATCGAATACGTGAAAGCGACAAAAACGAAAAGGAATAGAAGAAAAAAGTTGTTGCGAAAGATTATGGGAAGAGATTCAAAGAAACCTAATAGAAAAGACTTAGAAATGTTGAGAAAGTTAGATAGAAGATACAAAAACGGCGACGAATTCGACGATGATTTCGTCGTTGAACATTTTCTTACTGAGGATGAGCAAAGGTAAATTCTACTAAAATGCATGTTTTTTTTTTTGCTACAGATGGGCTGTCAAATAATCATTTGTCCTGTGTCCTGTGTGCATAATTATGATTGACCGAATAGCTGAGTTGGTTGGAGACCTTAACTGCGAAGCCAAAGGTTGCGGGTTCGATATCCGCCCTACACAAGTATTTGTATGCATGAATATATTTATTTCGTTCCGTGTCTGGGTATTTTTATATTATATTATAAAGAATATTTAAGTAAAGTATGTATATCAGTTGTCTAGTAACCCATAACACAAGCATAATACGTGCTTACTTTGGGACTAGATGGCGCTGTGTGGGATGTCCCAAATTTATCGTTATTATCATTATGTAACATAATCTTGGAATACGTCACAAGAGTGAATTTATTACATTGTGGGAGAACGTCCCCACAAAACCACATTAAAAAAAATTGCTGGTTCCTCTCAAAATAATACGCAAGAAACTGAAGGACTCTTCAGCTTATAAACTATATCTATACAAAAAATTATAGCGGTCCCGGTACAACTGTATAGTCCATGCGAGCGGAACCGCGAGCGGAAAGCTAGTTTGAAAATAAAATAAATACCATGTTACTTGCTGATATTGTAGCTTTCTATAGGTGAAGGAATTTTTAAAATCAGTTAAGGACCTTTCATACAAAAAAGAGGGTCCGGCCCGTGTTTAATTTTCGCTGTAATTCTGTATCAATATTTCCAGAAAAAATATATGCAATAGGAAAAATACTGTCACAGGGCGGTACGTTTTTTTTTTTAAATTCTTGTTTATTTGTTATAGAATAAATTCCTGAAAAACTTGATTTCCTTCGGTTCTTTGTTTTTGAAAATAATGAGCTGTAAATTCGATATTAATGGGAAATAAAGAAAAAAAACACGTACCGCTCTAGCTACCCACATCATTTCTTAATGACCCCGCAAATTTTGGTTCCAATTCTAACACATGCAAAGGTGGAAACAGTGAGCAAGCTGTTTAGATAGGTATTTTATGTATTTTTGGGAATATTTTCTTGTCACGCAGGATTAGGTCGGGGAAGAGGGATTGAAATGGAGATAACGATGCCAGTTCGAAGCCGCAGAGAGAAAGACTATCCCCTTAAGTAGTTTTTGAGTTTATCCGTAAAAAACAAAAAATCAAACCTTTCCTCTTTATGACATTAGGATAGATTGATACATAATAGTTACTACACGTTTTCAGGGCAGAGTTCGAGAAAAGGCGTTTCGGCGACAGCTACTCTGAAGCGAGATACAAATGCGATTCGTGTTTGAAAGGTTTCAGAGAGCAAAAGCTTTTGGATGTGCACAACAAAAAGCATGAGGTATGACATTTTCTTACACGTAAAACTAACTTTCCGCCCGCGACTCCGTTCGCGTTGACTACACAGTTGTTCCGGGACCGCCATAGTTTTTCGCATCCACCACCATCATCAGCCCATTAATGCCCCACTGCAGGGGCTTAGGTCTCCCCTTGGGATGAAGGGGTTTGGAGCTTAATCTACCACCACCATCATCAGCTCATTAATGCCCTACTGCAGGGGCTTAGGCCTCCCCTCGGGATGTGAAAGCTTATAGGTTAATCCACCATCGCCATTATCAGCCCGTTAATGCCCCACTGCAGGGGCTTAGGCCTCCGCTCGGGATGAGGGGGCTTGAAGCTTAATCCACTACGCTACTCCAGTGCGAGTGGTGGATTTTAACTACTAATACGGGACAGAGGGCTTAGCGTGCTCTCCTAGGCACCGAGTCAGTGATAGTTATGTACATAAGTTAGAAAAAACTCATTGGTCCTTGGGATTCGAACCATGGGTTTCTAAACAAGAAGTGGGGTCGCTACCACTCGGCTAGGACGATAATTGTTTGCATAGATATAGTTTACTAGCGACCCGCCCCGGCTTCACACCGGTAGATACATAGAAAGAAAAGTTGGTATTTTAAATTAGTACTTTATAAAACTACTATTCATTTGTTTCTAGTTTACAAAAAAAATATGTGTAGATAACTAGTCTCTCACACCGCGGCATTTTTCTTACTTTTAGTATTTTTTATACCCGTAGTAACTTCTAAACCAAAGGTTCGGTAGGAATAATTTAAAGAGACATTTTTATGTAAATAATCAATCTTGGAATGGAGGGGAAAAGACCGAGACGGCGCAGTCCGAAACGGTGGTCGGGTCAGGTGACTGAACATCTTGATGTTCCGATCAGCACAGCCATCCACTACGCGGTAGACCGAAACAAGTGGAGGAGGATTGTGGACAGAATGCATCAGCGGCGTTACGATCCTCAACCCTGAGGAAACGATCAAGAAGAAGATAAAAGAGAATCTACCTCTATTATTGTTCAGTTGAAATTGTTTAGTTGGATAAGAATTAACCCAGGCACTACACATCAACCATTTGGGTTAGGTCCAGGGTCACGTGCATTTGAATGACAGGGACAATTGATTGATAATCATTGATGACAAGTTAATAGGTTAATATATGAATGTCATTATGTGTTTTGATTGAATAATTTGAAGAAAACACGGTTATTGTGACTTAACTACAATGTCGTGATAGCCCAGAGCGCAACGAACCTGTCCCAAATTTATAAGGCCCCATAGGGCCATGGTTCGAATCCGGGCGTGTACCGATGAGTTTTTCTGACTTAAGTACACAATATCACTGACACCGTGCTTCAGAGAGCACGTTAAGTAGTCGGTCCCGGACGCTGTCAATAGATGGCGGTCGTTGCAGTTCCCGACCCGCAGTGGAGCAGCGTGGTGGACTTAGCTCCGAGCCCCCCTCCTCACCTTGGGGGAGGCCTAAGCCCCTGCTGTGGGTTAAAAATGGGCTGATGATGATGATGAACTACAAAGACATATGGCCTCGCGGATTTTGATGATTTTGACAATTTTTAAAATTTTAAAAACTCATTATTGTTAAAATTTTTTTTTATATCTTACGTTTATTTTTCAGAAATCGAGCGGTGACTATCTATGTAACATATGCGAAGTGCGTTTACCGACGGCGAAGAGATTCCGCACGCACAGGGATGGGAACCACACTGCTAAGTACACTTGCAAGAGATGCCCTTTCATCACTTTTAATAAGTGAGTAATAAATTGAATTCGTGATGTCGTGATAGCCGAGTGGTAACGAATCCGCTTTTTGTTTAGAAGGCCGTCGTTCGAATCCCAGGGCATGTAGCATTGAGTTTTTTCTAAATTATGTACATAACTATCACTGAGTCCGTGCCTCGGAGAGCACGTTAAGCCGTCGGTCCCGGTTGCCATTGATAGATGGCAGTCGTTATAATCTACCAACTTGCACTGGATTAGCGTGGTGGATTAATCTCTAAGCCCCTTAATCCCGAGGGAGGCCTAAATCCCTGCAGTGGGGTACTAATGAATTGATGGTAAATTGAATTCATAGCTATTATCCATTTAGGTATAAATCACGGAAGATACAAAAGATAGGCCGTCACGCATGTGTCCATAAAAAATAAGTACTTAAAAACACTCCATACAGCCCGTTATGCCTACAGGGGCTTATGCCTCCCTTCGTTATGAGGGTGTTTGGAGCTTTATCCACCACGCTGCTCCAGTCCTAAAACCCATGGTAGATTTTAATGACTGCCATCTGTTGATGGCAACCGGGACCGACTGGTTAACGTGCGCTCCGGGGCACAGAGTCAGTGATAGTTATGTACTTAAGTCAGAATAAATTCATTGGTTCATATCCGTTTTTGGGATACAAACCACGACTTTGTAAACAAGAAGCGAGATCGCCACCAATACTGCTGTCACGACATTCTTTATACGGTATGTATGTATCACCAAAAATTTATCTAAGTGTGTATATCAGTTGTCTAATACCCATAATACAGGCTCTGTTTAGTTTGGGACTAAATGGCCGTGTGTGAGATGTCCTAGATATCCTAACTAACTTAGCTACTAGCTCCTTAACTACTCAATCGATCTATAAAATTTTCAAACATTGTCAGAGGTATAGAAAGGGATATATCCTTTCACCCAGAAAAAAATTATATTCTCGCGGGATAGAAAAATATATTTCAGACGGTCGTCCGGTATAAAAACTCGGCCTGCTGGTGGGGATGGAAGGGAGGTGAAGGTTTAAGGGTTAGAGTGGTGGGGGGGTGGGTAGGGTCCCGTGCGGAGACGGGGCGGGACGCTATAGGATATACGTGTGAAATGATAATGCCAGCGGGAAAGAATCTGTACATATTATAACAGAGAGACGGAAGCAGGGGTTAGAAGAGAGTAAAACGTGTGAGAGGGTATGAGAACAGTGGTGAGAGCGGAGAACAACTTACGAGGGCGTAAAGTCTCTCCTCGCGGGCGAAGCCGCGGGCGGAAGGTCATCATCATCATCATCATCAGCCCATTTTTACCCCACTGCAGGGGCTTAGGCCTCCCCCATGGTGAGGAGGGGGGCTTAGAGCTTAAGTCCACCACGCTGCTCCACTGCGGGTTGGGAACTGTAACGACCGCCATCTATTGACAGCGTCCGGGACCGACTGCTTAACGTGCCCTCCGAAGCACGGTGTCAGTGATATTGTGTACTTAAGTAAGAAAAACTCATTGGTACACGCCCGGATTCGAACCATGGCCCGATGGGGCCAAATTTGAGACAGGCTCGTTGCGCTCTGGGCTATCTCGACATCGGCGGAAGGTAGTTGTTAATAATTTCAATTTCACGATATCGTCATAAACAGTCGTGATGTGTGCACAGGAATTTGTATGAAGGTAATTCTTGTTAAGTGTTCTTTAACCTTCATTGCAGAGCACAAGCGCGCAACCACTACACTTGGCACCAAGGCGTCGAGCACAAATGTCCGCACTGCGGTATGACTTTCAGGTACATAAAACACCAAACTTGAGTATTATACAGTATGTTAATTTTTAATACGCTTTTATAAGTTCCATCTGTATGTTTGTTTGTGTATGATTCTTATTACATAAGTAATACTGTAATTATGTATGTATTCAAATATGTGCGTGCATGAACATGTCTATCTGTTCCGAGTCTGGGTGTACAAGAATTTATATATATATATATATATTATTAAAAAACATATTTAAGTATATATATCAGTTGTCCAGTAACCCATAATACAAGCATAGTACTTGCTTACTTTGGGACTAGATGGCGCTGTGTGGGATGTTCCATATATTATTATTAATATTATGTAATGGTATCTTTGAACGTGATTTTTAGGTTACCGTAACTCAAAAAAAGAAACCCTTATACAATCACTTTGTTGTTTGTACGTTCATCTGTCTGTCATGATCCTTTTTCTCGGGAATGTGTTGGAGTATGAAGTTTAAATTAATTCGACTGACCGATTGGCCGAACGGTTAGAGACCCTAACTGCGGAACCAAGGGTCGCGGGTTCGATTCCCGCCCGGGACAAATATTTGTGTGCGTGAACATGCGTATTTGTTCCAAATTGTCTGGTATCTATAGATATATTATAGTACATTATATATCTATATAAAGCTTTGCTTAGTTTGAAACTAGATGGCGCTGTGTGTAATGTACAAAGTATTATTATTAACTTTGTAAAATGCTTTCTTACAATTATATATTACAGTACGTCATCATTCTAATAATAATTAAAGCGGTTATGTATTTTGCTAGTTGGGTACTATTCTTAATTCTTACAGGCTAACAACTCTATTCACTTACGCATCGTATTAATAATTTTAATTGTATCTATAATTTGAAGATAATTACTGTGTAATAATAGATGAGGGGGCTTGGAACTTAAATCACCACGCTTCTCCAACGCGGGTTGGCGGGTTGTAACGACCGCCATCTATTGACAGCAACCGGGACCGACTGCTTACCGTGCTCTCCGAGGCACGGAGTCAGTGATAGTAAATGTACTTAAGTCAGAAAAAACTCATTGGTACAAGCTTCGATTCGAACCACGGCCACATGACCTTATAGATTTGAAACAGGTTCGCTGCATTCGGGCTATCACGACTCCTCCTCCGAAATAATAAAGGTTAGTGTTATTTATATATTATGAAATACCTAAACGAAGCAAAATAGTTTGCCTGTATCTTAGGTACAAATTCATATTAAGTAGATTAGCGCTTATTCAAATAAAATTTTTACACAATGACAACGACCAACTTAATAATAATAATAATACATGAGACTTCCCACACAGCGTCATCTAGTCCCAAAGTAAGCAAGTATTATGCTTGTGTTGTGGGTTACTAGACAAATGATATACATCTTTAATATTCTTTATAATATATTCATATATAAATATTTTTCCGAAGACACCACACACATGTAACAACCAAGACCCGGTACCACTATCAATATTCATCATATTAATACTGACTCGACCTGGGATACGAACCCGGGATCTCCAGCTTCGTAGGCAAGGTCGCATACCCACTAGGCTAAGCGGTCGTAATTTAATTAATACCATTAAGAATTTCAAGTTACATATACAGTAATGAAACAAAGTTGTTTTGCAGGAAGTACACGACTTTCATGGGTCATTTGAGATTGAACCATCCGTCGCGTCACATATGCGGTACGTGCGCGCATTCCTTCGTCAGTCCGTACGGCCTGCATTTACATAGGAAGGTGGTGCACAAGGTATATGATTGATATTTCAATAGATGTTCCAATGTCAACAAGCCGAGATAAAAACCAAGCGGGTGTCTTACAACGCATCGTGAAGGGTTTAGTATTTAATATTGTTAAATAAAATGAATTTAAAAATTAAAGGGGATCCTCATGCAAGAAACTTTTTTTTTTATGTTTTTAGTAATTGGCATTTGACCATTCCCAAATTTTTGAAGGAAACTCCGTTATACTTTTATTTCGAAAGAATAGGCAAATTTAAGAAATAAGTTAGAAAATTTTGTTTTTAGATCGGTATTTAAGTAGATATAATATATTCAAAAATTTTATAGAGTGACTCTCTGTGCAACTACATACTGCGATCACCATTTCGGTTCCTGGTCCGCCGCGATCAGTCGTGTTCGGTCCTCCGAACGCCTTTTCGCCCCGCGTGGCCCATGTGTAGCGGCCCGTTGCCGAGATCCCAATGACAACTTTGTAGTAGCTGTGTGTGTGTAGTGTTTGTCGTGGAGGTTGTCGCGCAGCGGTAGTTAGCCTTCGTGGCGTCGTTTCGGCATTCCAGCTCCAGCCTATGTGCATTTCGCGCTTCGTAGACCTTTTTGTGTTTTCTGCACCCTGGTGTGCTCTATGGCAGCTCACGCCTTTACAAGCCGATCGCGCTTCCCATTTCGTGAGTTAAACTCACATAACCGCACTAAGATTCCTGTGCAGCGGGAGCCGCGCAGTCGACAGTTAACCACTTGTGGGGGCACGTGGAGTCGCTTCGAGTTCTGTGCTTCGGGTTTTTGACGTGCATTCACTCAGTAACTCCATAACTTCTATTCATTTACAGCCACTTATTTATGAATTAAAATTTGTTATTATAATAATTACATTTAGTCACTTCAGGGAATAATTCCCTTCTGAACCGGAATCGTCATTACTCCTTCATCACCTCTCCAGGTGTTAGGTCTGTCCCAATTAAAGTCATTCCACGTTATATTAATAACGATAATGTTTACCGGGGGCCCGCGCCTTTGGCATTATTTCGCCTCGAGTAACCCTTAGGGGTTACCCGACGACTTCGCGCCGGTGACACCCTAGTGTGCCACCTGGCCGCTCCGATGAAGTCGTAAGAGCTTTCGGGCTAACGACATGCGTCCTTATTCTGTTTCAGGCGGTTGTCTAGTGGGTGCAACTCCCACATAACCCCGTGCGCGGAAGCTGTAGAGTTTAATCCGCCTTCCCATCGCAAGGGTAAAACAAAAAAAAAACTATGACCCCTATAAAAACAAAGAACAAAAATTAAATTAAATTAAAGGGGATCCCCATACAAGAATTATTACCCATTATAATTAGTACCCCGTAAATTTTTTGTATTTGCCAGATTTTACAGAAATGAAAAGCGTATTACCGAACTTATGACACCCGACCGTATATGTTGCGCATGCCTTATTGCGCAGGTACGCGATACTTCCCGTCGCAACGCTTCTATGGAATTATGTTACTGTGACGTTTTTGTGACAAACTTCTGAACCGCACATATACATGGCGAGTACTGCAGTCGCTGTTTAGACAGTTGGGTTGGCCGAGCCGAGCGGCTCGTGCGCTCGTAGCCTAATCAACTACAAATGTCTGAATACAGACATACGTTATAAATTTACTCTTGTGACGTATTATTATTATTACTTATTATTTGTAATAATAATAATACGTCATTATTATTGTTACGTAACTACGAAATAAAGATATTCGATTGAATTAATAATTTAATTCGTTTTACGTGTATAAGTTTCAAAATTACGCTGAAAACTCGTAATAGATTTCCGTTGAACGACTATTCTGTGGAATTATTTTACATATATTTGCTTCTTTCAGAACGAAGTCATCGTGGACGACAGTGGCGACAAATCGTACTGCATAGATTGCGACGTGCATTTCGACACATACAAAATATATGTGAAACATGTCTTAATATCACCCAAACACAAAGATTTAGCGAGGAATATGTGAGTATCACTGTTATAGTTTTTAGCTTCAGTTTCAAAAGTGGTTTCTTTAGGGAAATTTGACTTACCGATTGCCCGAGTGTTTAGAGACCCTAACTTAAGAGCTAAGAGTCGCGGGTTCGATTCCCGCCGGGACTAATATTTGTGTGCGTGAACATGTTTTCTTCCGTGTATATTATATAAAATAATAATATTTAAATATGTATGCCAGTTGTCTAGTAACCCATAATACAAGCATAATACTTGCTTTCTTGGGTACTAGATGGCGCTGTGTTGGATGTCCCAAGTATTATTATTAATGCTATAAAGGCCGCACGGATGCATGATTATTTGGAGCCCTCGAGTATTGTCTGTCGCAACCATAATTTTCTTCATGAGCTGTGCGGAGACGAAGGAGCCATGGGCTCGGTTGCGGTGACGAGGCTCGCCACCCGTCGCACCTAGTCCCTCGAAGCGGCAGCTTGATGCCGTGTACTTGATGCCGAGTAGAGATTCTACAGACTGCCTTCCCTTTATGGGCGAAACATTCTAGACAGAGCCTGTATCATGGGTACTAGACTACTGATATACATAATTAGATTTTTTAAATAATAAATGTATAGATATTTTACACCCAGACACGGAACGAATAGACATGTTCATGCACACAAAGATTTGTCACGGGCGGGAATCGAACCTGCTGCTTTTGGTTCTATATTTAGAGTCTCCAACCGCTCGACCAACCTGTCTTACATCTTTATCAATATCATATAACATAAAAAATAAATACAGTATGTAGAATAAATGTAATGTAGGTAAGTAGATATTAATAAATATATTCTATTCAGTATAGGTTGCAGAGGATGCGGACAAGAGTTTGACACCAAAGAAGAATTAGGAATGCACAGTCATAAAAGAGACGGTGTTGAGGAAAAAACTGGAAATTCTAAAGAAAATTTGAAATGCAACCAGGTTAGATGATTACTACATTGTTCTTCGTTAATATCGTAGAACTAGCTTTCTGTCCGCGGCTCCGCTCGCGTGGCCTACACATTTGTACAGGGACCCCTTTTCCGGTATAAAAACTAGCCTTTGTCACTCTTCAGCTTATAAACTATAGCTATGCAAAAAATCATAGCAGTCCCGATGCAACTGTGTAGTCCACGCGAGCGGAGCCGCGGGCGGAAAGTTAGTTTGACAAAAAATACAGCCCATTTTACTCACTGATACTGGAAATCAGCAGATAATGTAGCTTTCTATAGGTATAGTAAGCTATCCTTTGCCGTCGCGGACTTTCCTTTAGACCCATAAAGTAGAACAATTTCTCAATATATTGTTTTGTTATATCTCAAAGGGATTAGGCAGCGTTTTCGATGAAAGCTTCCACTCGGCTTTATTTTTTCGGACATCTTCAATAATCATCGTCATATTTCAACCGATTTACATAAAACATTATTGAATTTATACACACAAACCTTCATCTGAAATCAATCCGTCCATTGAAGTCGACCATATGAAAATCCGTTTTGTAGTTTTTGAGTTTATCGCATTCAGACAGACAGACAGACGTGGCGGAGGACTTTATTTTATAATATTTATTTATAATTATTTATGTATATTTTTCAGTGTGACGAAAGTTTCTCGCACCCGACTAGCGTGTACCAGCACTTCATAAAGGCGCATCCAAACACGCCATACAAATTGGCTAGGAACCGACACGACTGTCTTTGCGAGCAATGCGGGAAGACATTTATGGTTGGTATTCACGGTATATCATCATCATCATCATCAGCCCATTTTTTACCCCACTGCAGGGGCTTAGGCCTCCCCCAGGGTGAGAAGGGGGGGCTTGGAGCTTAAGTCCACCACGCTGCTCCACTGCGGGTTGGGAACTGTAACGACCGCCATCTATTGACAGCGTCCGGGACCGACTGCTTAACGTGCCCTCCGAAGCACGGTGTCAGTGATATTGTGTACTTAAGTCAGAAAAACTCATTGGTACACGCCCGGATTCGAACCATTGCCCGATGGGGCCAAATTTGAGACAGGCTCGTTGCGCTCTGGGCTATCACGACACACGGTATATCGTTCATATTATATTATTATATTATACTAGCGCTCGTACCCGGCTCCGCCCGGGCGGACTACAGAAACGTTCCCCTTCCCTTTTCCACCCACTTACTTTCCTCTGCCGTCCTATCCCCATTCCCTACCTCTCCACTATCAGCCCTCCCTCTATACTACCCGAAAAGTATTTTTTTTTTTACTATACCTATCTATTACATTACATAGGTACAGTGCGTTTTTAACAAATCGCCAGTGCCTTGAAAATTCATAAAACGGACACAACCGTCAATGACATCTGCCCTTACGCGTCTGCCCGCGTAAGGGTCGCGCACTCAGCGATGAGCGACTTCTTCCGCCACCTCGCCCCGGGAAGCTAGTTTCTAAATAAAATATTGTCTATGTTACTTGCTTCTAATGTAGCTATCTATATGTAATTTTTTTTTAAATCAGTGTACAAATATGTAGTCCATGCGAGCGAAGCCGCGGGTATCTTTATAAATTATGGCCTCTATGTTATTCTGGTGTATAAGCTATATTATTGTAATGTTTCATTAAAATCCATTTAGTCGTTTTTGCGTGAAAGAACAACAAACATCCAGACATCCATACATACAAACTTTCGCGTTTATAATATTAGTAGGATTGAAAGAGGTGACAGGATTTGACTAATAAACTTAAAATTTACATTAAAAATAAAAATTAAATATCACCATATTTTTTAAACTAACGGCTTGTTATGATCTACGATATATAGTCTATATTAGCTAACGAGGTAGACGACCTTTGTTGACCTAGATTATTGTGCGAATCACCGCCGTGTCGGTGACCACCTGCTGTACATAGACAGTATAGACCATGAAATAAAATTAATTTAATAATACTTTACACAAAAACTATTCATATTATAAAACACAAATCTAGACAATAAGTTGCGTGCCTGAGAGTAGTGTGTTGTAACATTGGCATTTGAGATGGCATTTCGATATCCGATTGGCTTGACGTGTTTAACGCGTTATTGTTTGGGCCAATCGGAAAACAATCTGTGTCATCCAAAGTCCATTCGTATTTAGGCCGACCAATGACTGACAGGCTGAGGTAACAAAGAATTCAAATTTTTTTAATTAAAACGTTGACATTGTGAAATGATCGGAAACTTGTATCGTTAAATTGTCATCGATTTGGATTAATAAGAGGTCATTACCATATCAGTTCATTATGCCCCACTTCAAGGACTTAGGCCTCTGCTCAGGATGAAGGTGCTTAGAACTTAATCCACCACGCTGCTCCAGTGTGGGTTGGTGGATTTTAACGACTGCCATCTGGTGACGGCAACCGGCATCGACGGCTTAACGTGCTCCCCGAAGCACGCGGTCAGTGATAATTATGTACTTAAGTAAAAAAAACTCATTGGTACATACCGGTTTCTAGGATTCGAACCGCGATCTTCTTAACAAGAAACTCGTCACCACTCGGTTATCACGACAAGAGGTTATATAGATCGGTAAAGATTCTAAATGTAGGGCTAATCGAGTTAGAGTGGAGGAAGCGCATTACATGAAAACGTATGGCTGCGGAATCGGATTGACAGTTATATTGACTTAAAATTCGATGACCGCTTAGCCTAGTGGATAGCGACCATATCTACCTGGAGGTCCCGGGTTCGAATCCCAGGTCGGATCAATATTTGTATGGTGAATATTGATACTGGTACTGGGTCTTGGTTGTTATATGTATGTGGTGTCTTCGCTTGCTACTCAAAACACAAGCTAATGCTTAGTTTGGGGCCTAGACATTGTTGTCATGTATACGTTATATCCATAAAGACTGGATTTGATATGCTGAATTTAAAGAGCATACAAAGCCGCCAATAAACGTGGTCCTGACTTTGAATGTACACCAAGCATCATAGTGAGTGAAAGTTTGTAAAATAAATAAATAATATATAAATATAATACATAAATACATAAATAATTTACTACTGCAAGTATTCCTACAATACTACTACAAACTTTATAGTTGAGACGTAGGGAATAGAACGGATTCTGGTATCGATTTTGACGTCAAAATCGATTGTAATATCGGATAGACAGTTTGATAGTAAATAATAATAATGATACATGGGACATTCCACACAACGCCATCTATTCCCAAAGTGAGCAAGTGTTATGCTTGTGTTATGGTTACTAGACAACTGGTATACGTAAATAATGTATAAAATATATATATATCCAGATACGGAACAAATAGACAGGTTTATGCACACAAATATTTGTCCCGGGCTGAAATCGAACGCGTGGTGCGGCGCAGCGGCAGCGTAGTGTTATGAGGTCTCTAACTAAACTTAAAAATTTATATCTTTTAATTCTTTGAGGCGATTTTGATTACATAAATATTTAATATTATTCGGAATAAAGATTTATAGGAGGTGAGATTTTAGTAATCGGCTAAAAAATTTCTAGATGTTAGGTATCACCAATAGACCTCATTGCCTAAATATGGTAATAAAAAATATGGGTTACATTTTCATAATAAATTATTTTATCTACAGTGATATTTTATAACGTTTGATTGCCTTCTTAACGCTGTAGTAAACGTACGCCCCCGAGGCCTTGAAACGGAATGGGGCGGCGGACATGAATGGTGACTAGAGTTATTGATTTTTTCGGGAAAGGTTTGGGTAGTCATATCTCAATAATTTTCTACATCCATACGATACTAAAAGGAAACATGACGGCTATCGGTTTTCTAACAAACATCATTATATTAAAATTTGGCTGGTCATTAAAACCTCACCTTATATTTTATAGTAATTAGATGCGCGTACAAACGCACAAATAAACCGATAAACAGACAAAAAATTCACTTATTGTTTTTTTTTTCACTGTTTTTTTTTTTTTAATTTTAATCCATTGATATTTTTTTACAGTGTCAATCAAAATTATTGGCTCACAAACGTCTACACACCGGCGAGAGGCCATACAAATGTTCGCAGTGCACGAAAGCTTTCAGAACCAAAGTGTATTTAACGAAGCACGTGAATTCCCATAAAGGTTTGAAACTGCACGAATGTAAGGTGTGCGCGAAATCGTTCTCCAACGCTGGCAACCTTTTTAAACATATGCGGGTGAGTACGGTAATTCGCCATAAATTAAGAAAAATAAGAAGCGTTTTTTAGTTAGAAGGCCATATTAATACCGATGATAAAACTACCAGATAAAAAAAAATAAAAAATCGGCTAAGGTTGAATCGCAATCCGTACAATATGAAAAACAAACATGTTTCTTGTATGACTTGTGTTTTTTTTTTTTTAAATTACTTATCATAGCCGCCATAGCAGTACACACGTCGAAAAAAAACACATTTCTTGTATTTCTTGTATCTAACATTATTTTGAATGACCTGACGACACAGCTAAGATACGCCGGTGCCGTGTGGTATCACACTCTCTAACAGGACATTTTAAATATTCATAACTTTGTTATGTTTTTTTTTTTTTTAAATCTTTCACTGTTAGTATTATATTTAGAAAACTTTTTTATATAAAATATTTTTTTTAAATTAGTCATCTACTCTATTGTCGACAACAACAACAGAACCCGACGGCACGGACAAAATTCACGGGGTCTCCGCCAGATGGGTTAAATCTCGTGCCTTTTGAAAGGTTAATAAATTTAATTCTTTCACAGATACACGCCGGTGTGAAACCGTTCAAATGCGATATTTGCGAAAAAGCTTTCGTCGATTCTTCGAATTTGAGACAGCACGTCCAAGGCGTTCACTATAACGTGAGAAGAACTAGAAAACGATAGATATTTATATGAATAAATATGTATAAATGTTTTGTGGTTTTATTTCTTTGACTCGCAGATAGATACTATAATCGCCATAATAAATTTGCGACAGGCTTCGCTTAGCCTAATGGGTAGCGACCCTGCCTACGAAGCTGGAGGTCCCTGGTTCGAATCCCAGGTCGGGTCAGTATTTATATGATGAATATTGATACTGGTACCGGGTCTTGATTGTTATGTAGTGTCTTAGCTTGGTACCCAAAACACAAGTTAATGCTTAGTTTGGGGCCTAGACGTTATTGTGATGTATACGTTATTACTTTAAATACATATCTCCGATTAGATCACAGAAATAAAGCTGCTTGTAGATTGTGATTTATAATTAGAGGGCTGACTGAATTAAGTCCCACGGAAGTAACAAGCCAAGCGCGACAAGTTACGTATTTTTACACGCCCGGGCCCTAAGACTCACCACTCAGGAAATATCTCGTTAAAACGATCCCAATGAGATTTACACGCTATATACAAAAGATTACGAATTGTTTTAATATAAATATTTAAAATATATTTGTAACAAAATATGTATATATACGTAAATATTATAAAAAGTATTTATATCAGTTGTTTGGTATCCATAGTACAAACTGTGTTTAGTTTAGAATGGCGCTAGATGGCACTGTGTGGGATGTCCGCGGTACTATTATTATACATTTTGTCGCACTTTACCGCCATAAGCGAAGGGGGACCCAAAAGTATAACTTGGTACAGGTGGCCAAGCTCCTTTCCTTCCCAAAAAAACAAACAATTCCAATGATTCAGCCGATAAACACGGATTCAAAATACTCTAGGTTCCGAAACAGTATTTCTAAGGCCAAAATATTTTGCACTTGAGCGCTGGTACGGGACCCACAAAAATACGATAGCATGGTGGAAATACGGATGGATTCAAAATCCCGAGCCCCCTCCTCATCGAAATCACACACCGAAGTCTCTCGAATGCATGTATGACGTCAAATTCTTAACCCTATCTCAGATCTGTAACTAAAATGACGTCAGACCTGTAACTACATTATTTTCCTACTTTGTCAAAAAAAGTTTCTCTTTGCAGAAATACATAGGTTTTCATCTTTCACGTTCATTTAATTTTATAGCAATCTATTCTTACGCCCACAGCGGGTAACTAGCAAACACAGAGTACTTTGTAGTTATTATTTTTAATAGAGACCTAACTCCGCCGTAAAAAGAGGAAATACGATAATAGCGCCAAAAATGCAAAATTCGCGAGCCTTGGAACTAAATACAGCGTCATCTAACGTGAAATAGTTAAAAAAATAAGAAGTTTAATACTGCCACCTATGAACACAATTTCAAACAATACAGTGACATTGAACACAACCATCAAAACAACCTTGAAACAACAAACGCCAATAATGACACTAATCGTGTACCATTCTACCAACTTTTTACTTAGTGCTATTTTTGACATCTATAACCTACCCACTTATCATTAATAATTACGTAGGGATCACAAAATATTATATTTAAATTTGGTTGGTAAACAAAAAAATCATGTAGTAGAGATAAAACAAATTTGAAATGTAGGTACAGTTACAATTGTGCAATGAAGGAAAAAGATTTTTTGGCGTACAGTATAACGCACCAATCTTTCCTGCTCTGAGTCGCCTGCGAATGACTCTTGTATATGACTATTATACGCATGGGAACAGCGGCGCGGACAGCATGGCGAGGAGCGGCCGCCGAGTGCGCACGCGAATGACCCGACCTCTGTTTCATCTCTTCCGTGCTTTTATGTCATGCTACCTGCTGCGACGCTTAATAATTTCACACATCAAATAAAATTCAGAAAAACAATTATTCAGCAGCTTTTCATGGTGAAGATTCAATTTGGTTGAGGATTTAGCAGTTTTTAGATTTAATTTGTTTGTGGAATCTAAATAAATAAATAAAGTAAATAATAATCAAATGAATGTAATTAGTCATAAAGTTTGTATTTATTGCTTATAAAAATTTAACAATCAGTTTTCTTTAATATAAAACAGTGTTATATGTAAAACAGAATATTTTTATAAAGAATCTGTAATTGTACTCAACAAACATTATTACAGTCGTAGATGTTTGTATTTGTAAGTAGTTTAGTGCGATGGCAAAGTCAATTTATTTTATTTAAACCAGGGATGGCCAAACTATTTTTACAGTGGGCCACTTTCATGTAATCAACTTGTTGTGCGGACGGGCTACAACACTAATACTTTAATGATGAGATACATGAATTTGTTTTGATTTACAAAGCATTTCTAAATCTAAACTTTTGAATCACGTTTTTAATACAATAGCTGTCGAAAACAATGTGCAACAATGTAAAATGTGAATGACAAGCGTGGTATTGCAAAACTAGAGATTTACCGTCAATGTTGCTACAAAATAAAAAACAATCTCACAGTATCGTTAATCTGTGGTGTCGTGTACTTTCCGTACGCTACGCTATGACCACGGAATCTTTGTGCGAGCGACGCAACGCCCGCCGACGCCGGCTATGATTCCGGGACGGGCCACAAAAATTTGTTAGCGGGCCGCATAATGGCCATTGCTGATTTAAACACTAGCGACCCATCCCGAGATCGCATGGGTAGCAGAGCATCAAGTTGTAGTGTTTTTTTTTTCATAGGGTCAAATCAGCTTATTGCATCGAACATATGGATTGGATTTAATTAAATTCAAATGTAACGTAAGTTCATCCTACTTGGAGTATTTTTAATGTATTTTATTTTCAATTCTACAAATATTTGAAAAAGTAATGAATAAATACATAAAAACAAACGACAATATTTCTTTGTATACAGCATTGATAACTTCAGTCTAACCATGCGTGTTGCGTCGTCTGGCATGGACGGCCGGTGTGGTGCCCAGCTGCTTGTCGTGCGATATTTATATTTCGCAGTAGCTCCTATGATATTAATTTAAATTGTATAGTGTAAAGGGCAATCATATTGTGCATGAAATGCTAAAGGTAAATAACGTATTTCATTTGATAAGGAATTATATTTTATCCGTATAAATTGCTTTCTAATTGCCACATCACACGGCACCATTTTTTTAAACATAAAAGTAGTACATAGGTATAGTAAGCTATTCATAAAAGATAGACATAAACCATAGCGGACTTTTCTTTAGTTCTATAAAAGAGAAACGATTCCTCTACACACTATTTTATTATATCTCAAAAGGATTAGACAGCGTTTTTGATGTAAGCTCCCAGTCGGCTTGATTTTTTTCCGACTTCTTCAACAATAATTGTCATATTTCAACAAATTTCCACAAAACATCGATCAATTATACACGTAAGCTTTCTTCTTGAATCACTCTGTCCATTGGTGTCAATAATATGCCAATCCGTTTGGTAGTTTTTGAGTTTATCGTGTTCAGACAAACAGATACACAGACAGACGCGGCAGGGGACTTTATTTTATAATATGTAGCGATAGAATATTTTAAATATTGATGTGGTCACTATAAGAAATTGTTACATTAGCTAATTACGTAATAACTTAGGACAGAAGTTCTCTTAAGTAGGGACTGAATAAATTATCAACATGGATCTCACAACTTTTCACGGTAGAAGAATTGAGTTGCGAGACTTGGGTTCTTTTACAAGTTTTGTTTTTGATGGCTGGACTTATCCGTTTAAAAGACACAAACAAATTACTAAGCTGTGCAAGCAAAATATCTTCTGAGCTTCTAAGTGTGTTCCTACTGCCGACTGAGGCTGTGGACCACAGAGTACTTTGTATGCTGTGAACTGAGCTGAGCTAGAGCGCTATAGTTTATGCTGGCACTTCACGCTCGCCGAGCGAGGTGAGCGCCATAGACAGCGCTATGTGGATAAAATAGAAGAGGGAGATATCTTCTCTTTTACACGCATTGTGCTGTTTCTGGTGCTCGTCTCCGCTCGGCGAGTGTAACATGTCACGCCCGCACTTCACGCTCGCCGAGCGGAAGCGAGCACCGATACAGCGCTATGCAGGTAAAAGAGAAGGGGAAGATGTCTCCACTTTCATCTATATAGCGCTGCTAGCCTAGCTAACACTAAAATACTAAAAACCATGTTTTAGAGAATTATCTTTTATGTTTGCCTAACAGAACACGATTTTGTCGGCAATTGAAAACGTATTATATAGTTATACATTATGGTTAGTTAAATCAAATATCAAATACAGTTTCTTCATTTTGCGGAGATTTTTCACCTTGCGCAGCTAGGATTCACTGTGAAAGCGGAATGGCTAAATACTAATATACTTACACTTAATTTAACAAAACACGTTACATTTTCAATTCGTAACCAAGACTAGCAGTATTTAAAATCACATGCTCTTACTGCGCACTTGTGCTCATCTGCGGAAGCACAGTCATGCTCATGTCCAAGGCTTGAAAGAACGAATCTCATGAAATACCTGGGTGTTTGGATTGACCAAAATTTGAACTTCCGACATTACATCGATACGGTCGCAGTCCGAATTTGTAAGATCATCTACATTTTTAAATCCCTTCGACATGTAGCTAACGTTTCTGTTCTTAAACAAGTTTACTTTGCTCTTTGCCAGTCCACTTTAGTATATTGTATGTCCTCATGTGGTGGAGCACCTAAAACCTATCTCATGAAACTGGAACGATCCCAGAAGACTTTATTAAAAGTAAGCGCGTTTCTTCCACGATCGTATCCCACAAAAGAGCTTTACAAGCACTACAATGTTTTAAGTGTTCGACAATTGTTTATATTACAAACGGTATTGAAAATGCATGTTGGCACAACGCATAATCCCTTAACTCTGTCAAATAAACGAAAAAAGGACATAGTTTTTCGGTCTACCGCAGTAAAAAGAAAATTTGGTCAAAATTTTTTTCGTTTCCTTGGAACCTTTACAATAAAATAAATGCTCAAATCCCTTTCTTTTCACTACCTAGATACACTTGTAAACGCAAAGTGACTGCATGGCTGTAAGAGCAAGATTATGAATGCATAGAAAGCATGTTGAAACCTATAGCATAACCACCCATTTGTGTCTGTATAAACTGCAAAATCGTCTGCACTGTCACACCTATTACAGACCCCCATAGGGAATGCACACACACACATTCAAATGTATACGCTCGAATATATAACTCCACACACATAAACACACCCAAACAGCGACCATTCACACACTTATATCGCAGAACATGTTTGGAAAAATATATGAATGATGTCTGTCCTCTCAATACATGCTGATTTAATAATTGATTTAATTTTAATTTGTTACTATATATAATATGTTTTAGTTTTAGCAATGCTTGGGGGATCTGGTAGTCTGGGAAACAGGAAGGAGCTTGCCTTCCTTGTCCAGTCACCAGACTCTTCCACAACGCAAAAATGTATAAAGAAATTAAAAAAAAATCTGGTATTAAACTCGACAATGGCCACTCATTTCTGTTTAATAATTGTATAAGATTTGTAATATAACTGTATAAGAATTCAATATAATTGTTTTAATCTAAGGATTTTCATTCTTTTTTTTAGGGTTTCGTAGCCAACAAGGACTCTAATTCGAAAAATGAGAATAGATTTTATTTTCCCATTTATCGCATGATGTTGGGTGGGTAGAGTGCAAAATTTTACTGGTTTATGAAAATAATTTTGTGATGCATGAATCCATTTGCGAAATATTAAGCATTGAAATGCTAACTATTGTTTGGATCAAGCGTTGACCCCTGCCAGCTAATCGCGTGTTTTTGGATACCTATGCGAAAAATTCACGGCAGTAGTATTTATAACTAAGTTCAAAGGAATATTATAACAGCTAAATAGGTTTAACAAGTTAACAAGTAATAGTCGATTGACTTATAAAATAAATAGGTACCTATATTCATAAAATCAAACAATCAGCCTCCTTCTAAATCCGCATATTGTGACGCGCAATTACGAAACCCTACACTGCGAGTGGCCCGACACGCAGTTATACATTAATGACATTTAAAAACACTAGAGAATTCTTTTAATAATTATTTAGCCATTATATTGCAAGTTAATGAATTTAAGCCATGTTTTATAAAAGACCCTGAATAAAGGAAATCTACTAAATCAGGAAAAATACTTAAAAGCTGGCCACCTTAAAATAGTGTAGCGTCATCTACCCTAAGATAGTAAAACTATGATGTCTAGTGCTGGTATCTGTATTGGGGCCTTTGAAACAAAATTATAATGCTATTAAATTGAAAAGAAACTTGATTATAAGCAAATTAAATGATCTCGTTGCCTTCTTAAGTTTGCACACTTATTGGAAACTAATTACCATAGTGATATTTCTAAGATTGTCATGCCTGCTAGCAAATAAGCAAAGACTACTATTGTAAGTATATACTTGTTTTAGACGGGCAACTCCAATATTAGCCGGCTGGGAAGTTTAATTGTAAATGACGCCATCTAGTTTCTAAGTACTAGAAACTTTTATATTTGTCCCTTCGCATTGGTACCCCTGAATAAGCTACATCCGTTTGACATGCAGTCAAAATTCAATGACGTCCTTGCATAGAGATGTGAATTCAGACTAAAGAAGCCTACCTAGCACAGACCATAGACATACATATACTAGCGTAGAAGACCAACTCAGTGTTCCCAACTTAGGGGTTTTCCCCCCAGATTTAGGGGGTAAATAAGTGAGATGGGATTTTTTTAGGGGTATTTTCAGGGATTTTTTGACTCTTTAATATTTTTTAAATTGATAATATTATTATTTATTTCTTGACCTAGCGACTTACAACGACATCTAGTACGTAATTCTACAACCACTCTGTGGTGACTGGCGGCAATACTGGCGCCACTGGCGGCCATTTTATTGTCTGTGCATATGGTGGTCTGTGTAAATAACTTGTAATAAAAAGACTTTTGAAACATATTACAGCATATTATTTCTAAATCATTATGAATTTATATTTATATATTTTTTAGGGCGACAACTCAATAATTAAGGCGGTTTTAGGGGTTTTTGACCCAACTTTAGGGATAAATATTTTTGAGAGTTGGTAACACTGGACCAACTGACGTCTAAACATCGCATGACCGAAACGGAAATTAGTATGCTTGCGATATTTACATGAGCTGAGCCAGTTTTAATGATGTGCACGGATGTTTTTTATATTATCGATAGCACGTAATACTTTCAAGATAATGTGTCAAATTACCGCGTTATCATAATTCGGAATGGGTATCCCATTTATTATTTTGAATCTGCTATTCTACTAAATTTTAGTCTTGAGTTACTTTTCCTAACTTTTAGTTTTTAAAATGACAAATCATCAATCAATTCAAATGCCATTTCCTTTACACCTATAAACATTTTTCTGCAATTTGCAGAAAGAAGTAAAGAAAGTGTTAACATCATTATGGAAATTTTAATATTTAGTTGAATACAAGCCAAGTAATACATAAAACAACATAAATAAACCATTTTTATTTTTAATGATGATACGTCACGTTGCAACGCATAACAAAATTTTTAGCACTGTTTGTAAACAAAAAAATGAGAATGTACAAAACAAAAACATTTACAATGGAGAAGTTTCATGATGAATATCATATTCAACTCGATAGAATTGAAAGATAAACCAAAACTAATAAAAGAGTGAAAGTTTTTTTTTAAATTTGTCAATAAATGACTGCATGAGAAATAATGTCATTTTCATCTGCACCTTAGCTATCCTCAAGGACAAATGAAAAAGTTATTAAAATAAAACTTTTTTTTTTAAATTTTTTAAACATTTTATTTTTAAACAGCGCTTAGAGCAAGTTCAATTTATATATCGGACGTCTTCACATTGGCTCGGACGGGACAAGGACAAAACTAGTATGAGCATTAAGATTAAGAGCCAACGTTTGTACAGTACCCGGCCGTAAATTATGCACACAAGTTTTAAAAAGTGGCTAAGTAAAAACAAAATTATAAATAATCTTGTAATTTTTTATTTAATTATAACAATGTAGTTTTGTAATTAAATAAAAAAACGATAAGGATACATATAGCTTTATTTTTAAACTACTTTTCATTTAGCTGCTTTCTATAAGTCGTGTGCATAACTTACGGCCGGGTACTGTATTATATGTATGCTTGCATCACATATCCCACAAGCAAATTGTTTGTCGTCGGTATGTATGTGTTGTGTTGAGTTTATTGACTGGAATATGCGAAGTTTGTAGCACATATGCCATAAGCAAATGGTTTTTCACCGATGTGTATGCGTTTGTTTCGAATTAAATGATGATAGAATAAACAATTTTCTAACAGATAACATTTGGGATTCCTTATACAAAGAAACTGTTGAGTAATTATAGGATAGATTTTCCGACTTTTAAGACAGCACGCTGAGCTCTCTCTTTTGTTAATTTTTGAAAGTGCTAAAAAAAGAATGTTAAACAAAAAATAATAAAATAAATATATTAAAAATGCGATTCAATTAGTGTGGAACAGAACGATAAAAGTCGTGATAGCCCAAAGCGCAACGAACCTGTCGTGTACCAATGAGTTTTTCTGACTTAAGTACATAACTATCACTCACTCCGTGCCTCGGAGAGCACGTTAAGCAGTCGGTCCCGGGTGCTGTCAATAGATGGCGGTCGTTACAATCCCCAACCCCCAGTGAAGCAACGTGGTGGATTTAAGCTCCAAGCCCCCCTCACCCTGGGGAGGCCTAAGCCCCTGCAGTGGGGTAAAAATGGGCTTATTAAGAACAGAACCACTTATTATGCGACTAAATATTATGGAAATACAAAACATACGAGCCTAGTCATAATTAAGTGCATTTGATAATTGGTCGGTTTATATCTCAACCGTCATAGATAATTTTAAATAGAAGAACGAAATACAAATAAGGCCTAATTTTCCTTACCGAAAATACAAAATGCCATCTTTTTTTCTTGTGTTTGATGTGTGATTTCTGCATTTTTGAATTGAACACTTCGGCATTGTGACTACATCCGATTAGGTGGGTGGCGAAACAACACTACGCAAAACGTACAATTTTTTTCTGGACGTTTTTACGTGTCGGACCGCACATCTTCTTAAACTTATATCGATAGGTGAGAGCGAAGGAACCTGCGGCCGTACTCTGGTAAATTAACGCAGCGCCGAATACGCGCCAAAAATCCGTACTCTCGCCTATAGTCCTAGCGACCGGATTTTTGAAACAGCGTGTTCGACGCCGCTTCGGAGCCGCGTTAAGAGTCAGAGTAGAGCCCCTGCTCTCGCGGCCGACCCGTCTCGCCGCGCCAACTGCCTTCACCGCCCCTTCCCCATATTTTCGGTGTTTACGCAAGTATCTAGTGCTAACTTTTGAGCCTTTTAGACTGGTGGCGCGTATTGTACGTCACAAGTCAATGTTTTTTCGCCAGTGTGTACGCGATGAGTTGAGTTAGTGCTAGACTGTGCAAATTTTGCATCACATATCCCACAAGCATACGGTTTTTCTCCGGTATGTATACGTTTATATTTAATTAAATGTGATGACATGGCAAATTTCGCATCACAAACGTCACAAGCAAACGGTTTTACGCCGGTGTGTGTGCATTTGTGTTGAGTTAAAGTGCTGGATTGTGTAAATTTTGCATCACATATCTTTTTCTCCGGTATGTATACGTTTATCTTTAACTAAATTTGAAGATGTTGCAAATTTTGCATTACATACGACACAAGTAAATGGTTTTCCGCCGGTATGTATGCGTTTGTGACTAATCAAATGGGCAGACCGTGCAAATTTTGCATCACATACGACACAATTAAATGGTTTTTCGCCGGTATGTATGCGTTTATGCTGAATTAATGTAGTATTGTTCGCAAATTTGGATCACATATCCCACAAGCAAACGGTTTTTCGCCGGTGTGTGTGCGTTTGTGTCGACTTAAATGAGACTGCTGTGCAAATTTTGCATCACATACGACACAAGTAAATAGTTTTTGGCCGGTATGTATGCGTTTATGTTGAATTAATGTAGTTTTGTTCGCAAATTTTTCATCTCATATCCCACAAGCAAACGGTTTTTCGCCGGTGTGTGTGCGTTTGTGTCGATTTAAATGAAACTGCTGTGCAAATTTTGCATTACACACGACACAAGTAAATGGTTTTTCGCCGGTATGTATGCGTTTGTGTCGACTTAAATCAGACTGCTGTGCAAATTTTGCATCACATACGACACAAGTAAATGGTTTTTCGCCGGTGTGTGTGCGTTTGTGTTGACTTAAATGAGACTGCTGTGCAAATTTTGCATCACATACGACACAAGTAAATGGTTTTTCGCCGGTGTGTGTGCGTTTGTGTCTACTTAATTGAGACTGCTGTGCAAATTTTGCTTCACATACGACACAAGTAAATGGTTTTTCGCCGGTGTGTGTGCGTTTGTGTTGACTTAAATGAGACTGCTGTGCAAATTTTGCATCACATACGACACAAGTAAATGGTTTTTCGCCGGTGTGTGTGCGTTTGTGTCTATTTAATTGAGACTGCTGTGCAAATTTTGCATTACATACGACACAAGTAAATGGTTTTTCGCCGGTATGTATGCGTTTATGTTGAATTAATATAGTTTTGTTCGCAAATTTTTCATTACATATCCCACAAGCAAACGGTTTTTCGCCGGCGTGTGTGCGTTTGTGTCGATTTAAATGAAACTGCTGTGCAAATTTTGCATTACACACGACACAAGTAAATGGTTTTTCGCCGGTATGTATGCGTTTGTGTCGACTTAAATCAGACTGCTGTGCAAATTTTGCATCACATACGACACAAGTAAATGGTTTTTCGCCGGTGTGTGTGCGTTTGTGTTGACTTAAATGAGACTGCTGTGCAAATTTTGCATCACATACGACACAAGTAAATGGTTTTTCGCCGGTGTGTGTGCGTTTGTGTCTACTTAATTGAGACTGCTGTGCAAATTTTGCTTCACATACGACACAAGTAAATGGTTTTTCGCCGGTGTGTGTGCGTTTGTGTTGACTTAAATGAGACTGCTGTGCAAATTTTGCATCACATACGACACAAGTAAATGGTTTTTCGCCGGTGTGTGTGCGTTTGTGTCTATTTAATTGAGACTGCTGTGCAAATTTTGCATTACATACGACACAAGTAAATGGTTTTTCGCCGGTATGTATGCGTTTATGTTGAATTAATATAGTTTTGTTCGCAAATTTTTCATTACATATCCCACAAGCAAACGGTTTTTCGCCGGTGTGTGTGCGTTTGTGTCGACTTAAATGAGACTGCTGTGCAAATTTTGCATCACATATGACACAAGTAAATAGTTTTTCGCCGGTGTGTATGCTTGCAATACGTTTTTGACATTTAAATGGTTCCTCAGCTGTATGTGTGCTATCATAATCAATTAAATCACCATATTCAATAAATTGGGCATTATATTCATAGGATGTTTTAAGAATAGGTTTCTGTTCCTTTATGTGAGAAGTGCTGCACTCCAGCACCTGCTTGAGCTCTTCGATGCACTGCGACTCCACTTCCACAGACGCACTATCAATCGGAGCAACCTGCAACAAGAAGTAAAACACTTAATTTACTGTTGCTAATGTAGGTGCGGCAGGCGGCAACATTACACACCTCAGTGGTGATCTGGCTTATGCCGGGCGGCACATATCGTTGCAGTATGGTAGGCCCTATATTCAATTCCTCTTTTATGACAGCCTCATCCTCGACCAATCGCCTGGGCATGTTAACATCCATTTGCTAATCAAATTGAAGTTCAAAATTATGACTTTTACATTCGTCATCTATAATATTCTAAAGCTGAAGAGTTTGTTTGTTTAAACGCGCAAATCTCAGGAACCACTGGTTCTAATTGTAAAATTATTTTTGTGTTGGATAGTTCATTTATCAAAGAAGGCTATATATAGGCTGTTTTTTTTTTTTTTATAACTACACATTTCCATAGGCGCGAAGCCCATGTCTTTAGAAGAGCTTTAATTTAATATAAATTTTTATATATATTTATTGTTTCTAGCGCATCTGCTCTATGTTTTGCTTACTGCTCCTATAATGAGTTTGCCACTCTAATCCTACTATCTTTTTTTTTAATTATTTTTTTTAGCTATAGCTGTTACTACATCAGCTACGACCAATAGGAGCGGAGCATCAATGAAAAATGTTGCAAAAACGGGAAAAAATATTCCTTTTGAGAGCTTCCGTTACGCGCGCTGCGAAACGGTTGATATTAAGTAAAAATCGCGTATTACGGAATTGTTCCCCTTTAAAAGTTCTAACCAAAAGTCCGCAACAGCATATGTGTATCTTTTAAGGTTGACTCACTATAACCTTTTTAATGGTAATCAAATTTGTTCTAACATAATGCACTATTTGCGAAGATGTTTTTTTAAACATATTAATCCTTATCAAATTAAATACGTTAGTTGTCTTAAGCATTTCATGCATATTATAATCGCCCTTTACACCATACAATTTAAATTAATATCTTAGCAGTTTTTATCGAAATATTAAAACTATAGCGGGAGAAAATAAATTCGCTGTCGCTGAAAATAAATTTAGATACATGGCAACTAGATGCTGGAACAACCTGCCCCCTCCTCTTAGAGACAATTTGTCAACATATACCTTTAAAAAAACTTAAGGGGCTTTTACTCAAATCCCAGCTCTCGTTGCCGTGATACGGGGTTGCTGATTAAGCATGGAAATGATTGCTACTTTTAATTCATTTTCATTTGATGAAATGACTAATTTTTTTCGCAGTGATTTCACCTGTGAAATTGCACAGACAGTGATTTTTAAACTCCACGAGCTTTTATCGCTCGTAATATACTAGCAATCACTCAATCAATATCAATTACTCAATCAACATTAATCAATTATTTGAATATTACAAAATATAACTACCATTTGTTATTAAAAATTAAATTTGAAATATGAGTTATATGATTATGACCAAATGACGGCCAATTTTTTTAAATTTTGACAACAGATTCGTGATCGGAGTCCATGCCCATTTTTAGATATCGATTTTGAAAGCAATTTTTAGTGACTAAAACAGTCACATTTACACAAGTCATTACGGACATTTAAAAAAAATAGGAAACTTGTATTGAAATATACTGACAAGTACTAAACTAATCTATATTTATTTACACTAAGACTAAACATCCAACGTAAATTTTACATAAATCGCAGCACACATACAATACTTAAACTAAGTAATTGCGACACAATCGCCCTTCACGACTCCCGAGCTACAAGTGAAATCACATTGAAAATATTGAAAGTGTGAAATCACAATGAAACTGTGAAAAAGTTAAATTTCATTCAAAACGATGAAAACCGCGTGGTCTGCGATTTCGTTGAGTATTATTTGTAGCAGAAGTAGCACGTAGCAGACCATGTGAAAGAAAGTAGCAGGTGCGACGTATGATTACGCATTTCAAGTGATTTTTCACATGCTACTTGTGAAATGTTCCAAGCTTATTGCTGATAGTGGTGCAGTCTCCATTTGTGGAGACATAAATGTCAGGGTGTGCGTGGCGTGGGTTGCGACATTGCTGTCTGGGTGGTGGAAGTGTTCGTTGTATTGAGCGCGGATGGACGTACGTGCGCTGCGGGGCGGGGTTCTGGGGCACAACTGAAAATCAGCGCTGCGACGTGAGTCGCAGTATTGGGCTGAGTTGTGGTCCCATTCGTGGGTGCGGCACAGACCTATACAAAGTATATATATATATGTGTGTTTTAGTTGTTAAGTTTTTTTGTTCTGTTGGGTTTGCTGGTGTTTCCTATGAATAAATATATTTTCTTTCTTTCTGTCTGCCTCTGTTCGTTATCTTCTTACTTCCAAACCACGCAATGAACTTTGATACGGTTTTCAGTAATATCTTATTATCGTGTAATCTATTAATCCATATGATAGAAATCTTATCTTACTTATTATAAAGCTGAAGAGTTTGATTGTTTGAACACGCTAATCTCTGAAACTACCAGTCGGATTTGAAAAATTCTTTTTGACTTTGATAGCCTAAATCTAGCGGAGGGTTATAGGATATATACACATATATATATATATATATATATATATATATATATATATATATATATATATATATTCAAACTGTCTATTCGAGCAAATCTCCAAAACGTCTTAACCGATTTTGATGAAACTTTACACATATGGAAAGGATGTAGTCAAAAGTTACATACGCAAGTTTTTGTATGTCTGTCTGTACGTCCATCTATCTAAACCGATTTTAATGAAACATCACAAATACGAAAAGAAGGTGGTCAAAACTAACATACGTTACTTTTTGTCCGTCCGTCTGTCTGTACGTGTATCTGTCTATTAGAGCTAATTTCCAAAACGGCTAAACAGATTTTAAGGAAACTTTGTAGACGGGAAAGAAGGTTGTCAAAAGTGACATAAGCTACTTTTTGTCCGTCTGTCTGTACCTCTATGTGTCTATTCGAGCTAATTTCCAAAACAGATTTTAATGAAACGTTGCTTACGTGAAAAAAGGCTGTCAAAAGTATCATAAGCTACTTTTTGTGTTTGTCTGGCTGTCTATCTGTCAGTCGTTTGTCCTCACTGATCTATCAACGTACAGCCGAAACTAACTACAAAGTCTAGGAAGTTTAAATTTGGAACATAGTTTTATTTTATAACGTATTAAGTTAAGAAAAGCTTTTTTAGAAATTTCAAACTTAAGGGTGAGAATGTAGGGACTTAAATAATGACGCGTTTCAGGGTTTTTAGATTTCTACATTTTAAGGGTGGGAAACGGGAGCTGAAAAATTGTATCGGTTTTTAAAGGGTGGGAGGGGAATGAAGATTGAAAGTTTGAATGGCTGTAACCAAAACTGGTTCCAGCAAAAAGCACGTATAAACCATTTCAAATGTTAATAGTACCTATAACAGGAATTCGTAGTCTACGCAAGCGAAGCTGCGGACGTCGCTAGTCAGATATAGTCTAAATAATAGTGTACATTTTCACACAAGTTTATCCCATCTGACACGGAGTTGAGTCAAAATAATGACTTTATACATATGTAACCGGGACAGTAAATGTGTCATAATAGCCCGAGCGCAGCGAACCTGTTTTAAATCTATAAACCCATGTGGCCGTGGTTCGAATCCGGGCGTATATCAATGAGTTTTTTCTGATCGAAGTATCACTGATCCCGTGCCTCGAACAGTACATTAAGCAGTCAATCCTGGTTGCTGTCAATAAATGGCGGTCGTTACCATCCACCCGCATTGGAGCAGCGTGGAGGATTTAAGCTGCAAGCCCCTTCATCTTGAGGGGAGGCCTAAGCCCCTGCAGTGGGGTATAAAAAAGGGCCAATGGAATGGAATGGGAACCGAGACAGGTGCCGTTCTTGAGCTAAGGACAACGAAAAGAACACATAACATTTTTTACCTAATATAACAATAAACTAATACTTTTTGGATTATTTCCTTTGCTTGGGCTGTAAGACCTCGCTTCTTTTCAAATTTCATGATTCTAGGTCAAAGGTGTTGTTTTTATTATTTAATATCAATAAAATTAAAAGAAAATTAAAACACAGTGTAGGTATCGAGATTATCACCATAGACAAGTATATTCAAAGACAACAATCTATGAGTTCTCTTCTACATAAGTGATGTACCAAAAATATAGTGCTGGCTTAATCAGTGCACACCAAAGGTTTAATTTTATTAATATAACACTCTCACCAAATTTGAACCTTTATATGACACATCTGAACTCAACATTAAGTATAACCACAGAGCATTAGTTACATAGTTTGAGTTTGAAGAACAGCTAACAGAACTACTAACAATTTTATTTAAAAAAAAACTTTACTAACAAATCAAAATAGTATTCTAATAATATTCACTAAATACAACCTAAGAGAAAAATATATTTATGTAAGCTTTATGATGCCTATGTTACTTCTAAGGTACTGAAATTTATCCTTGGGAAGAGCTTTAGTAAATATGTCAGCATATTGTTCTTTGGTACATACATAGTTTAAATCTATTTGTTTCTCTACAAACTTCTCTTTAATGAAGTTATATTTCACGTCAATATGTTTACAACGTTTATGGTAGTCCACATTTTTAATTAAGCAAATTGCGCTTTGATTGTCTATGTTTAAACACACCGAATCTTGATTAAATGAACCAATATCAATTAACATTCTTTTTAACCATATAGCTTCTTTTGTTGCAGAACATGCAGCCATAAACTCAGCTTCTGTAGTAGACAAAGCCACACTCTGCTGATGTTGTGTATTCCATGTTATGGCAGCTCCATTTTTAATAAAAACATAACCAGTCAAAGAACGCCGCGTACAAGTGTCTTTGGCATAATCTGCATCACTATAAGCTTCTATTTTATTATGCTCTAATCTTGTATAGCATAAACCATAGGTATTGGTTTCCTTCAAATATTTCATAATTTTCTTAACTACATTCCAATGAGTGTGATCATAACTATTGAGATATCTACTCACCAGACTGACTCCATACATAATATCAGGTCTGCTTACTATAGCCAGATGCATGAGTGATCCAACAGCCTCTCTGTATTGGATATTTTGGTCTGGCGGCACCATGCTTTTCTCTAGTGTGGTATGTGGATCAACTGGAATGTTATTGCAGTTGGCATTATGCATATTAAATTTATACAATAATTGTTTGATATATTTTGACTGGTGAATAAAAATACGTCCATCAGACTTTTCTATTTGTACTCCAACAAAATTCTTTGGTTCGTACTGTTTAATTTTAAAATTATTCTTCAACTCACACATAACGTTATTTAATGATTCTTTGGAGCTTGATAATAAGAGACCATCATCAACATATAATAACAAGTACACTTTGTTATTGTTTATATTTCCAATATAAACACACCTGTCTGCATGACTACTTGCAAAACCAAATTTCTTTAACAAACTATCAAATTTATGATTCCAGCACCTGGGTGCTTGTTTTAAACCGTAAAGTGAACGATTTAGTTTACATACCAGATTTGGTTGAGTTTCCAAACCTTCAGGTGGTGTCATGTAGATTTCTTCTTTTATGTCTCCATATAAAAACGCTGTTTTGACATCGAACTGAACAATTTCTAAGTTATGTTGAGCGGCTTCAGAAAGTAAAACTCGAACAGAATCATATCTCACAGTCGGGGAAAAAGTTTCTGTGTAGTCTATGCCTTGTTTTTGTCCACAGCCTTTGGCACACAGTCTTGATTTATACAATGGACCAGAAGCCTCATTTTTAATTTTAAAAATCCATTTACAGCCAATTACCCGTACTCCATAAGGTTTTTCTACTAGTTGCCAAGTCTTATTTTCCGCATGAGCATTCAACTCATCCTGTATTGACTGTTTCCACTTTCTTGCATTCACATTATCAGTAGATACCGCTTCGTTGTATGTTTGAGGGACATCCAGCTGATCTGACATTTCATCTGTACATATGTATGTGTTAGCTTCATTTTTATGTATGTTGGGTCTAGGTCTTAGTGTAACGTGTTGATTACATTTTGTAAGATCTATTGTTTCATCCGGTTCATATAACGATCCTTCATCAGAACGATATGAGTCATCACTATTTTCACTTTCTTCGGATGTAGTTTCTAAAGTTATGTCATTTTTAATGGAATCACTTTCATTTGTAATAGGTTCTGATACAGATTCTGATAATGGTACCATGAAATAATTTCTTTCAACTGAATTTTCTAGAAAGGTCACATCTCTACTAATCAACACCTTTTTAGTTTTGGGATCTATTAGCCTGTATCCTTTAGTCTGTTCACTGTAGCCAATAAATATCATTTTACTTGCCTTTGAGTCCCACTTCTTAAGTTTTTCTTTTGGAACATGTACCATTGCTTCGCAACCAAAGATTTTCATATGGCTAATGTTTGGCTTTTTACCAGTCCACATTTCTTCAGGTGTAGAAAATGATAAAGCTTTGGTTGGGCATCGATTAGTGATATATGTTGCAGTTGACACTGCTTCTGCCCAATACAGCTTCTGTAATTTTGCATTTATGAGCATGCATCGAGCTCTTTCCAGTAATGTACGGTTCATCCGTTCTGCTAACCCATTTTGTTGAGGCGTGTAAGGCGCAGAAGTTTGATGAGTAATACCAGACTTCTTAAGATAATTTTTAAAATCATTACTTAAGTACTCTTTACCATTATCTGAGCGGAGAATTTTTATAGTCAAATTAAGTTGATTTTCAACCAAGGCTTTAAATTCTTTGAATTTCTCAAATACATCAGATTTGTTATTTAAAAGATAAATGAATACTTTCCTGGTATAGTCGTCAATGAAGGTTACAAAGTAGCGGGCTCCTCCAAGAGACTGAACCTCCATCGGTCCACAAACATCTGAGTGAATAAGTTCTAGCATAACTTTTGCTCGGGAACCTTCTGAAGGAAATGGATTTCGTGTCTGCTTTCCTTCTTTACATGATATACAAATAAGTTTGTCTTTGTTCTCCAGTTTGACTCCTGCATTTTCTGATAATTTGCTCAGATCTTCAAAATTCAAATGAGCCATTCTCTGATGCCATAGGTAATATTCATTATCTTTTGTTCCGGATATGTATGCTTGTATACTGTGTGTATTTAGCCTGTACATATTATTTATTAATTTTGCGGCAGCCACTTGGCTATTTGAATTAAATATCTTGCAGCCTTGTTTGTCGAACTGCACTTGACAGCCACTATTTATTATTTGACTGACAGAAAGAAGATTGGTGGCTAGCTCAGGAACATAAAGAACATTCTGTACCTGAATTATATCTGACTTGCCATTCTTATCAATTACGTTTAAATTCACCTTACCACAAGCTTTCACAATTAGTTTCTTGTCATCGGCTACTTTGATAGTGCTGATTGGAGGTGTAATTTCATCGTAGAGCCAGTCACGGTGCATTGTCATATGCATTGATGCTCCAGAATCGATATACCAGCCAATGTCATTTTTTGTTGTTGTTGCAGAAAAAACAGCCACATAACCAGAGTTCTCATTCAACTTTTGTTCTTTCTTTTTGTTTCTACAATATTTACCAATATGCCCATATTTGTTACAAACAAAGCACCTGGGGCCTTTATTGGATTTACTCATTTTATCTGTAGCTTGTTTAGCAAACTGCGACTGATATTTCTTGCCTTTATTTACATATAGCGCAGTAGACTCCGAGTTTCTTACATCTTGAAGAAGCTTAGTCTTCACAGAATCAGCTGTGATTGCCACACCTGAGCTTTCGAGAGCCATTATCATTGGTTGATATACTTCAGGTAATCCCGCTAATAATAGGGTTCCTAGCCATTCATCGTTTACAATGAAACCAATGTTTCTCAGTTTATGGGCAGTTGACATAATCTTATTGACATAATCTTCAATATTCTGGCAACTATCAAGTGTCGTGGTGATCAGATCTCTTAGCAAACCTACTCGGCGTGTCAATCCTTTGTCATCGAAAGCTTTCGCTAAAATATCCCATACTTCTTTCGCAGTTTTAGCTTCTTGAATGTGTATATAATTAATGGGATTAACCAATAAAATGATTTTCGACTTCGCTTTCGTATCCAGTTTGATATCAACTTTTTCCACTGAGGTGACGCAACTCCATAATTCTTCGTGTTCTAGATACGTTTGCACTGCAAACCTCCATGTGGCATAATTCTCTCTTCCCATCAGCTTCTCAATTAGTGTCATCGTGTTATTTGAAGTCATTTTGCTGGTAAAGACTTTGCGCGACAAATGCACGTTACGTATTTTAGGTTATCTATCTTTAGTTAACAATAAATTGACTAATATTATTTTACTTTTTCTTATAATTTGGAAGAATCAAATTAACCTGGGCCCATAACCTGTTGTTTTTATTATTTAATATCAATAAAATTAAAAGAAAATTAAAACACGTGTAGGTATCGAGATTATCACCATAGACAAGTATATTCAAAGACAACAATCTATCACAGACTATATAGGGATACTATCTATGAGTTCTCTTCCCCCTTAGTCGCCCTTCTGGCAGCCATTTTCAACACTTGTTTTAAAAACTGCTACTTCCCACCGACTTGGAAAGAAGCTGTCGTAATCGGCATTCCTAAACCAGGCAAACCTCGAGACCTTCCCACCAGCTACAGACCCATTAGCCTCCTAAAGGTGATGGGCAAATTATACGAAAAAGTTTTAAAGACTCGTCTCAGCGACCATTTAATTGGAAAAGGACTAATAATCGACGAGCAATTTGGATTCCGCCCCCGGCACTCTTGCCCTCAACAGGCTCTCCGCCTAGTTGAATACATTTCTTCCGGTTTCAAACGGAAAGATAAAACCGTAGCAGTATTTTTCGATGTTGCCAAAGCTTTTGACAAAGTTTGGCATGCTGGCTTAATATATAAGCTGCATAAACTAGAAGTCCCCGACAGATTAGTATTCATTATTCAAGACTACCTCACCGACCGACATTTCGTATTCCGTCACGAAAAATCCATTTCAACGCGCAAAACGTTAAAAGCAGGAGTTCCGCAAGGCTCCACGCTCAGCCCACTATTGTACTCAGCGTACACGAATGACATCCCGTTGCCGCGCAACGGAGTCCAACTAGCACTGTTCGCCGACGACACAGTGCTTTATCTGCGCGCGCGAACAAACGGACTAATCGCCTCACGATTACAATCCTCCATAGACGAACTTACGCGGTGGTTTCGCCTATGGAGGATCGAAATTAACCCTGAGAAATCCGCGGCCGTTTGCTTTCGCTATTCCAAAGCGAAAAGCCCAGAGTTAGTCTCCCCCAATATTGCTACACTTCGAATGGCCGACGTCAACATTCCGTGGCAACATAGTTACAAATACTTAGGTATTACGCTTGACAAGCATCTGCACTTTCGCGATCATGTCAAGCGTGTTTGCAAAACAGCCAAATTCTACTTGGCTCGTTTATCCAGTATGATTGGTAGCCGCAGTAAGCTATCGATGCGCAACAAGCGCACTCTTTACGTAATGGCCATCAGACCTGTCATGACTTATGCATGCCCGGTCTTTGCATACGCCAATCAAACGATACTTAAGCCGCTACAAATCATACAAAACAAATTCTGTAGAAGAGCAGTAGGTTCTCCTTGGTATGTTCGAAACAGTCTGCTTCACAGCGATTTCGACTTACCAACCATCTCCAAATACATGAAGGACGCGTCAGAGCGTTTCTTCACCGCCGCGATCGCACATCCCAACCCGTTACTTTCGGCAGCGGCCTCTTACGAGCCCCCGCCCGCCCACCACTTTCTCAGACGCCCACGGAATGCACTTACAGATCCACCTGACGATCTCACCACCGAGGTAGAGATTCTAAGGGCCCTAGGCAGATCGGACCTTCAGTCTGACGTAGGAGAGCAGTACCTACCACCCGATATCACCTAGTTAACGTAACAAATCTGCCCGAATGGCATCTGAGCCTTGCTTGTTCACAGTCGGGCCGTCCAGCTCGAACTGCCCTCCCCAGCCGAGGGATCGACACGCGTCGGCCCTCATCTCTAGATTAATCATACGCCGATGAGGCGGCGCCCTTAAGGCACCGCCCATCAATGGCAGAAACGCACCGAAGCATCCTCAATGCGTCCGGTCGCCGTCATGTCAAATCCTATACGCTCTCCGGAGTATAGGTTGAGGAGTCGTTTAGCCGGTCGGGCTGCACCTTCTGTGTAGAAATCCCAACCCGGCACTATCTGCGCGGTAGGTCGGGCGCGCAGATGTCTGTAAGCAGATTCGGCCCTCACAAAACAAAAAAAAAAAAAAAAAAAAAGAGTTCTCTTCTACTTAGGTGATGTACCAAAAATATAGTGCTGGCTTAATCAGTGCACACCAAAGGTTTAATTTCATTAATATAACAAAAGGAAAGTACTCTACAGATTTTGATTTATTTGCGAGTGTCAAAAGTGCATATTTTTGATTACGATAAGTGGCTGTAGTTTTTGATATTACGTTGATGTAGAAACTTGATTCTTTTAAAACTTTAAGGGACTGTCAACTTAAGTATTTGATATTGTTACGGGCCAGATTTTTTTGGATACACGAAAACACCGATTTACTTTTACTTTATTTCTCAACAAAATCACAAAACAGTCTGTACGAGAAACATGGTGAAGGTAAAGGGTATGTCCCCGTTCAAAGAAATGTGAATGTTAAACGTGATAATAACGCCATAACATAAAGTAAAATTATAGTAAAAAAAAAACTAAAATGAACACGCTTTAATAGCAAACAGAAAATAATTTTTAGTTTAAGAACAAAATGTTTAACAGAAAATTTATGTTATTACGAAAAAGCGTGGGGTGCTTTGTACCATATTTTGATAATATTTTCATACTAGGTCTACTTTCAGAAAATGTTTCAATAAAATATTTATAACAAAAATTTTTTTTAATTGTCACAAAATGTTGTAAAATCTGTAAAATTGTAGACTGTGTCGCAAGGCATGGTAATAATAATCGCCCAGTTCGTTTTTTTTTTCGATTGTCTTTCTATCAAGCATCCCAGGCTTTTTCACAATAACATTATTTTTTTCATTAATCATTTTATTCTTATACTAAAAATTATTTTATGCTTTTTAGTTCAAATGCTATTAAAGCGTGTTTTTTTTAAATTATAATTTATTTTTTCATTTTTAGTCTTAAATTTTTTTTAACTACATTCGATCATTTACAAACAGACAGGTGGAATTCACAAATACCTATAAAACAATGAATGAACTCATATACAAAGTTTCATGTCAATGCCACTAACCACTGAGGAGTTCCCTCGTGACCAAATTATCCTATGTGCATTATCACTTCATGGTGAAAATCATGGTTAACTGTTAGAATCCAAGATAACAAAGTTTCGTGTTCATGCTATTAACCGTTAAGGAGCGTGCCCATGAGAAGACATTCCTGGCTGCAGCATAAGGTTAACATTTTCTATATAATTTTATATATTAAAAACTCGAATGTGAAAATGCACGTTACTGTTTAGACTAATATTTAAACTTAAACTAAGCTTAACTTAAGCTTAATAAAAGTTTAAATCAGACATCAACACTAAAATATTAATAACAAGTACCTAATACCTACATATTGAAAAATGGCTAGGGTTGAAGTATTACTAAGTCATTAAAACTAAATTCATGACATTTTATAAAACTAAAGTTTGTAAACCATTAATTTCCCTCCAAATTAAATTACATAGTATCGCATGTCAAACGCCCTTTACTATTGGTTATGGTGATTGCTTATGTGAAAGTCTTGTACTGATGATATTAAATACCTAGGAATCAGTCTCGACAAAAGACTGACATTTAAAAACCATATTGTGACACTTTCTCGGTGGATCAGAAAATTCATTTGTGTAGTGAAACCACTCCGCGACTCGACAAATTATCATGTCTTGAAGATGGTGTACTTTGTCTTGTGCCAATCCTTGTTGAATTACTGCATAACTGTATGGACAGGCACGTCAAAGACGTCGATGCTAGTGATTGAGCGCGCACAGCGCTCTGTGCTGAAAGTCATGTACAAAAAACCTTTCAGGTTTCCAGCCGAAGCCCTCTACGAGTGCTGTTTTTACAGTTCGACAGCTGTACTTACTACAAGTTACATTGCAAGTTCATAGAAATGTTTTGTGTTCTTGTGATTATTATCGGTTGCAGAATAGACGGGTTTATAAAACGGATATACCAGTGATCAACACTGCATTTGCTCGGCGTTTCGTAGGTTTTCTGAGTGCATATGTTATAGGCAATGTGTATAATCCGGCATTGTATAGAACGCCTAGGCATTATATACATTGCCTAAAACGTTCAGGCAATGTATATAATACAATTCATTTCATACATTGCCTAGGTATTGTATAAAATGCCCGAAGCACATCAGGCAATGTGTATAATGAACGACCACGGGAAGGAGACGCGTGTGCGGCGTGCGGGACTACCCCGTAAACAAGTTGCAACTCGTTCGTTGTGTTAGGTTAACTGTTGGTTTTTTTCGTATCATGATCAAATTTCCATAATCAAATGGTAAGAAATGAACAGGGCGACTTTCTGCAGCAATTTTTTGGTACGTTGTAAATGGAAACGTTTATCCGAAGGGAACTGCTATGTGAGAAACGCTCTCGACGCAAAAACTCGTAGGTACTTAGGCATACCAACCAATAGAACACATGTCTTATCAGCGCTGTCTGCTGGTGGAAGTTGAAATTAGGATTAGCTCTCAAAAGATCAGTCTATCATTTCATCATCAGATCTCAAAAGACCAATCTAACTAAATCATAGAGAAGAAAAATCTATTACATACATTACCTATGCTTCAACCGGCATTCTTTATAATACCTAGGTATTCTATACATTTCCTAGGTAAAGTGTAAAATAGTTTAAACATTGAACATCATTTCATACATTGCCTGAACGACCCCGGCATTCTATACATTTCCTAGACATTGTATAGAATGCCTGCATTATACACATTGCCTATAACACATATATTTACAACGTAGTAGCAAACAGGTGTAATCTAAAAGACCTATCAGTTGGGCAGGCTAAACATAATATTTCTAAATGGCTGCGGTCTAAACAGAGAACATATTGTATTTCTGGAATCTAGTGTTATATATGTATATGTATGTATGTACATGCGTGTGTATGTATGTATATATATGTATATGTATGTGTGAATGTATGTATATATGTATTATCGGTGTATTTAAATATATATTTACTGTGTGCGTGTGTATTTATATATTTATTGAAATGTTAGTAATTGGAAATACACTATCGTGTATCCGTGTAACTGGGTTTATATGTATGTATGAATGTGTAGAATTATGAAGTAAAATGTTGAATCATAAATAGGTTAAGTTTATCTCGTAATAAGTTCTCGGCCGTGTATTGTATTTAAGTTAATCTTGTGTAAGGCCTCTGCGATACAGGCTGTGCCTAGTGTAGAGGTCTTGAGAAAACTAATAAATTTTAATGACAAATAAAATAATTTCATTTCAAAATTTCATATTTATAAAATCAAATTTAAACATTGACAATAACTCACATAGCCGCCAATTCATGAAAAGAACATAAGAATTGAAATTCCAACCGTTCTTTTAGCATTTGGAATTAATTATGTTTGGAATGATTTGGAAATTGGACCGGCACCATCGATAAAATACGTGTATTATGATTTATTATTACCAAAGAAAATATTATAGGTAGTGTGTTATCATTGGCCGTCAAATAAAACTAGTTCTTTAGATTTTTGTAATGTTCACTATAATATGTACTTATTAGTTCAAATCTTTATTCCTAACTACAAACATTGACGAGACGCCCTTACAAAGTTAAACCGTATACAGTGCAGTGTAGACGCGCGGTGCGTGGCTGTACAGTGATACTCTGACCGAACATATTTTTGGTTGAGATAAGTTTCCTACATCTCTTTCACACATGAAACGTGTACTGCATGTGTGAAAAAGATGGACGCCTAACAGACTGATCAAAAATTTTTCGGAGTACGTTTACTGTGCTATGGCGAACGATAAAATTAGAAAATGGTGTTTAATCAAGAACAAGTTAAAAGGGTTATTATTGATGATGAGAAATATCATTTTCATGTTTATTGACCTTCCTATCATAGTTTGTGCAACCTAAAACAACTTAATTTGGCATTTTTACGAATTAACAACGACGTGCACGCAACGATGTTCCGAGCGTGACTGAGTTGACGAGTGTCCTAAAAGTAGAAATTAGGACACTTAACGTGGAGACATTGAAACGCATTGTTCGCCCGGTCCTTACATACTGGCACATTCTTTGAATTTTATAACAAAGCCTACAGTCACCAAATCACAACGATCACAATATGTACCAATATAATTTGACAATCATGGACGTACCTAATACTAGGTTCAGGACAGTGCACTTGGCTTCTTTTTCTTAATTATGCCGTTTTCTGTTTATGCCAATTTCGCCAGCACTCAGCTTTGTGAAACGAGGAGATGAAATCAGGGCAAATCAGGGTTGCCGTTGTCCCATATAAAGCTTTGCCCCATTAAGAAAGGGGATAAAAGGGCTTTGAGGGGCGTAATTAATGTCGCACTAAGTGACGGTTTATACTCTTCCCATAATCTTCCATTTCGTTCGTGTAACCAAAAAACATATATTTTGTCTCATGAAACAAAATTCGGCACCAGACTCTTGTTCACGCATGTGACGTCATTCAAAATTTCGTAGTTCAACTTTAAAAATTCGTTCTCAACTAGGGTTGTACCTATACCGGTAATCACCGGTAATAACAATCGTTATTGAGAACTAGTGGTGTGCTGTTTTCCGGTTAAAAAACGGTTAATTAAAACTTGAAATATTTGCTCTATAGCAAATATATTCTTCTTGAGATGACTTTGAATATAAATTATATAAAGTATGTGTAAAGTATGTGTCAGACTTGGGATTTGTCATTGGACGGCGTGAACAAACTTGCAATTTGTCAAAGAGCTATGGAAAGAAGTATGCTGGGAGTGAGAAAATTTGAGAAATTAAAAAATAATGCCATCAGAAAAAAAACAAAGGTTTTTGACATAACACAGCACATCAGAAGGCTGAAATGGCGGTGGGCAGGTCACACTATAAGAGGCAAGGAAAAATGGAGCAAAATTATAACCGAGTGGTACCCAAGAGAAGGCCAAAGAAAGAGAGGCAGACCCCAGAAGAGGTGGGATGACGATATCACCCAGGTTGCCGGCAAAACATGGCATAGAGTCGCAAAAGATAGACGAGAGTGGAAAAGGCTGGAGGAGGCCTTTGCCGAAGGGCGATCAGACTTGCAGAGGAAAAGCAAGACACAAATACTGCAAGACTACTAACGTCTAACAAAGTCTGATAATAATTAAGGCTAATAATAATAATAATAATAATGTGTAAAGTATACATAAGCTGCAAAGTAAATTAGAGATACATTTTTGAGTTAATAATATTTTCCAATAATTTTAATTCGTTTGAATACATTCATTCCTTTCATTACAATAACACTAAAGCCAAAAGTCGATTCATAACTTTTTGCATACCTACTCGTTTCCAGTATAAAACATTCTATGCCATAGAAATATTTTTTTTAACAATATTTCGTAACGTAGGACACATGGATGGACTATTTTAATGCACTATATACCGCTTTCTTGGACTCGTACATAGATTAGATAATTTTAGGTCCAGCTCGCGTCGCAGATTAAGCGGACGGAGTGCATAACCTTGACTTGACTGCTGCAGCCATAATAGCTCACAGTTAGCAAATTCTCAATCAGCCCAGCCAATCACCATATCATTGGCCACAAGCTATGTCGCACAATCTGCCTCTAGCTAGTGATTACATTTTATCCACTTTTATCCAAAGTCAAATAAGTTTTTTATTGAAGTAATCAACTCAAAGATCTGAAGTATATTGCAATCAAGGATTATATTGAAAAGGTGTTATTTTATACATTTCGAAGTAGTATATTTAAAATTTCGGGATGAATAGTCAAATCATTTCTCATTATTATGTACAATCATGTGTTTTTTCAAAAGCGTTGATTCAGCAAACTTTGCATCACACATTTTACAATTAAACGGTTTCTCACCAATATGTATCCTTAGGTGCTTTTTCATGCGTTCCAACCGAGAGAATTTTGCAGGGCACATTTTACAACTAAATTGCTTTTCACCAGTATGAACTACCATGTGTCTTTTCAATAAGCCTGCTTCTGTGAATTTTGCATCGCACATTTTACAACAAAACGGTTTCTCACCGGTATGTATTCGTAGGTGCGATTTCAAATTGCCTAAAAGAGCAAATTTTTTATTGCATGTTTTACAACTAAATGCTTTCTTACCAGTGTGTAGGATCATGTGTCTTTTCAATTGTCCTGATTCAGTAAATTTTGCATTACTTATTTTACAACTATACGGTTTCTCACCAGTATGAATACGTATGTGCGCCTTCATGCTTTGCATTCGAGTCAGTTTTACATCACATATTTCACAACTGAATTTTTTCTCACTAGTATGTACACGTTTATGAGAATTTAAATCACTAGAAGATTTGAATTTAGTTCTACATATATCACAATTATATAGTTTATCGGTAAGTATACAGTTATGTATGTTTAAATGTTTGGAGGTTTTGAACTTTTCAATGTGTACTCTACTAGTTTTAGTTCGTGCATGTTTGTAGTTCTTTCTATCATTGTTCAGCACAACCATTTGGTTGATGTTGATGTCCAAAGGCTCCTGCTTCACTGGCAGCGAGTCAACCGCTCCCACCTATGATCAAAATATCTGAGTTTACCAGTGGCGTATGGTGGGTTCAGAACATGGTTACGCCAACACGACATGTGAAGTTTAAAATCATTTTGGTGGAATCTTCAAAGCGCCCGCTGCCGCGCCGCCGCGTCCCGCCGCCGTTAATTATTCTAAGCTCACCACAAGCATATATTTAATGGCAGTTTTAAGCACGATACCACAAAATCATACATGAAGTGGCTTTGAAAAAAGCCGTGTTGGTTTTGAAGGCTGTAACTGCTGCTGTTAACAAATGATTTAAAAAAAACAGTAGATTTTTCGCTATTGCAATGAAATGATGTGTAAGAAGAAAAAAAACATTATTTGTATATTAAATCAATGTGTCTTTCCGTCTTTAAAAACTCATCAATGACTTCATTATAAAATAAACCTGATCGTTTCAGTTCTAAAAGTAATTCCTTTTCTATCGCGATAATAGAAAGATTGGAAGTTCGTTCCTGACCGGAAGTATTGCGTAAATAGGTGTGGATTCGTTTCAGTGCCGAAAATGTGCTCGTCGGAATAGTAATTATCAAGTGAGCTAATTTAACAATATCACCAAACGAATCTGTTAAACCATTATCGTTTAAAAAATCCAGCAACTTGAATACATGTAATTTTTTAAGTTCTGCGGTAGAGCATAGACAAATTAATTGACGCTTTAATCTTTCTAAATCAAAAAAATGCCCGTAATGATGAGTTAACATGTCAAATTCTTGTAATGGAAAACAATTATTATAATATTCAAATTTTGACGGCTCCATTAAATGCAAGAAAACTAATTTATTAATATCGCTGTAACGAGTACGAAACTCAACAGATACGTTATCTATTATTTAAAAAAAAATGCGCCTGTAATAAGTTTTAATGCAATCGACCCCACGTTTTCGTTTTAAATTTTGAGCAGCGCAAGTCTCATAAACTTGTGAATATATTTCATCAAATTTTTGACGAAACGTATTTTGAAGTTCCACTCCATCTCGTGGGAACTTGTATATATGGGCGCGGGCATTCGGTGGAACTATTTGATAATCATTGATATTTGGTTTATCTAGTTTTATCCATATTAACAGAGATGGCGCTGTCTTCATAATCGATTTATATTTGAGAAAACATTATTCTCTGTTTATCAAAAGAATGAAATTTTATAGTAGAATTCAAATGATTTTGTGATATTTCATGTTTTTTAATAGAGTTATGGATGTTATTAAGATATTTATAGTTACTTAATTTGGTCCAAGGAGTATTTAAATCTAATGAAAATAAAATACAGTACCAACAATAAAAACTGTATAAGTGGGAACAACCAACTATCTAATTAGTTTTGTAAATTATTCTACTAAAATTACGTTTTTTATTAGAAACTGAAGAAGTTATATCCATGTTTGGTGTAGGTCGTATGCTATTGACTAAGAATTTACGTTCTGTATAGGTTAAATTACTTATCTTGTTATTATGCAATAACTGCGATGCACACTTCAATCCATTGCAATTCTCCGAAATTTCCATTTTATTTATTCACAATAAAGTATTTTATCACAATGAATTTAACACAATTTTAACAGCAGTTAACAACACAGCAAAGCAATTGAATAAAGTTAGGTATTTTACATTGTAACACCTTAAATTTTATTGGTGGTTTTATTTTTAATTTTCTCCGTCTATTATACTATAATTAGTCACGTGAGCGGCGGAACCATATGTCATAAGCGTTTCGACGCTCTTTAGATGATTTCGATCGAGTCACGGGGCGATCGGTCAACCCGTTTTACGTTCGAGATGCAAACGAGCAGAGCGCATGCACCGGCGGCGTGTGACACACCTGATTCAATTACGTATTTTGCTAGTTTAAAAGTTAAAATTTTCTACAATTGAAGAAAATTACTTTTCCTGCTAATAGAGGAGTTCCCATAGCCTCACATGAGAAAATACGATTGCCGCCAGTATTTTAATATATTTGTAGCACTGTACTCGCTAAAAGAAGGGAGCGGTAACTGTGGAAAAAGCCACCTCAGTGTACCAGGTAATTTCTCCACTTTCTTATAATACCTACCTAACGCTTCTACGCGCGTACTAAAAATTTAAAATCAATAACTGTAATTTAGATTCAGATTCATAGTGTTCCTTTTGTTCATTTTCGTCCCAATTTACCATAACACTGGTAAATTAGTTACATAACTATAAAAATACATAAATAAAATTTTTATGTAAGATATCAGATTTTTGATCATGTTTATTTTTAGAAACGAAGAGATAACTTGAGCGCCGTAGCGTATATTTTTTATTTATATTAATTTACGAATAACCAAAATAGGGGTTGGACGATTTTCGAGTTAATTCATTAAATAGCTATGAACCTTTTAACGTGATTAAATTAGTTTTAATTTCTGTTCAATTTCGTAACCTTTTTATTCTATGATTTTGTAATATTCGAGATACTTTACTAAATAAGATTTTCATACTACCTACCAATCTAACGTCTCCTAATTATTACACTAAATAAATTCATTGCAATTAAATTATTATATAAAGGAAAGTCTGCATCCCATTACAATTTCAAAATAGAAAATTAAAATAATTATTACCTTGATTAAACTTCAATATAGACGGATGCGTTAATTAAATTTTCCAATTGGTGGAATGCCAAAGTCAAGTATCGTCTTGTTGCGTGTAGATATACGAAATAATTTGGTCTCGATTCCAGGTCGAGTGACAGGACCGCAGCCCGCTCTTTTTTTTGTACCTAAAATTCCGTCATCGTACCTACTCCTGCCCAGCTCCAGCCGGAGCCTGCCGGACTATCCAAAACAGGCCATTTTTACAATTTTTGGGTGTTATATACTCATTTGGTTGTGTTTTGTTTATTTGACTTTTATTAGTCTTACGTACGCGCTATCGACCAGTGTTTCTAGGGACCCGTAATTAAGTACATTTAACCTTATTTTAATTTAATTTTAATTATTTTAAATTTAATCTTAGTCATTTATACTTAAGTGTTTTGTTTTGGTTTGTTTTATGATTAGTGGTTCATTAAATTAAATTAAACTTAAAATCTTGACTATTTTTATTTTATTCAAAAAAAGTATTACATTGGCGCCCGAACAGGGACTAGAAACATGTCATTGAAGACTTTTTTTGGTGGTCTTTTAGCCCGTCAAAATATTGATCGATAGCGCAATACCTACTTTTGTATTTTTTTTATTTATAACTTCATTCTATTTTTTTATCACTTGCCCATACTGTTTAGTCTGTAAGTTTTTTTATTTACGGCTTATTTGTTTTATTCGGTACATATTTGAAAATTTTTTTTTGTACACCACGGTCGATAGCGATATAGACTCATCGTTACAGATCTACTTCATTTCGGGTATATATCATTATTTACTATACTATTTTACTGAATTTAGAATTACTACGATTGATTCCATTATTTTAAAATGGAAGAGAGGCCTATTAAATTTAACCTTCTTCACAAAGATGAACTTGTTTATGAAGTACTGTTACGCGGTGCAGTTCCAGCAAGTACTGTAAGCGGTCTGCGATCTCAAATACGAGACCTGGCTCGCGACATGCCTACAGACGATATAGACGTGTTCGAAGGAGATGCCACCCAAGAATTGTCATGCATATCCTCGAAATTAAAAGAATTAGTTAGTTTAACCGCCAGTAAACCAATTCCTTTGAAAGCGTTCAATCGAATTAACGCTTTAGGTAACCACTTATTCCATCGTTTAAGTAGAGTTCTTCCCGTCACGGAAGCTGATGTGGACCTTAAGGTAAACTTAACGGAACAACTGGATAAGCTTACAGTAAAAGTGGATCAAATGTTTTCAAATTTTAAAAGCAGCTTAGATACTACTAACGGTTATGAGTCTCCTTCTAATCGAAGTCAATCTCCTGTAGTTACTACCCATAATTTCCCATCTGAAGTGAAAGTTTCATGTGATAGGAATAAAAGCGTTCACTCCCTTAACGTAAAGTATGACGGAAAAACTTGTGTCATAGCCTTCTTAGAAAAGTTGGAGGAGTTGTGTTCATCACGTGGTATCACAGATGAGAAACTCTACCAATCTGCTGTCGAGATTTTTACGGATAACGCTTTATTTTGGTATCGCGCTGCAAGATGTGAAGCATCCTCGTGGCCCGAATTAAAAAGGCTTTTACTGGAAGCATATCTTCCTTTTGACTATGACCACCGACTCCTTGCGGAAATTCGCTCTCGAACCCAAGGGCCGGATGAGACTATTGAAAACTATCTCGGTATTATGCAAAATTACTTTTCACGTTTACAAGTTCCCATATCTGATACTGAAAAATTTAACATTGTTCGCTACAATATACAACCCTTTTATACTACCAGGTTATCCTTGGAGCAAATCGATACATGGGGGGACCTGAGAATTAAATGTCGTCTATTAGAAAATGCCAAGCAGCGCGCCATGGCTTTTACTGATCCTCCTCATTCTTCTTCCAACCTACTAGCATCGGATTTGTCCTATAAATATCCCCAGCGATCGCAGAAAACCTGTGCCGCTGTTTCCAATAAATTTTGTGTTCGCTGTCGTACCACTGATCACACCTTAAAGGAGTGTAAAGCTCCTCGTATTTTAATTTGTTACCGTTGTGGTGAAAAGGGGGTCACTGCAAAGGACTGTCCTAAATGTTTGAATGTTCATATGCATTCGGAAAACGAGTAGGGCTGAACCTGGTTAGGTCTACTGCTAAACGGTACCTACCTAGTACTACCAAAGTGTCTTCAAATCCCAGTTCTGCGGAATGGCAGGACTGGCTTCATACTATTCGGACATTTTTTAAATCTTACCGTGCTAGATCTACCCTGGTTCAGCCAATTGAAGGACGAGATGCCCGTCCGTATCTCAACGTTAGAATCTATGATTTTGAATGTACAGGATTGTTGGATTCAGGATCTGAAATTTCTATCTTAGGTGGTGATACTAGTTCTACTTTTTCTACTTTTACCACATTACATGAGTCTAAAGACTTAGCGTGTATTACTACAGCAAATGGTTCTACCTCACCTGTTAAAGGTTATTTATTTTTACCCGTAACAGTACGAGATCGAACCGCCGTAGTAAAATTTTACGTTATACCAGGCGTATCTACCAAATTACTATTTGGAATAAATTTTTGGAAAGCGTTTGAAATCGCCCCAGATATACTTTCTCTATTATTCAAAGATAGCTATCTTAGCCATAAAGAACCTATAGACGCTATTGTATCCGAAGTTCGATATCTACATCCTTTCGACTCTCTTTCGAACTCGCAACAGAAGAGAGCTGAATTGCTAATAAAACAGTTTGAAGAAATAGCTGCCGAAAATAAAGGCTTAGGTCGCACCCATTTGGTCACCCATAATATAAACACTGGTGACGCTATTCCTATAAAGCAGCGGTATTATATGATGTCCCCCGAAAAGCTAGCCGAACTAAATAAACAATTAGATGAAATGTTGAAGAGTGACGTGGTTGAACCCAGCTGTAGTCCTTGGAATAATCCAGTCACGATGGTTCCAAAGGCGAATGGCGAACTTCGTTTTTGTTTAGACAGTCGAAAGCTTAATGAGGTCACCAAACACGACGCCTACCCCTTACCCTATATAAGCCAAATTCTTGACAATTTAGGCAACGCCAAATTTTTGTCTTCAATAGACTTAAAGTCTGCGTTTTGGCAAATACCACTAGATGAAATGTCGCAAGAAAAAACTGCTTTCACTGTTCCTTCAAGAGGTTTGTTTCATTTTAAAGTTATGTGTTTTGGGTTAACATCCGCCCCTGCCACACAACAACGTCTTATGGATCGTCTTTTTGGCCCTGAATTCGATGGAAAAGTTTTCATTTATTTAGATGACATTGTAATTGTAAGTCAAACTTTCGAAGAACATTTATCTTTACTTAATATTGTCTTAGAGCGACTACGCTCTGCCAATTTAACTATTAATTTAGCAAAATGCTGTTTCTTTCGAAAACAACTTAAATATTTAGGATTTGTTGTAGATGAATATGGCTTGCGCACTGACCCCGATAAGATCAGAGCGATAGTGGATTTTCCTACTCCCTCCTGCCGTAAGGACGTTAAAAGGTTCTTGGGAACCGCTTCCTATTATCGTCGATTCATAAGGAATTTCAGCAATATAGCTGGACCTTTGAATCGACTTACTTCTACTCGTAAAGGCGCCCCGCCATTTAATTGGAGTCCTGAAGCTGAAGAAGCTTTTAATAATTTGAAAACTGCTCTCACGAGTGCTCCAGTTTTGGCATGCCCTGATTTTTCTTTACCATTCACGGTGCACTGTGATGCCTCTGATTTTGGAGTAGGAGGAGCTCTTACACAAATTATTAACGGCGAAGAGCACCCTATTGCATACTGTAGTCGATCCCTTACATCCCAGGAACGTAATTATTCGGCCACTGAAAGAGAAGCTTTAGCGGTCGTACATGTTGTAGAACATTTCCGGCCATATTTAGAAGGTAGTCGACCGTTCAAAATTATAACTGATCATGCTAGCCTGAAGTGGTTTTTAAATTTAAAAAACCCTACTGGACGCCTAGAAAGATGGGGATGTAGATTATCTCCCTACAACTTTGTCATCGAACACCGCCGTGGCAGCTTCAACGTGGTACCGGATGCCCTATCGCGCTCTGTCCCTGTAGCTGCAGTTGATACCAATTTGGACTATGATGACCCTATTACTACCGATCATTGGTTTCTCAATGTATTTAATCGTTGTCGTACCAGGCCTGAAGCCTGCCCTAATTTTCAAATTTTGAATGGTAAACTGTATCGTTTTACCAAAAGTAAGCATAACTTAACCCACGATTTTGACTGGAAGGAAGTCGTTCCGTTTGAGGAAAGACAAACCGTTTTAAGTGAAAATCACTCTGAGCCCTTGGCCGCTCATCTTGGGGTAGCAAAAACATATAAACGTTTGTTACTCAGGTATTATTGGCCAGGAATGTACAAGGATACCGTCGATTTCGTATCCAAGTGCTCTAAGAGTAAGGCATATAAGTACCCAAATAAATCTACTCCGGGATTGTTAGGAAATCCAAAAGTTTGTTGTCGTCCTTTCCAGTGTATCAGCATCGATCTCGTTGGTCCACTGCCCCTTTCAAGGCAACAAAACTCCTATCTCTTGGTGGTTGTTTGCTGTTTTAGTAAATATTGTTTACTTTTTCCTCTTAGACGTGCTACAGGAAAAGTTATCGCTCAGCGCCTGGAAGATTTTGTCTTTTTAGTTCATGGAATTCCCCAGACTATTATTTCTGATAACGGCTCGCAATTCACTTGTAGTGAACTCCAATCTCTCTTCTCTAAATATAATATTCCCCAAATTCATTTCGGTCCGGTTTATTGCCCGCAAGTAAACACTGTGGAGCGTTATAACCGAACCGTTATTACTGCTATTTCGTCTTTTGTGGGCTCTGATCAGCGCACTTGGGATGTGAATATTCACAAAATCCAATTTGCTCTCAATACTGCAGTGAATGAGTCCACATCTTTTACCCCTTTCTTAATAAATCATGGCCGTGAAGCGATAATGGACGGTTCAGTTTACGGTGAGCCTGAGGACACAAATGAGCTTACTTTTAGCTCTCGTCGTGAATATATTAATGATTTAGGGGAGTTAAAAGATATTTTTCATAAAGTCAAGGACGAATTAAAGAAGGCTCATAGTAGAAACACTAAATATTACAATTTACGTCGACGGGATCTACAATTTAAAGTTGGTGATTTTGTGTGGAAGCGTTCGTATCAACAAAGTGACGCGAGTAAATATTTTTCTAGGAAGCTAGCTCCGAAGTACGAAAAATGTAAAGTAGTTAAGAAACTGTCCCCATTGGTTTATGAACTTGAAGATGAGAACGGCAAGAATGTGGGTACATGGCACATTAAGGATTTTAAATCTGATGCATAGTTTTATTCTTAGCTTTCATAGGTAACAGTTACTAATACATTCGTACTGAATTCATTCAATTTTGTTCTACCTCTTGATATCAATTGGTCATTGTTGGGTGCTTTTGTGTTCAAATCCAAAAGTGGATGTGGGCATCCATCGAATTCCCTGCGTGAATTCTTACCCGGGTGAGGGAGTGCTGTAACACCTTAAATTTTATTGGTGGTTTTATTTTTAATTTTCTCCGTCTATTATACTATAATTAGTCACGTGAGCGGCGGAACCATATGTCATAAGCGTTTCGACGCTCTTTAGATGATTTCGATCGAGTCACGGGGCGATCGGTCAACCGGTTTTACGTTCGAGATGCAAACGAGCAGAGCGCATGCACCGGCGGCGTGTGACACACCTGATTCAATTACGTATTTTGCTAGTTTAAAAGTTAAAATTTTCTACAATTGAAGAAAATTACTTTTCCTGCTAATAGAGGAGTTCCCATAGCCTCACATGAGAAAATACGATTGCCGCCAGTATTTTAATATATTTGTAGCACTGTACTCGCTAAAAGAAGGGAGCGGTAACTGTGGAAAAAGCCACCTCAGTGTACCAGGTAATTTCTCCACTTTCTTATAATACCTACCTAACGCTTCTACGCGCGTACTAAAAATTTAAAATCAATAACTGTAATTTAGATTCAGATTCATAGTGTTCCTTTTGTTCATTTTCGTCCCAATTTACCATAACACTGGTAAATTAGTTACATAACTATAAAAATACATAAATAAAATTTTTATGTAAGATATCAGATTTTTGATCATGTTTATTTTTAGAAACGAAGAGATAACTTGAGCGCCGTAGCGTATATTTTTTATTTATATTAATTTACGAATAACCAAAATAGGGGTTGGACGATTTTCGAGTTAATTCATTAAATAGCTATGAACCTTTTAACGTGATTAAATTAGTTTTAATTTCTGTTCAATTTCGTAACCTTTTTATTCTATGATTTTGTAATATTCGAGATACTTTACTAAATAAGATTTTCATACTACCTACCAATCTAACGTCTCCTAATTATTACACTAAATAAATTCATTGCAATTAAATTATTATATAAAGGAAAGTCTGCATCCCATTACAATTTCAAAATAGAAAATTAAAATAATTATTACCTTGATTAAACTTCAATATAGACGGATGCGTTAATTAAATTTTCCAATTGGTGGAATGCCAAAGTCAAGTATCGTCTTGTTGCGTGTAGATATACGAAATAATTTGGTCTCGATTCCAGGTCGAGTGACAGGACCGCAGCCCGCTCTTTTTTTTGTACCTAAAATTCCGTCATCGTACCTACTCCTGCCCAGCTCCAGCCGGAGCCTGCCGGACTATCCAAAACAGGCCATTTTTACAATTTTTGGGTGTTATATACTCATTTGGTTGTGTTTTGTTTATTTGACTTTTATTAGTCTTACGTACGCGCTATCGACCAGTGTTTCTAGGGACCCGTAATTAAGTACATTTAACCTTATTTTAATTTAATTTTAATTATTTTAAATTTAATCTTAGTCATTTATACTTAAGTGTTTTGTTTTGGTTTGTTTTATGATTAGTGGTTCATTAAATTAAATTAAACTTAAAATCTTGACTATTTTTATTTTATTCAAAAAAAGTATTACAACATCAAACTGTCTCAGTTAATAACACGCGCGAACTTCACTATGTAAGCCTGGCTTTAGAGACGTATGGAATTTCGATACATATCAATGTAATACGACAGACACGTGAGAGGGATGGATGCCAAACATCACTACGTGTAAGAAAAGACAAACGAAAAAGACATCTATTTGTGGCTTACGCGTGAACTTCGTCGATCGAGGTCACTCGGTCACGTGTCGTGATAGGTCGAAATAGCGCAGCCATTACAAGCTCGCGGGAAATTTAAATACTCTCACTTCTTCTAACTCTCGTTTCTGTGTTTTTTATGGAAAATTTTAGACATGCATGGCTTTTTGGCTTTCAAGGAAAACCCGCGCCTGGAGTTTACATGTGGTATGTTGAAGCGACACACCAGATCGGAAGATGCGCACTACTAGATATGGCATGCTAAACAATGTTAATGTGCTAGTATGCGAAAGCTAGGGGCATGCTTGATGTTCTAACATTGTATACTTGAAGTTCGATGATTTTTGTGAAAACACAGGAACAACATCACTTACCTACACCGAGCTGAAAATGTTAGGTATAACACAAAGGAATAGAAACCACATGAAAGAATAAACATATACTGTAACGTTGGTCTTGCATATCACAAGGACGCACCCCACCTTCATTTGAATTATATTTAATATGTATTACTTGGCTTGCAAAACAGGGCACACATAGTTTTTAGGGTTCCGTACTCAAAAAGTGCGAATGGCACCCTATTATTAAGGTTTTCTGTCTGTCTGTCACAGGATAATGTTCATTCAAACACAAGAAAAACTAGACATACTGTGTTTAAAAGCCAGGTAAGCACCTATTAAATATATTCAAATAAAAGAGGTTTGCGTCTACATTTAATGCAATTATTTTTTTACACACACAAGTTAAACAAAAATGGTTCTAATTACGTATTACCATTATTCATTTATAATTTTTTTTTACTAGCTCAGTGTTATGAGACATAATAGCTCGTGAACTATAAGAAGTTTCAGTGATCAACTTTATTTTAAAACTTATAATGTGAGCTTTAAAGGTATTATACTTAAGGATACACTTTAAAAAATTAATGAAGAATGAATATTTGAATTATTACTTAATCAATAATAGGGAGGACATATTTATGAATAGTTCTTTTATTCAGTTAAATATGTATTTATGTAGCTAATGTAATAATAAGAACACAATTTATATTATTGATCAATTACATTTTTTTTAAAAATTTTTAAAATCTGTTAACTTATTCGCTTCTCATTAACCATAATTGGTCAGATTGAAGGTCACGACACATTTAATTAATAGAGACAATTGATTGATAATGATTGATATTAAGTAGTTTTTGAGTTTATCCATAACAAACAAACGAAAAATCAAATCTTACCTCTTCATAATATTAGTATAAATATTACATCCATATATAGATATTTCACACCCAGACATTGAACAATTAGACAGGCGCATGCACACAATTATTTGGGCCAGGCGGGAATCACACCCGCAACTTTGTATCTGGCATTGGCTATCTCCAACCACTAGACCATTTGGGCAGTCGGTAATCACACTTATGCATGACAGTAATTAGGAAAACTATAGTCTTTTAAATATGTCACTAATGTGTTCGAGGACTGCTATTTATGTATGCGGAACTGGCTCCTTACAAAAAAATATTTAAAAAGTAATTACAACATTCAAAAATACAACCCTGGCTGTAGAATACATTTTGTTTCATATAACTGTCAATTGTTTTTCCATTGTGGTGTAATTTTGAAAATTGCATGTCTTCATCACAATAAATTAGACTCGTGAACATTTTTGTGCTACAATTTATTACAATTTTCGACATAGGCTAACTCAAAAACAGTGCAACAATAAACTGACTTCAACTTTTGGGTATTTTGATTTTTTAACATTTTTTTTGCACCAATCAAAGACCTTTAAATAACCTACATATATTTATATCTGTATGGCACCGATCAACACAAGCCTGTTTGTGATCAATCGTTACATTCTGTGGAGTCCAATGCAAACAAATCTTTTTTAGAATCAAATGTACATGTAACGTCTTATATATGCTCATATGTATGCTCATCATACTTAGGTATATGCCAGGGACAACTCTATCTTGCGATATGTAACATGACGAACTTGCATTATTAGTTCCCACACAGTATCAATATTTTGTGGTAGAACAACCAATTTAGAGTGACCTATTTTAAATTTGTCCATGAGCATAGACCGCCCATGATTAAACTGATAGTTATACACAGTGGTTTTCAATGGTGCTTCATCCCCAAAAGTTGAAGTCAGTTGACCGATGCACTGTTTTTGAGTAAACCCACAAATTACAGTCTATACCTTAATATAGTGTTTTCAATATTTTATTTTTTTGTGTTAGTGTATCTTGTTATTATAATGTTCTTTTTGCAAATTGGCGGCTATGTAAGTTGTCTTGTTGTTTTAATTTAATTTTAAATATCTAATGATTTGGTTTTCTTATCCTATTTGTGAGCATATTTTTCTTTTTCTTGTATTTTTTATTTGTTGAACAGTGTTTCTTGGGATATTTTAGGAACTAGAATATTGAAGTCCTATTGCCTCTTTCTAAAGCCGATCCCAGACAACACTGTGTGGTCACCACAAAACTCTTGCTTATTTTACAACAACCTACACCTTATTACAGAAACGATTTTTTATATAGTTCACCTCAAACTTTATGTGAATCGGAATATGCTGCATGCTTGCGCAGTTAGTCATATACCCCTCGCTCCACTACATCGCGCTACACTTAAAATTGGTTACAGCGACGCGACTTGTGCCTAAATTCAGATCCGCCATAAAGTTTGATTGTAACTGTAACACAAAATGATTGAAACTGACCCTTGTACTAGGAGTTTTGGCGCAGGTGTAAGCAGTCACCGGATACTCGTCCCGTGGTTCAGTTTTATTGCCGACTTCTGGCAGGCCGACACACAGCACCCCAGTACTGGAGAGGTCACATCTGTATAAACGTATTGAACATTCTCGCACCCTGATAGATTTGTCTTCTGAAAATCCGGCCATAACGATCTCACAATTTTATCTCTAGTGCACCAACGGAATCTATAGATGTTTATTTTCCAATAACATTGAATTTTCGGTCCAGCATCAAAATTAAACTTTAAAAATTTGAACATTTAGACCATTAGAACGAACCTCTTAGCTTGATCATTGCACCGGTCACGGATTAGAAAAAGCAATTCTTTCCGAGTAGGCGCCTAACCTTTTTTATTACAATTCTGGATATAAAATTGGCACTTAAAGAAATAAAGTCTTCTAAAAAAAGAAATAAAATGTAGGATATAGAATTAGCACTATTCGCAACGGCCTAATCTGTGGCACAGATCTGTGGCAACGGCATTAAGTGACGCGACGCACAGAGCGCACAGAGTACTTTGTAGTTATTAGTTTTATTCATAAAGGTATATATACTAGCGTATATATATGTCAATGGTTTTATTAGTAGCAGTCATAGAGTTTTTTTTTTTTTAAATTTATTTTCCTTAAGGAAGGCAAAGGTACAAGACCATACAGCCTGGTCAGAAGCAGTCATAGAGTATAGGATTAGGTATTGCTTAGCAGTACTATGGTCTGTGTCACAGACTATAATCTGTGGCACAGACTGTATTAGGGTTAGGGTTAGGGATGGGTTATGGCATGTTTTCACCATTTGTTTGCACAGAACAATCATTTGTTTTGTTACAGCCTAGGTAATTTTTTCTAGTAATTAGAGAACTGACTGTGTTTGAGAGTAATTTTCGTGTCATGTGGTTTGATATTGTTTTCTTGCTAATATTCAATATATTTACAATTTCCAAAATCCTTTAGCAACATGGAAGCGGTTGGAGGTACTCCTTACCAATTTGCTGAAGTTCCTGTCTTATTCGCACACAGGTGTGTTTTCAGACCAATTGTAACTGTTTACAAGCAAAGACCTGTAAATAGACTAGTAGATTTCTGCAACGCCGCCTCTTTAAACAGCGCGGGTCGGCTTTCTGATGCTGCCTGATGAAAATTGTTTTCATGAAAATGATCAATTTGAAATCTGGCTGAGATAGGTTTATGGTCCATCATTTCAAAAAAATAGGTTAGGTTATGGTTTGCTTGTGATAATGCGAGAATTGAAGCGTAGCGAAGCGACGAGCCACTAATAAGCCCTTAGGATTCGTGGCCAAGAAAAGATACTCGGAAATACGATCACAAATTTATTATTCTATAATATAATACGAAGCCAGAATACGAAGCCAGAATACGAAGCCAGCCTCTGAAAATATTTATGTTGAATTGTGTTGACTGCCAGTACAGCTTCTTGTGTTGCCATTATGAGTAGAGGTTCCTACACTCCTCCCCCATAAGCCTGATTAAATGTTTTGAAACTCTTCAGCAGGCTACATTGGAAAGTGCTACCAGCAGCGCTCTGTGCGTGAGTAATAAAATTAATTTTATGAATACAATACTTTCAGGTTAGGCCTATCTACCCATGGGCAGAAAGAAGCAGCAGATGAGGAACAGAATACTGCCACTAACTGTGATGGACTTAAAGATATCCACATCAAGTCTGAGCCAGAGGATGTCCACTCTCACATTTGGGTTTGTACATTTAAATTTGAAAAAAAAATTACTTCAACTGAATAAGTACTGTATGGGTATTGACCGCTTATACTTAAGTCCAAATTGGTGACTCCAATTTTGCAATAGTTTCTGATAATTTTTTTTATTTAATTTTTTAAAGATATTTTCTGTTTCTTATATATGGAAAGAAAATCTCTTCACGAAAGAAAAATGTATTTCTCAAGACCAGTAGACCTAAATAATTTACACAAACTAAATTTTGGGTTTAAATGGAGAAATAGTAAGTTTTTCATAAAAACGTCGAAACAACACTTAAACTGTAAGAAAAATCTGGTCATTATAAGACATTGGGGGCCACAGGCCCGCACCCTAGTGCAGTATGACTGATGCTTTTCTAAAGCAAAGTAGACTGAGCAGGACATTGACTAATAGTAAAGCATAGTGGGATTGTTTTCATCCACCCACCACTTACCCACCCTTGAGCAGCTAAGTAGGTGCTGATGGTGCTCTAACAAATTACTTTGAGAATCGAAACATTATTGGTTAAAAAATTGGTGTTCCATACCAGGGCCAAAAGATTTTAACGTGAGTGATTATGATCATAAGATCAAAAATTAAATGCATTCTCGATTTCAACTTGTTGGATTCTCATGAGAAGAAATAAATCTTGAATCAAATAGGAGACTGAGAATTTTAAATTATTGTGCCAATAAACATGAGCCTTTTAACTGAAGTAAACTCCTTTGATAGAAGATATATATTTCTGTTTTAAGAACTTGGCTTTGAGACATATTTCAACTAATTACTTATATTTAATAGGCTATGCAACACATATACTTCTGTTATATTTAACTAAGTCTTTAATGTGATTAAATTACATATCAAAGTATTACAAAAATGTGAAAAGAAATGAATAAATAAATGAACTCGTGAGTTTGTTTTCTTTTTTAAATTTATTGTATATACATTAAGAAAAAAGAAACAAACACAACATAACATAAATTGTATATAGTTTTTCCATATACCATTCTCCACGTCTGTTATATATTTTTCTTTTCATTTCTTTGCCGCTGCCTGTGTACAATCTTTTGTTGGTGAGAGTGAGTAGCCTGACTTGTTTACATTTTAATGAGTTATGATTTCGGTTCTTTTATTCATTAATTATTAAGTGTTAGTAGTATATTAATGTATTCACTACACATTAACCATATTTGGTCAGATTGAAGGTCACAACCTATTTAAGTAACAGAGACAATTGATAATGATTGATGACTAGCTAAATGGTTAATTTATAAATTATTACTAGATATATTAAAAACAATAATTACACTTAGATAGCTTCCAATATTAACATGAAGCTATTCCTTAAGCTATAATATTCCGAAGAACCCTAGATGGAACTATAAGATGACTTAATAAGTTTCTTATAATAATAGTAATAATGTGTGACCCTTCATATACAGTCATCTAGTTCCAGACTAGGCATAACTTGCATTATACATACTCGTACAACTGATACAGTTCATGCATACAAATATTTATATATAGCGGAAATCAAATCTGGAACCTTTGGGTCTACAGTAGCCTTCTCGAACAATTGATCACTCAATATATATTTTTAAATTCTGTTTTGAAGGTAGAAGAAGAAGTACATAAGGAATACAAGAATGAAGCATGCGTCAAACAAGAGCTGGACATCAAGCCTGCGGTGCTACGGTGCCAGTTTCCACCTAATTCAGGGCCGTCTCCCACTCTGGTGAGTGAGTTATGCCCATATTCGTGAGCAGTATGTTATAAAGTGTCAACGCATTGTAAAGAGCAGCAAGCTCAGTGTACTTGGTGTTGGGCTATTTATTTCATCTATACTGTTACAAAACCAACAGCGAGTTGCACCAAAACAGATGACGTAAACATATATCGCATAAAGTAAAAACTGACAGCTATACTTTTACTAGAACCATGATGTTGTCTATGATCGCATTTGGTTGTACCAGACATGAAAGTCATCATCGTTCCGATCAAAGTATAGCTGTCAGTTTTTACTTTATGTGATATGTGTTTACGTTATCTTTTTTGGTGCAACTCGCTGTAACAGTGGTTTCTGTATTGTACAGTAGTCGTGATTTAATATAGCACACAACTATATTCGGAATATATCTCTTTCTACGAACTATCCCGAACAATTTACAAGTGAATGTTACGCTTAAAACTCACTAAGTTAAAATAGTTAGAAAAAAAAACTTAAATGCAAGTGCTTTTTTTATCAAAATTGTTTTATTTTTTATTACATTCTCATCATGAAATGAATTGCATTTTTATATGTTGGACAAAAAAACCTGATTATAGCTAATTAAGTTTTATTTTGTTTCGATGTATTAAAATAATTTAAAAAATATATATACAGGCTGAGATTTTAGTCACCAGCCAAAATTTTTCTAGATGTTGGGTATCACCAATAGACGTCATTAGGTAAATAAAATTATTGGTCAAATATTCATAAACAATAATTATGTCCTAAATAGTTTTTAACAAAATTTGGATACCTTCTACTTACATACGAAAGGGCGGGGCATGGAGCATGAGACGGGACGCGTGCACGTGCACTGGCGCCCTCGTGAACGGTGACTAGTAATATTGGTAGTTTTAGGAAAGGTTTACGTAGTCTTAACTGAATATTTTCCTATTGATCGATACCAAAACGGAACACGACGGCCAACTGATTTTTATCAAAGCTCATTATATTAAAATTTGGCTGGTCATTAAAACCTCATCCTGTATCTGTTGAAACTAGTTTTTGCTGATCTGTATACTGTATATTTTTTTGCGGCGATCGGTTAAAATTTAACGGGGTGCAACCGTTAACGCCGTTTGTACGGAAATTAATATGTACACAATCTTCTTAAACTTCGATAATTCAGGATAGTCCATAGAAAGAGACTACTTTCTGGTTACAGCTGTGTACCATATAAAATCTCGACGGAGCAGAAAGAATTTCTTATAATGACACATCACTACTTGTCTCTGTCACTAGCGCACAAATATATTGCCCTTGCGCTTGTACAGAGACCGTACCGCCCGTTGTAATCAAACTTTTGCCCATAATAATTATTGAAAATTAAGCAAAGGACACTCGTTATTTCAAAACGCATCGATTTTTGTATTGAAATGCGTATGCGATCATTCATTTCTAGGACCCTGAGTTAGTTTCTTACAGTTTTCTTATATTGTTTTGTGATTTTGTTTAAGTTTACTAATATTTGAAAGAAAATGTATTGAACATATAGTAAAAATTCAGCTAAAAATCGAACCTCAGTACATTCCCATGCCATCAGCCCATTTATGCCCCACTACAGGGGTTTAGGCTTGGAGGTTAATCCACCACGCTGCTCCAATCTGGGTTGGTGGATTTTAACGACTGCCATCTGTTGATGGCGACCGGGACCGACTGCTTAACATGCCCTCAGAGGCACAGAGACAATGATAGTTATGTACATATATTAGAAAAAACTCATCAGTACATGCCTGAGATACAAACCAGGCCTTCTAAACAAAAAATGGCCTTGATACCACTCGGCTATCACGACATACATTCCTGTAAATTAAGTACATTGTCAAATAAGCAATAATTATAATGCAGAGTAACTTCAACTTTTGGACACCAACAGAATATAGTGACATTTGTTTGCTCAAAGTAATTTTATCATGGGAAATATTTGATGAGTGGGGATGACATGAGTGTCGTGATAGCCCAGAGCGCAACGAACCTGTCTCAAATTTATAAGGCCATAGGGCCATGGTTCGAATCCGGGCGTGTACCAATGAGTTTTTCTGACTTAAGTACATTAACTATCACTGACTCCGTGCCTTGGAGAGCACGTTAAGCAGTCGGTCCCAGACGCTGTCAATAGATGGCGGTCGTTACAATCCCCAACCCGCAGTGGAGTAGCGTGGTGGATTTAAGCTTCAAACCCCCTCCTTACCCTGGGGGAGGCCTAAGCCCCTGCAGTGGGGTAACATGGGCTGATGATGATAATGATGACATGATTTAATTGCATCATGGAATGAATTGAACATAATACTGTTTTCAAGTGTGTTTGATTAATGACAAAATTGTAAATTGCAACGTGTAAATTCAACAATAATATGAAACCCTCTAGAATTTTGAATAAATTAGTTAATCCACAATAATGATATTAATTTGTTGTCAAAATTATTATGTTGCAGCAGGAAAACGTGGCTGATTGGCCACAAGTGAAACAAGAGCACGAAAGGGAAGAAGACGCTTCAAACCACAGTATTCTTAGTATTGGAGATCAACAATCTTCCAATCATTCACCAGGTTGTTGTCCAACGTTAACTACGAAATGTACGTGTTCTAGTAATTTAATTGTGCACAAACGCATACATACTGGTAAAAAATTATACGCTTGTCAAATATGCCATAAAGAATATTCAGATTCTAGTTCCTTAAGTAAACACAAACGAATACATACTGGTGAGAAACCATACGTTTGTGAAATTTGTCATTTAAATTTTTCACATTCTAGTACTTTAACTAAACATAAACGAATACATTCTGGTGAGAAACCATATGCTTGTGAAACATGTCATAAAAAGTTTACACAATCTAGTGCGTTAACTAAACACAAACGAATACATACCGGTGAGAAACCGTATGCTTGTGGAATATGCTGTAAGAAATTTTCAGACTCTAGTGCGTTAAGTAAACACAAACGAATACATACTGGCGAGAAACCATACGCTTGTGAAACGTGTAACAAAAAGTTTACTTGCTCTGGCGATTTAATTAAACATAAACGAATACATTCAGGCGAGAAACCGTATGCTTGTGAAATATGCAACAGAAAATTTTCAGACTCTAGTGCATTAACTAAACACATACGAATACACCCCGGTGAGGCACCATATGCTTGTGGAATATGTAGCAAAAAGTTTATGTACTCGGGTGATTTAAAAAAACACAAACTAATACATATGGATGAGAAACAGTATGCTTGTGAAATATGTCATAAACAATTTATAGGCTCTTGTGATTTAACTAAACACAAACAAATACATACTGAAGAGAAATCTTACACTTCTGAAATATGTATTACAAAAATCGCACACAAATGCATGAATTCTGGTGAGAAACCATGTAGGTCTAAAAACTGTAATGCAAAATGTATACGCTCTGATTACTCACTCGCGCACAAACGTACACATGTTGGTGAGAAAAAATATGCTTGTGAATTATGTAAGAAAAACTTTACTTGTTCGAGTGATTTAATTAGACACAAACGAATGCACACTGGTGATAAACCGTACGCTTGTGAAATTTGTCATAAAAAATTTTCAGACTCTAGCGCTTTAACTAAACACAAACGAATACATACAGGTGAAAAACCGTACGCTTGTGAAATATGTTACATAAAATTTACACATCCTAGTACTTTAACTAAACACAAACGAATACATTCTGGCGAGAAACCGTATGCTTGTGAAATATGTAATAAAACATTTACACAGTCTAGTGCTTTAACAAAACACAAACGAATACATACTGGTGAGAAACCATACGATTGTGAAATATGTAATAAAAAATTTACAGTTTCTAGTGCTTTAATTATACACAAACGAATGCATACTGGTGAGAAACCATACGCTTGTGAAACATGTAACAAAAAGTTTACTTGCTCTGGTGATTTAATAAAACATAAGCGAATACATTCAGGCGAGAAACCGTATGCTTGTGAAACATGTTATAGAAAATTTTCAGACTCTAGTGCTTTAACTACCCACAAACGAATACATACCGGTGAGAAACCATATTGTTGTGAAATTTGTAAGAAAAAGTTTACTTACTCTGGTGATTTAATTAAACATAAACGAATACATACTGGCAACGAAACATTTGCTTCTGATGTATTTAATAAATAATTACACATTTTTAATTAAACACGAATCGTATTAATTCGTATTCAAAACAATTAAAAACCATATGCTTCTGAAATAATAATTAGTTCACGTTCCCCAAATATTTAGTTCTATATAAAATAACACACTATGAAAAGCCTCATAATTGTGTGTCGTGATAGCCGAGTAGTAGCGAGCCTGCTTCTTGTTTAGAAGGCTGTGGTTCGAATCCCAGGGCATGTACTAATGAGTTTGTTTTAACTTGTGTACATAACTATTACTGACTGTGCCCCGGGGACCATATTAATCCGTCGATCCCGGTTGCCATCAATAGATGAAAGTCATTAAAATCTACCAACCCGTATTAGAGCAGCGTGCTGGATTAAGCTTCAAGCCTACTCATCCTGAGGGGAGGCCTAAGCTCCTGCAGTGGAGTATTAACGGGCTGATGGTATGGCATAGTATGATATGCACTAAATTATAAATAAACACATTGAATATATTTTTTTACTTGCAATTTTTATAAAATAAAATAATAATACCTTAAACATCCCACAGAGCATCTTCTAGTTCCAAACTAAGTAAAGTTTGTACTATTGGATACCAGACAACTGATATAAATATAATGATATATAATGTGTAACTGTTGTACGAAAACACTTAACAATTATTTGTGACATCAATACAACTTACTGGTTAACCTTTGGAATGCCGTAACGTAGGTATACGCTTAAAATTTTATTACCGTGTACTGCCGGAGCGCAGATCTACGGCCAAAATAGGACCTTCGAAATTCTACCTTTTTGTAAATAAAATATGGTTTAGCATCGACTGAAAAGTGTTTATAAAGTGATGCGATGAATGAATGTAACTGTAACATTCGTTCAAAGTAATAATTGTCAAATAGATTGAGTGAAATATACGGAAACAAATTCAAAGTTTTGCTGCTCCGAAGTGTAGTAGTATTTTAGTGTTTTTCTACTTAAAAAACTGCGAAAAGTGAGTGTATTTCGGCATTTCTAATTATTTCTTGAATATATATATGGTGATAAACTATAAAATGTCTCAAATAATTTAGGGATTCTTTTAAAAATTGCCCTAACCAAATTCCGTGTAAAGACGTATGTAGTTTTCAACAGTTCTTCTGTGGATTTATTTTACTTTGTTAAACTCAAACTATACGACAGTTAGAAGGCATTTGTATGTAAATTCGAAATATATGCATTTTATTCTGTTAGAAGAAGTTATTTATCAAAAAAGTTACTTGCACAAAATCAGCGATTACAGGATGTTCAAGAAAAAAGGAACTCTTTTGTATGCCGGAGCGCAGATATTCGCACCTCATCTCAACAATAAATTATTTATCAAACGACGTGCATTTATTTTATAGTTTTGTTATTGATAAAGTTTGTAATATTAGAATCGTTAGTTCATTGGAATGTCAGACTTCATAGTTCAAAAAAATGTATTTAGATGCGTCGAGTTTTTAACCACAAACGGAGTAAGCTTCTACAGGTACGAACCTTGTATGAGCACACTCGGCTCGAGGTTCATCATATCGTCAAAACCCTGCTCATATTGTGTTACCTTTTTTCAGGCTTACAAGATGGTAGTATATTTAGATATTGATAAATATCTCACTCAAACCGACTATTTTTACTTGAAAAACTGTGAATGGCCGTGGAATATGACACATTTCGTAAAACGGACTACTTGTTTCAACTGTTTTGTGTCAACAAAGTCAGAGCTACCCTCTCGTTTTATATTGTATGCTGAAGATGTTAAGATTTTGTCAAAAATTTCGTAATTTTGGTGTGAAAACTGTGAATATGCAATCTACGAGCATTACTTATATGACGAGTGCACATCTTGTTACTAACGAGACGCTCGTCAATTTAAAATTAAACACGCATTTCTGAATAAACTGATCTCTGCTTCTTTGAGTTTTTTTTTTTAAATATACGTTAGAATAATCAATAATAATCATTATGTTAGGTGTGTATACTGTTATAAAACTGACTTTAAAATTTTACTTTTTATATTACATGTATTACCAACTACCTACTTTTAGGGATGAACTGTAACGAAGATGAAGAAAGTGATGCTGGTTACTACCCGCTGGAACACCGCCAGCATCTCAAATAAATAGAATCACAGCAATGGTAATCGAAAAGTCACCTAGCGGGAGGTTGCGTCCGACAAACCAGCATGTTGTTTTGCAAACAAATCAAATTAGCCAATCCTCCATTGTATTATTTATTATTGATGCATTAATAATAATAATATCTTGGACACACATTGGATCTGTACGTACTTTGAAAACTCAATTATCTATAGATACTGGTTTTATTACAGACTGAACCAATTCAAGAGTTTGAAGATCCTTTACGTAAAGAAGTATCTTTGATTGAGATAGTAAGAACCACCTAACAGACAGAGAACAAACAAAGCCGCCTGACATACAAAGACTTCTTAGTCAGCTCTGTAATGTAAGGATTGTAGGTACTTTGAAAGTTCGATGACTTGTACTTCCTTGGTTAATACATGGTTATCACCTTTTAGGCCAGCAGTTTAAGTAATGATAACATCTTTCCTCCGTCTCTTGCTGCTGCCTTGGCGATTGATTCTGGTAGCGAAGATGACGAAGAAGAAGATTTCATAGAATCGGTTATCCGGGAAATTCTAGAGCAAGGAGAGGAAGATGAATGCGAAGAGGAATACGAAGCCGAAGGGGAAGATGAAGCTGAAAGGGAAGATGTTGAGCAGGAGATCCTGGAAACACTTGCACAGGAGGACCTAGTAACCCATGCACAGGCAGTAATCCGCATACCTGCTGGACATTTCTGTGATTTAGTGTGGTCAGAAAATTTTGAAACCTTTACGGGTTTTGAAGAAACATATATTCATCAACCCGGCCTTAAAATAAATTCAACTGACCCATTACAATTATTCACTACTATTTGGGAACGCAGCATCATGCCCGCAGTGGAGCAGCGTGGTGAACTTACGCTCCAAGCCCCCCTCCTCACCCTGGGGGAGGCCTAAGCCCCTGCAGTGGGGTAAAATGGGCTAATGATGATTTGGGAACGCAGTATCATGGAAAAAAATTGTCGCGAGACTAATGAGTATGAATGGCTATTAATAGCACATCTCAGTGAAACAGCTACAGGAATAAGTCGTTCATCAAGACTAAATGACTGAACTGAGGTTACGGTAGAAGAAATGTATAATTTTTTTTCTATTATGATGTAAATGGGACTGTGTTATAGAAGCCGCGTCCACGAATACTGGACGACAGGGATACTGGGAACGCCAGGTTTCCGCCAAATAATAAGCAAAAATCGTTTTCTATTGATTTTGAAATTTTTACATTTTGTTGATAATTCCAGCCTTGATGTAAACCTTCATGGAAATAATCAAAAATTGGCGAAAATAAATCCGATCATTAACCATTGTTGCAAAAAGTTTCAACAAATGTATACTGCACGGCGGCGCCACATAAGCCTGGACGAATCTCCCCTTCTATAGAAGGGCAGATTAAGCTGGGTACAATGTATTAGGACAAAAGCGGCAAGATTTGGAATCAAAAGTTATGAATTGTGCGAAGCCGGTTATTTATTAAATTTCTGCGTATATACTGGGAAGGGGTCAAATTCCCAAGCACCAATTCATAGATTTCGCCTAGCTACAACAAAAATCGTTGTAAAACTCGTGGAAGATTACCTGAATAAAGGACATTGTCGCGTAATGGATAACTTTTATAATAGCGTTACACTGACAAGCTTTTTAAAAGAAAACAAAACTGATTCGTTAGGAACTTTAAATAGGCGAAGGAAAGATAATCCAGCAGATATCAAAAATATTAAAGACAGAAGTACTACAAAACTACAAAAAGGAATGATTGTCGCAAGACATTGTGGTGATGTAAATGTTATAACGTGGAAAGATATTAGGCTCCTAACAATGATTTCATGATTTCCACTCATGAAAAAAAAAATGAATAAAGTTTATTTTACAGCAGATTAGCGATCTACAATTAATTAAAAGAGCAGTAAAATACATCAGCAATAGGTTCGCTGACAGCAGAAAAGTTAATATAACGACAGAAAGTATGTGTCATCACAACGCGGATACTGCTCCAGGGCAGCGAGCGGGTTTAGATTGCAATAAACCACTTGTAATGCATAGCTACAATAAATACATGGGTGGCGTTGATTTGAAAGATCAGAAGCTATCCATGTATTTATTGGATCGAAAACGCAGCCTGAATTGGTATGTGAAAGTAATAATAATACATGGGACTTTCCACACAACGTCATCTAGTCCCAAAGTAAGCAAGTATTATGCTTGTGTTATGGGTTACTAGACAACTGATATACATACTTATTCTTTATAATATATACATATATAAATATTTATGTTTTTTCGAAGACACCACACATATAACAACCAAGACCCGGTACCAGTATCAATATTCATCATATTAATACTGACCCGACCTGGGATTCGAACCCGGGACCTCCAGCTTCGAAAGTGTTTAGACGTCTGCTGAATTGCAGTATTCTTAATACTTTTATAATATACCATGCTAACTGCCAACTACAAGGCCGAAATCCGGTTAACCCATAGGCAGTACCGCTATATATTGGCGGAATCATTATCCCGGCAGCACTTAACAGTGCAAAGGATAAGGCCTGCAGCTGTCAGTCCCGGCGTTAGCAGACGGGATGGAATCGGACAGTGGCCAGACCATAAAATAGATGAGGTTCGTGCTTACATTAGTAAGGTGCGATATATAAACGTGGGCGTTGTGTACGATACCTTGCCCTAAAAGAAAGAAAAGAAAGCAACATAGTCTGTACAAAATTTTCAGTTTTTTTGTGTGTTGGACGATGTTGGAGGTAGTATCATAGCAACCGACCGCTATAACAAATTTTCAAATTATTATAAATTCAAAGGTTTATAATAATTTAATAAAAAATAACAGATAATTAAAAATAAAACGTATGTGAGAAATAAACAGTAGTTTTCTTTTTTAAATAATCAAGTATACACAGGTACACAAAGATTGCGTTAATTCGGGACGGCTTCGTCAACGTCTTCCCGCTCCTTCACGTTTTTCTCTCTCCGGAGGTCCGACACCACCAGGAATGTTGTCAGTATAAACCTTATTGGGGTCTGAGCCATCCGCTCCCGCCCTCTGTGCGCGGCACGCTATATAACCACTTTGATATACGTACCAATAGGTTAATTAAGAAAAAAAGCATAAATTCGTAAGTATCATGCATATCATTATGATACTGCACCATATTGCGCAATTTTGATGGAACTAATTATTACATTAAAACACAGACCAGTCAACCTATAGACCACGCTTTAATAAACGTCAGTACGAAAACGAAATCGCCAAAAAGTGGCGGGGTGCGGGGAGAGGTCGGCTAGTTTTCATTGGCTCGTTCAAAATTGACAATTTAATGGCTTCCGACGTGCTTCCAAGTGACGGCTCACTAGTGACGTAGTTATGTAGTGTCACTACATAGCCTTGGCGAATGCTACTCCCTGTCAAAGCGTGGTCTATAAGGTTGACTTGTCTGTACATTAGAATAAAGACTATTTTGTTGTCAAAGTCACAAGTGGCGCCCTCTTAACAGCTGTGCCGGACCGTAGATCTGCGCTGAGCTGAAATGGTTCTGCCGGAACGTAGATCTGCGCTCAGCACGGCAATTTTTTTTTATTTTGTGTTTTCTTTGTTATTTCTTGCTATCCTACTTTTGTATGTATAGCCATATGTATAAAAAACGAAATCAAAGAATCAATATCTTTGGCTTTTTATTCAATCATACCGAAAATGCGGTCAATTTGTAGGGCTTTTTCGACAGTAATTGCAATTTTATTACGAAACTAGGTAGATTATATGACTGCAACATACTTTACAATAAAGTGTATTCATCTATTTACCATATAATAATAGTGTGATATTAGTTTTCATCCGAAATATTTTATAAAATCAAATGACAAGAGCGCATGGTAAGTAATAGGCGGCAGACGGCGGTTAACGTTGCGCGGTAGGGCCCGGCATTCCAAAGGTTAATTTATTTACTTAATTCCTTTCTTAGAATATTAATTTTGATCCATTTATTTCTAAAATTATGCTTATTAGAAGTAAAATCGGGCAACTGAGCTCCGTTCGGATTTTTTTTTGGTTGTGTTTGCATAGTTAGATATGCTCTTATTTTTTTTCAATTCCATCAGCCCCTTTTATACCCCATTGCAGGGATTTAGATCTCCCTTCAAGATGAGGGGGCTTGATGACCCCTTCATCAAGCCCCCTCAAAATGATACTTATGTAACGGAAAAAACCACATCAAAATCCTCCCAGCCGTCTTAGAAAAACATGTATTGCAGCGCTCCCTGGTGCCCCATAACCGTAAATCTTATCTAAGAACATGCTCTTAGGTGATATCTATATAACACTAAAAACCATGTCAAGATCCACTCAGCCATTTTAGAGAAACATATTTTGCAGCGCCCCCTGGTGGCCTATGATTGCAAACCTTATCCAAGAACCTGCTCAAAAAATCACGTCAAGATCCTCTTAGCATTTTTAGAGACACACGTCTATTGCAGTGTTGCCTGGTGGTCCATAACTGCACAACTTATCTACCCGTAGGTGATATCTATATAATGCCAAAAACTGCGTATAGATCCTACAAGCCATTTTAAAGAAATGTATTTATTGCAGCGCCTCCTGGTGGCAACGACCGCAAACCTTTTCTAAGAACATGTTCTTAGGTGATATCTATATAACTCCAAAAACCACGTCAAGATCCTCTCAGCCATTTTAGAGAAACATATCTATTGCACCGCCCCTTTGTGGCCCATAACTGCATAATTTAATCTACTCGAACGTTATACCTATGTAATACAAAAAACCGAATCAAAATCAGTCTAAGCATTTCGAAGATACACATATACTGCAGCGCTCCCTGGTGGTCAAAAACAAAACTTATTTAGAAACCAGTTTTGAGATTAGAGCACAGTTGGGTATTATTTTAACGATTGAATTTTTTATTAATGTTTTAAGACTAACCTATTCGAAAATATTGTTTAATGGCTTAAAACATTTATAAGGAGTTAGTTTAGTTGGGGTTGACTTCCTAGGAAAATTGACATCTGTCTGCCTCTAATACTTGTAGAAAGAAGGGAAGGTTGACGTGTCCTCAGCCGCGCCTCGCCGACCAGTAGATGTTGTAGTAAAACACGAAAGATTTTACTAATAAAATAAATTTAATAAACTTTATACAAAAATTATTTTCAATATTATAGAACACAAGTCTATAGGATGACTTGCGTACCTGAGTGCGGTGGTGTTTCTACTGGTAACAATTTATATTGTTGCTAGGTATTTTATATATTTTGTATTTGGCCAATCAGAAAACGTTTGGTGTCATCCGAGAGTCCAAAGTATTTGGACCGCACGATGTCACGCGTAGCTAGCAGAAATATTGTTTTTTAATAAAAATAAATGACTGTGAAAAATGATCGGAAAATGTTGCGACATTGGAGTCACCGATTTGGACTTTAGTATAAGCGGTCAATGCCCTTATAGTATTCCCTTTCGCTTTTGAAAAAAAATGTTGTTAAATAATATTTTTTAGTCATTATTTAAACTGTCCAAAATTTACAATTGCCTGTAGCATAATATAATGTAAAGTGTGCAACATGCGAATAAATGAGGTCATAATAACAATACAAAAAAATGTGCATGCATGCAAAAAGTGCAGTCATTGACATCGACTTGCGACTATGTCAAATTAAAAGGTAATTAACAGATAATACTTACGTAAATTGAACATCCTAAATACAATTTCAAATTTGTTAAAACAAGGATTTACCTACATTACAGCTGTTATGTCGTATTTTATCGATGCAAGACAAAATGCGTGACGGAATAAATGTGCGCTAAAATGTGTACATAAAAAAATATTGTAAAATAATTAAGAAATGACACGTTGACATAATAACATATAGGTAGTAAATAACCTATCAGAAACACAATTTTATATTAACATAATTATCTTAAAGGCCTTATATTCAAACAGCATATCTGCGCGTGACACAACTATTCGAGCGTTTAACTTGCAGTATATCTATTTGGGTTACGAATAATTCTACCACTGTGTGACGTTGCAGTGGAGCGATCCATTTGAGTACAATGTTAACTTGAAGGTGGTTCGAGAAAGTTACTTTTTTGTCATTGAAAATGACCATCAAATCCATTTCACGGGAGACGCATTTTTGGCCATAACTCCGAGGGTATGGGGTCTAGCTAAAATTTTAAGGTCTTAAAAGAACAATAATTTAGTTGCACATCGTATGACATCAAAATTTTGGAAATCAGTTTGGTAGTTTTCGAAAAAAATTGGAAAATGTGAAAAATTCGGGATTTTTTCGGATTTTTTTTTTTACTAAATCCAAATTATTTCGAGAACGGGGACCGATATCGAAAATTAAAAAAAATTGTGTCCTGGTTATTAACGTAGCTTCGGTTTGAGACCAAGTTTTTGGAAATCGGTTGGTAATTGTAAGAGAAATTATTTCCGAAAGATGAGATTTTTTGGTCGATCGCTGGTGTTTGTGGATATAAGTTACTATATTTCAGAAGGTATTCGTCGGATCGCTTCGAAGTGTTACACAAAAGGTTAGAGGGCGTTGGTAGCTACAGTTTGAGACCAAAATTTTAGAAATCGGTTGAAAATCGAACAAGAAATTTGACATCACATGTTAGATTTTATGGACGATCGGGAACTTGTTAACATTACGGTCATCGCCTTTCGGCCTGTATTTGTTCGAATGCTTCATTATCGAGTTCAAAACGTTTAAGGATATCAGAGGCTGCAGTTTAAATCGTGGCAATGCCACAATTTCGTAGCATTGAGATAAAATAATCTGTGAAAATCGGATTTGTGTAGGTTCATTTTCAATGAAACCGATGGTTGCGGGGACTGCAAGATCTGTGGATTTTTGGTGCTCTTTCCAGGCACAATACGTGATGTGTTCTCGTTCTTTTGTCCGCTGTTGTCGGAGGGCTGTTCGTTACTTAGTACAAATGCAGGTTTTAGCCTGTCGATGGAAATATTTGATTGTCGATTCGGCAGTTGTACAGTGAAGTATTTATCGTGTCGCGAAAGTACTAAATATGGTCCAAAATATTGTGGATCGAGAGCTTTTTTAATAGTGTCGCTCCTGACAAAAATATGTGTACAAGTTTTCAGTTATGGGTGAACGAAAATTGGTTGCTTGGATTTCGAAGCTGTTTTGCGTTTGAGTCCGTCGATAATTTGTCTGAGAGATGTTTGAAATCATGGGTGTTGGAGTGTGTAGTCACTTTTGTCAAAAAATTCGCTAGGAAGGCGAAGTACCCTACCAAAAGTCATTTCTGCCGAACTTACTCGTGTGTCACTTCTTGGTGCCGTTCGCAGGCCTAAAAGAATTGTGGGCAGTTCGTCGATCCACGATGTATTGTTGATACGTTAGTTGCTTTGTCTGCAATTCTGACACTGTAGTAGAGTTGAATGTCATCCTGTCGTAAATAATGAGTCCGCATCGTGTAAAGTCATGAAGATCTGTAATTTCTGCTAGTTCAAATTGTTCGGTAATCTGCTTGTTGTATCTCCGTAACCGTTTAATGCGGTATATGCGAAGAGATATTCCGAATTCTAGGCCTGGCTGCTTATGAGGTCGTGAAGTTAACCGCTCTCAGGATTTTGACGTGGCGCGAACTGATAGTTGGGGTCACCAGTTATATGGGGTTGGAAAGAAATGGTGTTTGTACTGGGAACAAATCATATTCTTGCTAGGTATTTTATACGTTTTGCGCTTTGTATTTTGGCCAATCAGAAAACGTTTGGTGTCATCCAAGAGTCCAAAGTATTTGGACCGCACGATGTCACGCGTAGCTAGCAGAAATATTGTTTTTTAATAAAAATAAATGACGGTGAAAAATGATCGGAAAATGTTGCGACATTGGGGTCATTGATTTGGACTTTAGTATAAGCGGTCAATGCCCTTATACATTTAAATGAATTTGACAGCATCGTTTGGTTTTAATAGTTAGAAATGTCACTTTACAGTATCGAAACTGTAAAACGCAATATCGGGGGGTGAAGGCTGGCAGGGACCTCGCAGACTGAATCTCGCCATCTCGCTAAACGGGTACACCAACTAGCTAAACTATGAGTGGTTAGATGGTAAGCGCAGGAGTAGGCTTCTAGTCAATTCATACTTTTATGATTTAAAACGAAATTCAATTTAATTTACTTAAGTTACGCTCCCATTCAAAGTTTTATGTAATGTTGCAGTACAAGCAAATTAAGTTTGAGGATAAATAAAAACCAACGGTACATAAATAATTTATTTAAAGACCCGTACGAAAATAAAGACGTAATTTTTATTTAAAACTATTTTATTTCACTGACACAAATTAGGGTACCTCGATAGATCCATGTGCTGCATCTCCATGAATTTCTCCTTTTTTCCTTGGATGAAGAACTTTAGTGTTTCCCTCAAACTAGCTGGGAAGTACGGCTCTAATATGACCGACGACAAAATAGAATAGCACCCGGGCAAAGCCCAAGAGATTTTGTGCTTCTTGTTTTCTGACTGAAAGAAAATATTTTAATTAATATTTTTTTTAACTAAATTTAGTGTCAATTTATGAAGTTTTATTAAAACTGTATTAGAAGATAATTTGGTATAATTTGTTTTTTAAATTTATTTTCAAACTGACTTTTTCCCCTTTGCTGCGCTCGCGTGGACTACACAATTGTATCGGGACCCACATTTCAAAATAAAAAGTAGCCTGTGTCACTCTTCAGTTTATAAATTATGTCTATGCAAAAAATTATAACGGTCTCGATACAACTGTGTAGTACACGCGAGCGGAGCCGCGAAAGGAAACCTAGTTTGAAAATAAAATATAGCCTATGTTACTCTCTAATAATGTAGCTTTCTATAGGTGAAAGAATGTTTTTAAATTAGTAATTTTTTTTAGTTTATCTAATCTTTCCTCTATATATTAGTACAAATCGAAGGTCCCTACGTACAAAGCGACATGTCAAAAGCTTAAGTATAATAAAGGTTCAAGTTGCTCTAGAAATAATTGAAGGAGTGAGTGGACAAAGGTGTTAACTAACAAAAAGTTCAAAATGAGTTATGAATGTTTTTATGTTGCTCCTACCACATTTGTAAGCCTGAAATGTTTGCATGTTTGTCAATGTTATGTTTGCATGTTACGTGTCGTGATAGCCCAAAGCGCAACGAACCTGTCTCAAATTTATAAGGCCCCATAGGTTCGAATCCGGGCGTGTACCAATGAGTTTTTCTGACTTAAGTACATAACTATCACTGACTCCGTGCCTCGGAGAGTACGTTAAGCAGTCAGTCCCGGACGCTGTCAATAGATGGCGGTCGTTACAATCCCCAACCTGCAGTGGAGCAGCGTGGTGGATTTTAGCTCCAAGTCCCCCCTCCTCACCCTGGGGGAGGCCTACGCCCCTGCAGTGGGGTAAAAATGGGCTGATGAAGTGAAGAAATGTTTTATGAAAACGTGGAATTGTGTTATTATTTTCAAAAAGATTCCTTAATCATCCTTATATCAATGCCTATTTACATTAAAAATACATTAATGGGGACATATATATCTTTATTCGTGGTTATGTAATATTAAAAAAAAAAACATAATAATATTAGAAACTAAAAACACTACGAAACTGTATCACAACAATATTCACCGCGCGAACGGGCACCGACACGTCTAATTGGAGAATCTATCGTAAAAGACGTTAAGTTTGACAAGACCACGGCGTTCACACCGAGTGGCGCGCTTTTTTAAACCTTTTTTTTTAAAGCTTTTTTTTAGACACCGATTCTTTGTAATTATTATACTTGTTTCTTTTTACGATTTGTATATTTAGTAAAACAGTTAATATTCGTAAAAAAATCTTACATGGATATGAGTGTTTGGACAATCTAAAGCATTTCAAGCAATAAAAAAAATTGGTAATTTTTGACATGTCTTTATGTACGTAGGGACCGTCGAAATAGCCTTTAACATACATACACATCACAACAAACGTCTAGGCCCCAAACTAAGCATTAGCTTGTGTTTTGGGTACCAAGCGAAGACACCACATACATATAACAATAAAGACCCGGTACCAGTATCAATATTCATCATATAAATACTGGGATTCGAACCCGGAACCTCCTGCTTCGTAGGCAGGGTCGCTACCTACTAGGCTAAGCGGTCGTCCGGTCCTTTGATGGAAGTTTTCCAAAAAGGGCTATAACGTCTGGACGTTTGGCGTTTGACACGCTGTAAGCTGGAGTCAGAAGATAAAATGGGCAACCTAGTGACTACAACGAAGTTTAGAGAAACAATAAAAAAACGTAATAAAAAAATGACATATTACATATTTCGTTGTTAAGAAGGGGCTGTACGCGTGAACGCCCACACAAACGCTCTTAAACGATTACGACGTTACTACGAATTTCATTATATAATTACACTATAATTCAAAACACACCAAGATTAAAATGTGTATTAACGTAGCCACCATTTAAGACAGTTTGTACGGCGCCGGCGTTTACGCGTACAGCCCCTTCTTAATATCGAGGAGGAAAATAAACGAGAGACGAACTCCACTCAATATTCACCTTAATCAAACCCAATCCGACCAGCGTGGTGTTCGCTAATATCCACTGCGCCGCATGTCTCTCTCCGGCTCGTTGTATAGTTCTTTTCCATAGCCGTCTCGCCAATTCTCCTGCTTCACTATCCGGATCTGACGACAGACCGCTCACCTTGAGCGTCGCCTCAACATAGGCCTGTATCATGTCGGCCGTGTCTTTTATGACCTGGTGCAAAAAAAAGGTAAATTAGCATACTCGAAAAACATTGAAAATATACTCTATTCAAATAAAGTTCAGTATTGACCCAAACTATTTATTATTTGTTTAAAAATAAAAAGCTTCCTCTTAAGAAAATCATTATCAAAAACAAAGTTATGCGAAATTACATGAAAGTATAGTTCCAATCAACCTTTATGGCGGATGTGAATATAGGCACAAGTCGCGTCGCAGTAACCAGTTTTAGGTGTAGCGGGACGCAGTGGAGCGAGGAGCATATGACTGAACCTGCGCAAGCATGCCTATAGCGTTGTATTCCGATCCGCCATAAAGTTTGATTGGAACTATACGAATTGACTAGAAGCCCTTTTCTTCGTTTACTGTCTAACCACTCATACTATAGCTGGCTGGTGTAAGATGGCGAGTTTTAGTCAGAGTTTCAGTGTGCAAGGTCCCCGCGCGCCGCTCTTCACCCCCGAGAAATCTCGCGTCCGGTTTCAATCCCCCAAAATTGTGTAATGTCCTTCGATACTGCGAACTGACATTTGTGACTATTAAAACCGAACACTGCTGTGAAATTAATTTACTCTATGCGAAAATACCTTAAAATTAGATTTTGTGATTTCCTAGGCACCGGGGTTTAATTAACTGAAGTAGATAAACCACCCGATGAACGCAGCGAAATTAACTTAAATCGAATTAGTTTTTACACTATCCGATAGATGGCGCTATCTAAGTAATTATTATCATTTACAACAGATAACGCTGTCATTAGACCTGTCTTGTAGAATGCAGTAGCCTTGAAGAATGTAGCATATGTAACTGGCCACATGACGTACAGGCCATATGCAACATCGTATATTATAAGGTATCATAAAATTCTAGAATGTATTTTTAAACAAATAGATTTCATAGAATAGAATAAACGACGGTTGGAGGTTCAGATACAACACAATAAACCTGCGTTACGCGATTAGTGAGCCGAGCGATATAAAAATATTGTAAAAATGAATGATCCAACTAATATTATAAACGCGAAAGTTTGTGTGTATGGATGTGTGGATGTATGGATGTTTGTTGCTCTTTCACGCAAAAACTACTGAATGGATTTAAATGAAACTTCTCTATAATATAGCTTATACATCAGAATAACATATAGGCTATTATTTATAAAGATACTAGCTTTCCGGTTGTGGCTCCGCTCGCGTGAACTACACAATTGTACCGGGACCGCCATGATTTTTTTCCATGGATATAGTTTATAAGCTGAAGAGTGACTAAGCTACTTTTTTCCCGGAAAAAGGGATCCCGGTAGAACTATGTAGTACACGCGAGCGGAGCCTCGGGCGGAAAGCTAGTCGTTAATAAAACACGTGAAACTCAGTGAATAGTGCGTTTATTTCCGCACCTGGTTTATTGAACTAAACTTTCAAACACATATATTTTCCGAAAAAATAAGTATTGCTTAAAATATAAAAAAAAATCGTATGCAACTGTGAAGCATACATTAGTGGCACCACATGTATATCTTTTAATATATATCTCAAAAGCGTCTCTTTTTTGAAAATAATTTATTTCACTAACAATTTTTTTAAAAACCAGTCTTTTCAATGAAATATGTTTCAATTTGACGCAACTTATAGTAAAGTAATAAACACTTCGGTCAATTGCATGTGGCGCAATGGTAATTGTCATATCACAGATAAAGAATACAAGACCTCGATGAACTTTCACCATGCGTCATTTGGACGTCAAAAAGTTAATTCATTAATTTTCACGAAGTTCAGGGGCGACGCCATAAGCATGACGTCATTACACAAAGTCGGAATAAAATAAATATACAACTCACGTGCAAATGTGCATCAATCACTTCATCTGCATTAGCATCTAAAGCACTGAGTTTTTGTTGAGTGGGCTCCTTAAGGAAACTGGCCACATCCGAATGGACTTCTTCCACTCCTAACAAAAACATATAAAAACAGTGATTATTTTAAATAATAATATCTGGGACATCCCACACAGAGCACCATCTAGTCCCAAAGTAAGGAAGTATTATGCTTGTATTATGGGTTACTAGACAACTGATATACATACTTAAATATTCTTTATAATATATACATATATAGATATTTTACAACCAAGCACGGAAACTAATAGATATGTTTATGCACACAAATATTTGTCCCGGGCGAGAATCGAACCCGTGACCCTTGGCTTCACAGTTAGGGTTTCTAACCACTTGGCCAATTGGTCAGTCAAATATAACATTAAACAATGTTTATATCTATGTATATTTTTTATAAATATTAATTTTACAGTTTATTGAGTAAACAATTTGTTATAAACGAGATATTTGGTCTTTATATTTTTCTAAAAAAAATTAATCCTGTACATATAGTTGAAAAATATAGAAAAAAAAAATTGAAAAATGAGGAATCATTTACACATAAAATTATTACTTATAAATTTAGAAAAAAATCTCATTTCGGTTTGTAGATAATTAAAAAATCATTCAATTGAAAAGAATGATTTCTTAATACAATGTTTTTTCATCCATCAGCATATTATTCCCCATTGCACGGGCTAGGAGCTTAAATCCACCACGCTACTACAATGCGGGTTGGCGGATTGTAACGACTGCCATCCATTGACTTCACAGCAACCGGGATCGACAGCTTAACGTGCTCACCGAGGCACGGAGTAAGTGATAGTTATGCACTTAGGTCAGGAAAACTCATTGGTTCACATGCCCGGATTCGAACCACGGCCTCATAAATTTAAAACAGGTTCGCTGCGCTCGGGCTATCACGACAAACATTACATACATTGTTTGAATAAAAAAAACTTTGAAAAATTATTATAAACAGAATAGATTATAAAAGAAAGACATTTTTTTAATTCACTAAAATCAGTATTGATCCCACATTTAAAAAAAAAACTGGCCAAATGCGAGTTGGACTCGCACACGAAGGTTACCATACCATACGCCTCACAACACTTTGAATTTGTGTTTCCTACCGAGGTTTGAATTAGTTCCATTGAGTAGAGCTATCTGTTTAATTCAAGAACCAAAGTTAACACATTTTAACCATAGGATAAGGAAGAGAGATGTAGGGGACGCGCGTATGGTTCACGCGATTGGTTAGGTATATAATAATAATACCTGAGACATCCCACACAGCGCCATCTAGTTCCAAACTAAGCAAAGCTTGTACTATGGGTACCAGACGACTAGTATACATACTTAAATAATCTTCATAATATATACATATATGGATATTTTACACCCAGACACGGAAAACAAATATTTGTCGAGGGCGAGAATCGAACCCGCGACCCTTGGCTCCGCAATTAGGATCGCTAACCAGTCGGAGTTGTTGATTTTAGGAAGCGTGCGCCTTCTAGTCTACTACATTCGAAATTCAGGTGTTTCCCTACGAGTGATAACGGACCAATCGTACGTCCTTCTGTGTCGAGCATTCGTTTTCTACGTCCGTCTTATGTACACTAAAGCCGCACGGTTGTCTTCACGTTATATATACGCAGCTTTATATTCATGCCTAATACACTGACCGATTGGCTGACTGGTTAGAGACCTTAACCGCAAACCCAAAGGTCGTGGGTTGGATGTCTGCCCAGGACAAATATTTATGTGCATGAACCGGTTTGTTCGTTCCGTGTCTGGGTGTAAAATATAATAAAGAATATTTAAGTATGTACATCAGTGATCTAATAACCCATAACATAAGCATAATACTTGCTTACTTTGGGATTAGATGGCGCTGTGTGGGATGTGCCATATATTATTATTGACTTACCGGAATTGTCCAAAACGACAGTTCTGACAGCCGCTTCGACGTTCACTACCGTGTCCTCTAAACTCATTTCGAGATCGAGATGCTGGGCGTCTTCAGTTGCGCTGTCCTCGCGATCAGAACCATCCGTTTCTGACTCTTCGGATCCTGTCACATCTATTTACAAATGGATTGGTCATTACCATAGAACAGAGATAAAATAATTTAGAAGTGGGGTGTGAAGATGTGGTGGTTATGCCATATGAGCAGATATTCATACAAAATCCAAGCTCTCTAACAACGTGTAAAATTTATACCTATTCTCATAAGGTTGACACCTGTTTCAAGTTAAAAAAGTTAGGGAGAAAAATAAAATAAGGTAAGTACATAGTAAAATGTGTATTTGAAAAAGTTATAATGATTGGTGTAATTTGACACATCCTATAATAAAATTATTTAAATGATTATCCCTAAACAATTCTTTGTTTTTTTTTTTTTATGTGTCACTACTTTATTTGATATTATGTTATTTTAATTTTATTTATTTATTTAGTTACATCAACAACATGCTATTAAACGCTTATCACAGACAACAAAATCAATGAATTAATCAAATGTTACATTTTACCTGCTTATTTATATGCCTAATTTAAACTAATTAAATTTAGAATTTGTTTTATTATTTTATTTAGAATATTTTAAACACTAAAGTGGTAAAATTTATAATTCAATAAAATCACTCGAAAAATATTCATGAATTGCGTTGAATGTGCGCGCCGCAGACGCAGCCCTGTCGGTTATACCACGTAATGCGTTCTGCCTTTGTTACAAACATTTAAATGTGATCTTTGCCATGACCAATAAGTACATAATTTAAAAATTAAAACTTTAGTCAAATAATATATGTGTATCACAAGTTGCGTCAAACTTTATGGCGGATCTGAATACAACGCTATAAGCGGGCTTGCGCAGTACAACCATATAACCCTTGCTCCACTGCGTCCCCCTACACCTAAAACTCATTATTGCGACGCGACTTGTGCCTACTTTCGGAACCACCATGAAGTTTGATTATAACTATAGTTAAATAACAAAAATAATAAGCATTTATTTCAGACTTCAGGGTTCATACTGTTACGAACGGACAGAGTAATGACCGCCATCTAGCGTTAACCAGTGAAACCACTTTGTAGAAGGGTTTTACGATAAGGACAACATGAAACCCCTACTCAATACTATACTAGATGGCGTTGGAGGAAAGAACCGCGGGGCTTTCTGGAACTATTTAGTGATTTCTGGAACGCTCGAGAAGGTTCTTACGACTCATATATATAGCCGCAGGAGCGTGAGCGATCTCAGTTCAATTTTTGGACTACTTTCGACGCGACCACGAGCGAAACTAGTGATACCAGTGAAACCTACGACTTGGCTACAACCTAATACATCGTGAGTGCTTAGTGTTTGGACTTAGTGCTTAGTGTTTGGACTTAGTGCTTTGTGTTGGACCTAGTGTTAGTGAATAAAGTCTTCAAAAGAGTCAGCAGGTCTTTTTCTCCAAATTCTTCGAACCCTAACACGTAACAATACCATATCAGCTCACTATACCCTACTGCATAGGCTTAGGCTTCCCCTCGGAATGAGGGTGCTTAAAGCTTAATCTACCACGCTGCTCCGGTGCCGTATGGTGGATTTTAACAATTGCCATTTAGTGATGGCAACCGGGACCGACTGCTTTAATCTTTGCTTTGTGGTTCTGCTGAAAACTAGCATTGTGCCCAAGCGTCGCATCTTGGTCGCAATTGATGCTGAGTAGTTTCACATTCGATTGCACACTCTTTACTTGTAACTAATCAGATAACTGTTCACATTTTGTCATTATTTGGTTCAATTTAGAGAATAGCCACCGGAAACAACACATTGAACAACAATGATAAACTTAATGATTGTTAATGATATAGCAAATAATGTGGTTACCACAGGATAAATACGTACATAGTAAACAATACGTAAACAATAGTTGAATCTCAGTTGAATGCTCAGTTTGTGGCAGTCTGTGGGTTCAATCCACAGATTAGTTGAATCATCCATGACCACAGAACACTAAACCAGTTAGACAGAAGACCTACTCCGGGGAGGTTTTTCGTTTGGGTGGCGCTGCCTGCGTTGGCCGTTCGTCTCTTTCACACGTGTGTTTCATGTGTGGGGAGATGGGTACCTGGCGGATACTGCGTTATCTCGGCGGGAAGTTTTTGATCGGAGTTCGAGGAATTTATCACGACGATAGTGTTGCCACATGCATATTATGATTTACAGTTATATTTCAATAATGTATCTTCTTTGTTTTATATCCCTCTAAATTATTAAATGTTGTTTTTATGGTATTTCTCTTTCTGCGTAATTGTGTTTGTATAATTTTTTTGAACTTACCCATTTTTTATGTAAACTTTCGTTGCCTATTGTTTTCTATGATCATGTTTAATGTTATTGTTGTGTGTGAATCGAATAAAGCATTTTCTTTCTTTTTTTCTTTCTTTCTTTCTTTCTTTTTTTCTTTCTTTCTTTCTTTCTTTCTTTCTTTCTTTCTTTCTTTTTTTCTTTACGAGCTCTTCGAGGCACAGAGTCAGTAATAGTTATGTACTCAAGTCAGAAAAACTCATTGGTACAGTTACATTCAAACTTTCTGAGATCCGAACATAGGCACAAGTCGAGTCGCAGTAACCAGTTTTAGGTGTAGCGGGACGCAGTGGAGCGAGGGGTATATGACTGTACTTTTACAAGCACGCTTAAAGGATTGTATTCCGATCCACTATATAATTTGAGACGAACTACACGTGCCGGTGTCTGGGATTCGAACCACGACTTTCTAAACAAGAAGCGGAAATAAAACGTAGAGTGTGCTAGGCCTTAAAATACACTTACACTCCTCATCACTTGCCTCTCCATCACAGAGTACAGCCGCGTCTCCAAGCTTGTCACGCATAATTTTCTTATTGGCTGCATCGCCGAGACTGTTGCCTGGAACGTTATTTTAAGAATTATTTATATCGGGTAAACGAAATATTGTAAACAGCACTTCGAAGGGAAATTCGAAATTTAAATATGGCAACATAATATATACTCGTAGCTAGGCAAAACACGTTCTGTTGGCTTATGTGCTAAGTACGATTTTTTTTTAAATTGCGTTTTGGCAAATTTTTTTTTAATCAAAAACACAAAACAAACATCATCAACTTTTCAAATTTTATTATCTTATGTAGTTTGAAAGCATCTTAGTCAAGCAAGTTTTTCACATAAAATAACATGATAAAATGAAAGATTGATAGCTCACGTATGTTTTTTTCCAGTCAATTTGCCAAGTGGTTAGAAACCCTAATTGCGGAACCAAAGGGTCGCAGGGTAAATTTCCACCCGGGACAAATATTTGTAGGCTGAACGTGTCTATTTGTTTCCGTGTCAGGGTGAAAAATATCTATATATGTATATATTATAAAAAAAGGAATGTTTAAGTATGTCTACTAGTTGTCTGGTACTCATAATACAAGCTTTGCTTAGTTTGGGACTATATGGTGCTGTGTGGGATGTCCCAGGTATTATTATCATTCATTTGAATAAACCAAAATTTTTAATGTATATTCTAATTTTAATCTACAGTAGTCGTGTCGTGATAGCCCAAGCGCAGTGAACTTGTTTCAAATCTATAAGGCCATGTGGCCACGGTACAAATCCAGGCGTGTAGCAATGAGATTTTTCTGACTTAAGTACATTAACTATCACTGACTCTGTGCCTCGGAGAGCACGTTAAGCAGTCGATCCCGGTTACTGTCAATAGATGGCGATCGTTACAATCCGCCAATCTGTATTGGAGCAGCGTGGTGGATTTAAGCTCCAAGCCGAGGGGGCTTGGAGCTTAAATCCACCACTTCTTGAGGGGAGGCCTAAACCCCTGCAGTGGGGCATAAAAAGCGCTGATGGAATGGAAAATCTACAGTAGATATGTATTCACATAACCGCCTTTTCATCATCAGCCTGTTATGTTGGGCACAAGCCTCATTATCATTAAAAAGTTATGAATAAAATTTCAATTAAAAATGTTAGAAAGTTACGACAAAAAAAGTTAAGTAAATAAATACTGATAGGCGGCCTCCTGAAAAGGGCGAAATAATTAAACAATTCACCAAACCGCGTTGGAGCAGCATGGTGGATTAAGCTCCAAGGCCCCTCACCTTGGGGGGAGGTCTTTGTCCCTGTAGTCCACTACAGGGACAAAGACCTCCCTATCTACACAATGGGCAGGTAGATTGGAATCAATTATATTTTTTCGTTATAGAATTTTATGATAATGAACCAAAATATTAAATTTTATTGATTTAAATTTATAAGGTAATAATTATTTATTTCACACTTTTTGGATGAACAGACCTTTTTTCGTCATACATTTTTTTAACTTTTTGTTTTAGATCAAGACAATTGACAAGACTATAGACAATTTCTAGAAAGTTCCGCAATGTTCTATTACACCCCTTCAGCGTTCCCGATAGTATAAACGTGTAGTCCACGCCGAATACAAAAGCCACTATATTCTAAAACGTCATTGGACTCACCTGCTAAAACGACTCTATCAAGTCTTTCTTTGCTGTGTGGTAAATCGGTAATGCATTCCACCAACTCTTTACAAGCATCTCGACCTATCTCGTTGTGACTCAAGTCCAAAGTCTGAAACAAGTTACAAATATTTAACAACACCAAACTGAGAAATATATTTCAAAACAACCCTAAAAACGCCATATGCAAGTGCAGGAATTGAACAGTGTAATGTGACACTTACCTCCAATAACACGGAGTTGTCCTTGAATGCTTTACCCAACGTCTTTGCTCCTTTACTCTTCAAGAGGCAATCACCGAAATTTACATGCCTCAAACTTTTTAATCTGAAATCATACAAAGTTTACAACTTTAAAGCTAATAATTGCCATAAGTGAGATAATACATGGGACTTCCCAAACAGCGCCATCTAGTCTCAAAGTAAGTAAGTATTATGCCTGTGCTATGGGATACTAGACAACTAACATACACACCTAAATATTTTTTATAATATATACATATATAGATATTTCATACTCAGACACAAAACAAATAGACATGTTAATGAACACAAATATTGTCCCGTGCAAGAATCGAACCTGCGACTTTTGATTTTGCAGTTAGGGTTAAATTAAATTTTATTTTATATTATAGATACCTAATAACTATGAACATTTAACTTTAAACAACAGATGACATAAATATATTTCTTTTTTAAGTAATAAATTTTTTTTGATCATCCAGAATTAATCAATTTTTAACTGAAAATGAAAAATATTTATTTTATATAAATTATAAACCATTTCTTTTCACTAGTTTTTGAGAATTCTCTTTTAGGTATAATATACGAACTGAACAAAAAAAAAGCATTCGCCCATTTAGTATCTACGATGTCACAGAGAAATAGATATATTTACATACAAATATAGGCGTCAAACATATAATTTCTCGTTTGGACCTTTGGACCTCAATCCACTACGCTGCTCCGATGCGGGTTGGTGAATTGTAACGACTACTATCTATTGACGGCAACCGGGACCGACGGCCTAACGTGCTCTCCAAAGCACAGAGTCAGTGACAGTTATGTACAAAAGTTAGAAAAAACTCATAGATACACACCCTGGGATTCAAATCACAGCCTTCTAAACAAGAAACGGGCTTGCTGCCACTCGGCTATCACGACATTGTGATGATCGACTCAGTGGAATTATTTATTATGCCTTTAATATTTATATTGTGGCCATAGCGGAAGCTTCAGTATTTGGGGTTCCACTTACTTGGATAAAGCACCGGCTATTGCTTCGGCGCCTTTTGCTCCTATTGTATTGTCATTTAAGTTGAGTGTAGTAAGGTTGGGATTCTCCTTGAAGGCGTCTGACAGAGCTGTCACACCGACATGGTAGATGCCGTTCTGGGGCATCGCTATCTCTTCCAATGTACCCATTTTCTGAAAAAAAAAAAAAAAAAAAAACTGTAGTGTATGTCAGATCGCAAGCATACCAACATTACAACTAATCATACAATAAAATAATAACATATAATGTAACTACTACGCATTAACTTGATCAGCTATAGCTCGTAAACTAGTGTGCTAGTAATATACATTTCTTAAAATTTTCCAAAAGTGGCTCAATAATACAATAAAGTACCTACAAAAAGGCCATTGTGAAGCTATATATTTTGTAAACGAAATTTATTAGTTAAGGATTATCAATGAAATGTCATAATTATTTTAAAATAACTATTCAATAACACCCCAGCCAAGGGATTATGTAAAATTTCAGTAGTCATGTAGAGACGGCATCAACATTAAAAAAAGAAATTTAAAAAATGTTTTTAATATTTATCTATGTAGCGATAACAAATATATTTTTAGTGTTCTATACTTAAAGGGTACTGACGGAACCTTATTACTACAGTTCTGCTGTCCGTTCGCCCGTTCTTCTGTCACAAAGCTGTATCCTTTGAACTACAGTTCACAGTATAATGTGATGTAATGTAATATCTATTTGTTCTATATCTGGGGAATTATGGAGATATTTTTAATAGTATATAATACCTTGAACATCCCACACAGCGCCATCTAGTCCCAAAGGAAGCAAGTATTATGCTTGTATTATAGTTACTAGTCAACTGATATACATACTTAAATATTCTCTGTAATATATACATATATAGATATTTTATACCGACACGGAAAAAATAGACATGTTCATGCCCACAAATATTTGTCCTGGACGGGAATCGAACCCGCTACCTTTGGTTCTGCAGTTAGGGTCTCTAACCATTAGCTAATCGGTCAGTCAAAATTTAAACACATTATATAAGTTGTCTGGTACCCATAGGACATTCCCTGCCTGGTTGCGACTAGATCACCATAAATGAGATTTCCCAGAAATTATAATTTATGGTCACAACTGGAAACTGAAACTATAAAACTAAAAACTGCTAATATATTTTACTGCACTTTAATTAAATTTAACCTGAAAAACTGCAGCCAATGCCCTTGCTCCTTCGTTTTCAAGCCGGTTCCTTCCGGCGACAAACACTTTAAGTCGGGGTCCGTTCGGCCCGGCTGATAGAAGTGCCGAAGCGAGGAGTTTCCCGCCTGTGATACCCAAACCATTGTTGTTTAACCTCAGCTCCTGTAAATACATTAATCATAGTAAATCAATAGACATTAAGGTGAATTCGCTTAGAGAATATGCAAGAAAAAATTACTAATTATTATTGTCATTGATTTTGAATGTCATCACTACATATCACTATATATTATAAAATAAAGTCCCACATTGTGTCTGTCTGTCTGAACGCAATAAACTCAAAAAACTACCAAACGGATTTTCATACGGTTGTCACCAATGGACAGAGTGATTTGAGAGAAAAGTTCATCTATATATAATTTTTTTAATCTTTTATGCAAATTGATTGAAATATGACAATTATTGCTGAAGCCGACTGGAAGCTTTCATCAAAAACACTGCCTAATCCCTTTGAGATATAACAAAAGAATGTATGGAGGCATTGTTCCTCTTTTATGAGTCTAAATAAAAATCCACAATGACATTTGTCTATCTCTTAAGGATAGCTTACTATAATTATTTTCCCCGGTCCTCAGATCAACGCGACATGCGTGATGTAATGTATATATTTTTTACTTTTTCAAATATTTGCAGGATTACAAATAAAATACTTTAAAAATATTAAAAGTAAGATGAACATATGTTACATTTAAATCAAGTTAACTAAATCTATCTTGTGTTGGGAGTATCATGATAGCCCGAACGCAGCGAACCTGTTTCCAAACTAGAAGGCAATGTGGCTATGGTTAGGATCCGGGCATGTACCAATGAGTTTTTTCTGACTTAAGTACATTAATTATCACTGACTCCATACCTCGGAGAGCACGTTAAGCAGTCGGCCTGGTTGCTGTTGGCGGTAGTTTCAATGCGCCAACCCGTATTAGAGCAGCGTGGTGGATTTAAACTCCAATCCCTCTCATCTTGAGGGGAGACCTAAGCCCCTGCAGTGGGGTATAAAAAAGGGCTGATAGAAGTACATCTAATCCATATGTTCGACACAACAAGCTGATACGACACTACAACAGAAAAAAAATGTAAGCATATACGCTTTGCCACCCGTTTGGTCTCTAATTTAATAATAATAATTTACATACATATACTCACGCCTGCTTCCCATTGGGGTAGGCAGAGACTACATATTTCCACATAGTGCGATCCTGGCATACTTCTTTCGCTTCATCAACACTCATCACTCTTCTCATACACGCTCTCCGGACACTCCGGATACTCTGGGTACTCTGGACTTGACCCTTTTCTTCAGCAGGTTCTTAAACGTGTTTTATAGTTACCAGAGTTACGGCTACCAGAGGAGCTTGCATTAGCTTATTTATCTAAAACTATTGGACCAATTTAAATGTGGTTTTTCGCATTACATGTGTATAAGTAGATTCTTACATAAGTTTGCAGTTATATCTACCAGTGATCATTGCGTTAGATGTGTTGAAAAACATGACACAGCAATGCCATTGTTTGGGAACACCTGTAACCCAAGTTATGCTACTATATGAACTAATATCTAACCTTCAGCTCGGAGCAGACATCACTCTGCAGCAATTTAGCCAGCCCTTCTACTCCAATAGGGCCAAATGCATTGTCGCTTAAATCCAGAACACTTAGCCTAGCTCCTGCTGCTATCATACCATTGCCAAGTGCTGTCTGTGAAAATAATTTCAACTTAGAGAATTCGATTAAATTTTTTTAATTATTATAGGTCAAATTCTGGCAAATTTTACTAAATAAAAGTATTAAAGGCAGGTCCCTTGGCTGTGTCGCTTACATCTATACCTCACCTAGTGAAGAGAAACTAGAATACTTGATAATGCTTAGACATCAGTGTTTAAAATATAAGGATTTTTTTAAAATTCCATATTTAATTTTTAGCTTTATATGACAGACAAAATATATCACTTTCTGGATGATGAAACCAGAGAAATATTTTTCCTTATATTACTGTTGGTACAAAATTGATTTTATTAGTCAATCGTCAATCAGTCAGGTATATGAAAAATAATTCAATATAATAACAATAAAACAATGTTCCGGACGAAAGTCAATGAGAAGTAAATTTGTATTAAGTATAAGTTTGGTGTATTCACCACCAGGCGGCGCTACTGAACCAAGAAGTCAACATAAATGGTGCTTCATATGAATACCAAGTTATTTGAAGTTTTATCTTGATTTTGCTGTGGTATTGGGTCAATCAATTTTTGACCGTTTAACATGCCTCATGTTACAGAAGCACCTAATGAGCAGGAAAATATTAAACCTATTATTCAATACATTTACCAAAGCGGGCGGTATTTCTGTTTTCATTCTTCCAGTAAACATGTCGGACCATTTTGCTAGTTTAAATTCTGGGTGTTTTTCCAGAGCTTTCGCTATCGCTTTTGCGGCTTCAACTCCAAGTGTGTTGCCAGTTAAAGTTAAGTAATGAAGGTCTTTACATGCATTGATTGCATCGACTATTATTTGTGCTAGAAAAGATACATAATTCATTATAATTTAAACAACTCCATGTCTGTATATTTGGAGACAAAAGGCATTCTAGCAGCTAAAGTAAAGCTTAACCAAGATCAATGGTCTTTCACCTTTCACATATTTCCACATACTATGTTGCAATGATTACACTTCCGGTAGTCAAAAGGTACACTTTGTTCTGTGAAAGCTCTGTATAATTTATTAAAAAAGTTACAATAAAGTGCGTGTTGACAAGGATAGACGATTTTACCCCAAAAATCAAGTACCGATTCACTTAAATCCATAACAGATCAATAACAAAATCTTGTAGAAACAAAGAAAAAACTTAATTAAATTATTTATGAGAAAATTTCAAACAGATTATTAAATATTTAACTACCCTCATGTTCCTTTGATATTTCCATGACAAGCAATTGTCATAATAAATTGTCAAAGAAACGGGATGCCATTTAAATGTTACCATAGCATAAATATACGGTCATCTGTCAGTCAATTGTGGTGTTGCCATATTATAAAGTATACGTGCCGACAAAAATAAATCCCGAATTGGTAAAAAAAAAAATAATAATAAAATGGATACACAACTATTACTTGACAAAATGGAAGAAATGAGATTAGATTTTAAAAATCAAACGGAGGAGTTGGCCGAAAAATTTAAAAACACCGTCTCTGCTACTATAGACGAGAAACTTAAACCGATTGTTCAGGAAAATGCCTCACTTAGGAAGGAAATCGTAAAATTGCAGTCAAAAGTGCAAAGTTTAGAGCGAGTAGTACGTAAAAATAACATCCTAATTCACGGCTTAAACGAATCCGAAACCAACACTGAGGAACTAAGGAAAAAACTACTAGAAGTGCTAAACGAAGTAAGTCAGAAGTCGGGTTCTCGGGAGTATGACGAATGGGAAATTAGCGATTTACGCAGAATAGGAAAGAAAGATAGCAAAAAATCAAGACCAATACTCGCAACGTTTATTCTAACCTGGCGTAAATACGAACTATTAAAGAACAACAAGAACTTCCCTACAGGCGTGTACGCAACCGAAGACTACCCCAAGGATGTAATGATGAAAAGAAAGGAGCTGAAAGACAAACAAATGCAAGAGATAAAGAAGGGGAACAAAGCAATCATTCGCTATGACAAACTGATAATTATAAGCGAAAAAGATAAAGAGCCAAAGAGGAAGAGGAATGAATCAAAATCTCCCCTAAATTCACCACAAGGCGCTGAATCAGGTGAAGCAGCACCTAATAAAATAAATAAAGTTCATAATTTCTTTCGCTCCCGTGCAAGCTCCACGAACTCGACGGGAAAATAATGCAGAAATGAATGTAACAAGGCATACTCAAAGCCAACCAACATTACCATTGATGACAAAATCAACAACTATAAGAAATCCTATAACTACTGGAAGCAATACAAACAACACTAAAACAAATAAAATAACAATTATAAATAAAACAACAAATACAAATGAAACAACAAAGGACATAACAAAAACAAATAAAACAACAAATACAAAAGAAACAACAGAGAAAATAACAAAAATAAACAAAACAACAAAGGAAATATTAAAAAGTACAACAAAAGGAACAATCAAAATAAAATCCCCAAGCAGGCTGGTCTCCGTGGGGAAAATAGACCAACACCCTCCAACTAAGAATATTGTGTATGTGTGCACATATAATACAAAATCTTTGGTAGATAGTTCTAGACAAATTGAATTGGATAATGCTTTGGAAAATATCTTCTGGGATATCATCGGTCTGTCAGAAACTAAAAAAGCTGGCACATACATAACTGGAAACGAAAAATATATCTTTTTTAACTCTGGATACATAAGTGGTAGAAATGGAGTGGGATTTATGGTTAAAAGTACATTAAAAACCAATATAATAAACTTCATAGCGGGCACAGACCGTGTCGCAAGACTAGATATGGAATTTGATAAAAAAATATACAGCTTTATCCAAGGATATGCACCTACCGGAAAATCAACAGAGGAGGATCTCGGAAACTTCTACAATGATATTAATAATACTATGCAGACTTTGAGCTCCAATATAATAATAATGGGTGATTTTAATGCCAAAATAGGTCAACCTACTCCAGAAGTTAAAACCATCATGGGTCCATGGGGCTATGGCAATAGAAACGAAAGAGGAGAAATTTTACTAGAATTCTGTATGGAAAAACAAATGCACGTTATGAACACTTACTTTAAAAAGAACCTGAAACAAAGATGGACCTAGCATTCACCAGATTACAACACCTATAATGAAATAGATTTTATACTAACGAAAAATAAAAATGATATAGAAGATGTACAAGTCATTAAAACATCTCACCCAACAGACCATAGACTTGTTAGAGCAAAACTAAAAATTAACTATAAGTCCAAGAGATCAAGAACTGCTTACAAAAATAAAAATACATCAGGATTCCTTGAAATCGAAAAAGAACAAATTAAAAATATATTTTCAAAGAAAAACGACAACTTAAGATTTACAACAATACAAGAATACTACTCTAGAATAACAGAAAACATAAAATACAGTACAAATGAATTACCACCAAACCAAGGAATAAATAGCTACCAAAATTACACCCGAAGTAGTTGATATGATATCAGAAAGAGAAGAGCTAAAAAGTAGAAGAAACAAAACTAAAGAAGAGAAAAAACAGTTAAGCCGAGTTTACTGGAAAATAAGTGCAACTATCAAGAAGAATATTAAAAGTCATCAACAAAAAATAATAGGAGAAGAGTTAGATCATAGAAGTTCAGTAAAGAGGGCAGAAAAAAGACTACAGGCTTCGAAACCATGGATAGCTGCACTGAAGAATAAAACAAACTATAAGAAGACCAATAGGAAATCTATTATCGATATAGCATCAGACTTCTATAAACAGCTATACAGTGCTGAAGATGTAATAAATGAAGAAGTACAAAACATGAACCAAGATGATACTGAAAGTGTACCTCCTTTCTTAACTTCAGAAATAAAAGAATCCTTGAAATCACTAAAGACAATGAAAAGTCCAGGCAGTGACGAGATCACAAATGATGCACTAAAAGCTATCATCGATCCCCTTACCCCCATCATAACAACACTCTTCAACGAAATAATATGTCAAGAGATCATACCAGAGGAATGGGATACGTCAGTTATAACTTTATTGTACAAAAAAGGCACCCCCTAGATATGGGAAATTACAGACCAATCAGTCTACTACCTGCGATATACAAGGTCTTCACAAAAACGATATTAAGAAGGATCATGCCTACTCTTGAATTTAATCAACCTAGAGAACAGGCTGGCTTCCGACGCAAGTTTTCAACAACTGACCATATTTTTGTACTGAACCACGTCATGGAGAAACATAATGAATTTGGTAAAGATCTATATATAGCTTTTGTAGATTATGCCAAGGCATTTGACTGCATATCACACAAAGCCTTATGGGACGCTCTACATAAACAAGGTGTACATTACAAATATATTACCCTACTACAAACAATATACAGAAAAAGCAAGGCAGTCGTCAGGTTGGAAAGAAAGGGCAGCCCATTCAACATAGATAGAGGTGTTCGACAAGGTGACCCCATATCACCTAACCTATTTACTGCACTACTGGAGGACATTTTTCGAAGACTTGATTGGGAGAACTTTGGAGTGTCAATTAACGGCGAGAAGCTGAATCATCTAAGGTTTGCTGATGATATTATCATATTCAGCAATAATTATAAAGAGTTGGAAGTGATGCTACAAAGTCTCGACCTAGAGAGCAAGAAATGTGGACTACAAATGAACGCAAGTAAAACCTGCATTATGACAAACGCAGATAGAAGACCCATTAATGTAGATCAATGCACTATAAGTTATGTTGATACATATACATATCTGGGACAAAATATAAGCTTTGAAAACCAAACAATGAAAGAAGTAGAGAGACGTGTCAAAATGGCTTGGAGCAAATATTGGGCTCTAAAACACATATTTAAATCCAAAATACCCATAAGACTGAAAAAGAAAGCCTTTGACAATACAATCTTACCTGTATTGTTGTATGGATGTCAATGCTGGTCGCTAACAAAGGAAGTAATACAAAAGCTTCAAGTGTCTCAAAGGAAAATGGAAAGGAGCATGCTGGGACTAAAACTAATTCAAAGAGTGCGCAACACAGAAATACGAGACAGAACTAAGGTAAAAGATGCCGCTGAATTAGCTTGTAGATATAAATGGAGATGGGCGGGTCATGTAGCACGAGCTACTGACGGTCGCTGGAGTGAGCGAGTGCTTCACTGGTGGCCCCGAGAAGACAGGCGACGTCGAGGCCGTCCAAGACGTCGATGGAGCGATGACATCAAACGGGTGGCAAAAGGAACCTGGATAAGACTAGCTGCCGATAGAACGGAATGGCATGAGTTGGAGGAGGCCTTTGTCCAAAGCTGGATTCTCCAATAAAATAAAACATAAACATAATTCATTACATTACATTACCTATAGTTTAAGTGAAATAATTAAGTTAGTTTAGAAAAATGTTACATAAGTAAATAACCTTTGTTAATTGGGAAATAAAAGGCTTTATTATTATTATTATTATGTTGCAATGACAAAATCATTAAATCAAATACAAATTAAATATAAACATAATAAAACTTTTTGGAACGTGCTCATTGTGAGTTTACATTCTTTGACATCATTTGGGTTTTATTATTATAGACATTACTTCATTTCAAAAGTATATATTTCATTTACTATCTAATATTGATAATGCGGACAAAAGAATCCTCACACTCAACACATTTAAATATAAGAAACAACAATGTTTACTATTGTACAACAACTAGTTATTCAACAGCCTAAAAGATAAAGCTCTTTTAAACTCACTGAAATAATGTGTAAATCTATTCATTGAAGCCTTTCCAATGCTGCCTGCTGAGAACTTACAAAATATTTAATCAGGCTTATAGGGGAGGGGTGTAGAAAACCTCATGCAGTAAATATTTTTTAAAGAAATGCAAAAAATAATATAGGCTTATTTGTGGCTTGTCGTTCCACTCCGTTTCACTCCTCGAATTATCATCACAAGCAAACCCTAACTTAACCTATTTTTTTGATATGATGGACCATCAACCTATCTTAGTCGAATTTTAATCAGGCAGCATTGGAAAACCGACCCATTAGATTTCGCACATAAGCTGATTATTTACTATGTAATAAACATTTCTTAAAGTTCTATTTACATAGGTTACATACCTTTTATTTTATAGAAAAAATCTGAAAAGTAACAAAATCTACGTCTATAGACGTGACGATATGACGCCATCTCAAGGTTAGAATAGCAAAAAAAATTTACTTAAGTTGTTTACCAGATTTGTAACAATCTATCTAAAGATTTTAATGGTCTGCAAATTAATAAGTAACAACAATTAAGTTTAAAAAAAATTAAGTAAAAGCAATATATTTACCATCTTCCTCGTTGTTCAATTTAAGTGATTTTCCAGAGAAATCAACACCATTTAAAGCTTTCGAGTCGCTCAGAGCGGTGTTAATTGAATTCATATCAAAAGTAGCCATAATTTATGATTTATATAAGTAAAAATAATAAAAATTATTAAAATGCAAATACGCGCCAACGGTTTTTGATTTGATTCTATTGTTTGTTGTTATTGATAGAATTGTGTTGACATCAAAGGGGTGTGTCACGCAAATCCACAGAACAAAATATATTTCTCATCAATGACATTTTTCATGGACGTAATGTACCTACTACATGGAACTAATATGTACTACGTACAACTGGAATGAGCTCTACGAAGAAATTTCGAGGTCCTAGAAATTTGACCTTGAAAACGAATTAAAAAGATAAAAGTAACAAGGACGTTAGTGGGTGCCATATTGTCTCATTCTGATTAGGGTGACAAAGTTACGTAGGATAAATAAGACCATAACAGGAACTTTTTAATTTTCGACTAACATCGAACAAAACTCTCTAAGCCTATCTTAACCCGTGACACTGAAGTAAACTTTTTTTACATGAGAATAAAGATTTCTGTATGTCCGTGTCAATAACCTATTCGTAATTTAGTAAATTAGAACCTTTAATTCGAACATTTGTCAAAATTGGTTTAGCAGATTTCAAATTAAAATGCTACAAACATACATCAGTATAATTATAGAGTAAAAAAAAACATACATGAATGATGGGAATCAGTTTACATTCATTATTAACAAATAATTTTAATATTTATAAGGGATCATAAAACACGAACGTAAGCACTGAAAATGAGGTCTCGCGTGGCCACCGCGTAGTACAACTTGCGATAGCATCAAAAATACTGGTTGGATTTGTACGAAATACTGTTAAATCATCAAATTTACAAAAAATAAAATAAACGGCAGTAGCCCGACTCCTATCCACCTCGATAGAAAAGTAGAAGCAATCAATCAGAAGTTCAAGAGAGCTAGTCACTAAAAGCTGACAACCCGCAGAAAATATGATCAATCGACGGAGGCTTCTCACCTAAGAAATAAATTGTGAAGCAGTTAGTAACTCTAAAAATCAAAGTTTCAAATATCGATATCTCAATCACCTTAGTAAATTAGCTGCATGCTCCCTTTATGTATAATACCCTTTTGAAAACAAATCTCCTATTGATTACAGAAATAAAGCTACCTAGAATGTGATTCATAATCGGATGGCTGACCGCCTTTATTTACAAAATAGTTAAATCCCACAGAAGTAAGATCCAAGCGCGACAAGTTGCGTAGGTACTTTTGCACGCCGAAGCCCTCAGAACTATCACTCAGAAAATATCCGTTGAAACGATTCCAATGAGCCTAAACACGTTATTAAAAAGGTCAAGGATTCTGTAGATATATATGTTTCAAATATATTTCTCATATATATTGTCACACTTCACCGCCTTGAGCGCACGTGGGAACTTGAAAACATAAGTTCGTACAGGCAACCAAGCTCCTTTCTTTCCCGAAAAAACCCAACAATCTCAAAAATTCCCAATCATTCGGCGGATAAAATGGATTTAAAAGACTCTAGGTACCGAAACATTATTTCTAGGGCCGAAATGTCTCAAAATTCAACGTTGGTGCGAGACCTAAGGATCTCAAATATTAATATTATGGCCTCCTTCCTTTCGATTGGTACCAGAGATACGGACAGATTCAATACCCCATCGAAATCACACACACAAGTCTCACAAATGCATATATGACGTCAAATTCATTACCCGTATGGTGTCAGATCTGTAACTATAATGACGTCAGATATTATAACTAAATTATTTTCGTACTTTAACGAAAAACGTTTCTCTTTAAAACAATACATAGGTTTCCATCTTTCATATTCATTGAAATATCTGGCAACCTATTATTTCGGCCACATCATAAGCAAAAGAGGGCAAAAGGCAATTACCAAAGTATTATTATTAACTAATCTAAACATTATGGACACCTTAGTATTATGACGTCAAAAACTTCAACTTTGACAAATGTCAAAATTCCCCAAATTCTCGTTTCAGTTGCCAGCATAAAACCATAAATTAAGACTTTCGTTTTAAATATTAATAAAAATTTTAACAAATATGAAATATACAATCAAGCTTTAAAAATACTATTATCATCCGCATACCAAGATATATTAAAAACCAGAAGTCACAAAAAATAGAGTGTAAAATAGTGTAAAATAGTGTATTACTATCTATTTCTATAAATATATATTAATAATTTAGGTCTAAAAAAAATAAGTTTCCTAGAAAAAAATCTACAGATTTCGCTCTTCTCGCAATTATCGGAGGAAATTGAACAAAATTGTACGACAAAAAATTTTCAAAGAAAGTTATGGACCAATTTTCGACGTGCTACCATACTTAGCCACGCAAGCTCTTGCATTTTTTGATGCTAGTGTTTTCGTCTACCTTTATAACTTCTTGAAATAAGGCCGAATCTTACTTTCTAGGGTAGCTAATCTGATAATCATTAAATGAAAAGGGCACATGCTCAAGTCAGGGTATTCGACCGTTTTTAAAATTTTATTTTTCAAACTTGTAGACAATCTACCAGTCTCGATAGGTTTTTTATTTTTTCGATATTAATTCTTCCGTTTTTGAAACAATCAACTTTTTGTCCGAAAAATAGGGAAATTTCGACTTTTTCACCGTTTTCTATTTTCCGATAAAGTTACGAACCGATTTTAGAAAATTTAGTATCTTACAATGCTCCGAAAGCTCTTGATTTTTTCGCCATCACTGTCTTTTGTCTATCATCATAAATATTGGAAATATAGGCAAATTTATTACACTCCTACACGAAAACGATCTAATAAACATATTCATTGTTACAAAAAGTTTTTATAAAAATAATGATTAAGTATGAGTCATCGTTTATTCTGACAAGCGGAAATATGTACTATGTATTTATGTAATATATAATATGTATGTAATATGTATTTATGTATTTGATATTGTGAACAAGATGAAAATAAATCAAAGTTACCAGCCGATTTTGTTATCTTTTATTGTAATAATTACTGAACTTACTCGAGATTGAACAAAATCTGTACCTACGTTATGAAGAAAAATTGACCTCATTTTCGGTTTCAACACACTAAAAAACATTAACAGTAGATGATATTATCAAATCAAAATTCGAAAAAAAAAAAATTTGTAGACCTGTGTTATATTAATATTTTGCTAATAGCTTGTCATCCTGCGTTGATGCTTTTTAGGTACGTTTCTTTTTCATTTATTATTAATTCTTGCTTAGTCAAGGGCTACTATAACTTTGCGTTAACGGATACCCAAATAAAGCTACATTACGGTACCTAAATAATGTTTAAAAAGAAAAGAAAATAGATAGAAATAAAACTGCAAAAGAAAACAGAAATAAAGTTGTTTAGTAAAAACCGCAAAAACAAAGAATCGATTTTTTTGATTTGCTACAGCTTTAAATTAAAAGAACTGATTTCGATAATTCTTTCACAGTATCTACCCTAAGTTATAACATAGTGACTAAACACAAAAATTATCAAAATCGATTCAGAACTTTCAGAAATATTAACGGCCAAACGTGTATAAAGTCCTATTAAATTAAGTCAAAATATTTTAAAAAGTGATATTAGAACGCGATGTGAGCAATCATGGCATTGCTTCGCAATGCTATTATGTAACCTTTATAGGCAGTGGCCTAATTAGTGTATTACCTACCCTAAAAAAAGTGTTCATCAATAGTCGAGCAATGGATGGACCCCCATAATAAAAACGAGAAATGTGAAGAGGAAAAAATATGCGTCTCTGACTTCACCTCCGCTCGGCGACTGTGTACAACCAGCGACGTGAAATAGCAGCTCGGATATGGAACGGCCATAGTGGCGTATTAGACCAGCTGATTTCGATAATTCTTCCACTGTATCTACCCTATGTTGAAAAATAGTGCCCAAATACAAAAATCATCAAAATGGATTCAGAACTTTCAGAAGAAGTGATATTAGAAAGCGACGTGAGATCATGCATTGCGAAGCAATGCTATTACCTAACTTTTGTAGGCTACTAATTACCTACCATAAGAAAAATGTTCAACAGTCGAGCAATGGATGACCCCCATAATAAAAAACGATTTCTCGTTTTTCTATGGAGAGGAAAACATAATGCATCTGCGCATATTATAGATCCTGTATCGTAATTATCATGACGCATAGTTTTTTATTCCTCGGTTCCCTCATAATAAAATCTAAATTCACCATAGTACTTTTCCCAGTGTAGTGGTATATTTTATGCTAGCCACACAGAAGTGGTGTAGAAAGAGATAGTTAGGCACCCGGTTACTTCCCTTTCGCACTTTTTTTTTTTAATCACCAGTTTACGTATGACCACGCTAATGTTAGAGAGAGAGCTCCTTCCAGTTGTACGTAGTACATAATAGTTCCATGACCTACTACTATACGCGCCACTTATCTAAAAGGCTGCTTGAAGTTGGCTACGCATATGGCTACGCACGAAGTCGCACAGGTACAATCGAACGTATCAATTAAATAAAACAAATATAATATTTAATTATTTTTAACTTCAGAAATCGTTTAACTTAACAAGCATATATCGTCAATCTTAACTGATCATAATAAGTTTAATAAAAAGAAATACAACATATTTCAAAAAATTGAAGATAAATTAAGGAATATAGTAAAACTACTTTTCCTTTGTACAATGTTGGTCAAAATGAACCTTGATTTTTTTAAATGTATACGAATTACTCATATACAAAAAATAGCTTGAAAATCACTTAGTTTAATTAACTTATCACTGTAAAAAATAAAAGCAAAAAATTAAAAACAAACTATCATGTAAATTAAATTGTGAAGGCAATAATTCTGTGAACGAAACGGAATGTGGGTATATTGGGTGTTGATTAATTGCAGTATGACCACTGTAATACACTTTTTCTCATTAAGTCGTTTTGTGACTCTGGTATTAAAAATATTTTTAGGTAGATTTCTAATGCCATTGCAAGCAGTGACCTATTTAGAATAAAAATAAATAAACACAGACCCCAAGAAAAGAAGTATCTGAGTTTTATTTACTTTAAAAGTTTGCCGCCTTGAATATCATTTACACGGGCAAAAAAAAAACAGGCTTACGTCATAAAAAAATTACCGTTCCGTTTGCTTGTATACTAGAACAATCATAATAAGCAATATGTGAGAATTCATTTCATCCTATCTTTACTTGCATAAATACGACCCCAAAGTATGATACATAAACAAATAAGTTTAATAAGTATACATGTATAACCAAAAAACTTTATAAAAAAAAATATTTTTGTTGTGATTGAGTGCATTCATCTCGCTTCTTATGAAATAAAATCCCGAATAAAGAATGAAATTCTCGCAAAAGAATGTACTATAAAAAACGAAAAGGGTTTTTCAAATAAAAGTGGACTAGTTTACAAAAAAAAATATAGTCTATTTAATCGTAAACATCACTACAATTCAGTACCTACTTAAGAATAGTCCGTAATTAGTAAAATAATCTCTAATTGCCTAAAAAATATTTTACTACATACATACGTCAATGACCCATTGTGCATAGTGTAGTTATATTCTCTCATCGAAAAGAATGCAAAAGAACTATGCCTATACAGCCATGTCTGAAGAATTTTTATACGATATTTAGTATTTCTGACTTCGTATCGAAAATATTAATATATAATTATTTTTATTGCACCTATACTTATCAAATCTACCAATTATTATATGTATACTAATACTCTAAATATTAAGTCCAAGCTAGTATGGGATGCGACCGGTGTTCGTTATAGTCTATATTTTTATTGCTTTTTGATTTTTATTCTCGTCGTCATTCTGTTGTAATTATTGATTAAATAAATCAATTAAAATATTTTGTATTAGTTTTATTTTACTATTCGTTATTCTGGCAATGTCCTGGCAATGTCATATTTATATAGTTTTTTACAATGGCCTGTATTCAATGTATTTCTAACACAATGTAACAAAACACTTAATAATACATATTAATTAACGATAATTATAATTTCACAAAAACAACAGTAACAGAATATAATTAACAATTACTGACGCGGCGCGGGTTAAAATTACGAACGTGGAATAGAGACTTATGTACGTCGACTGTACATAGGCGGCGCGGGGTGCGAGGGACGCGACCTGCAGCCGTACTCTGGTAAATTAACGGAGTGCCGAGTTAGCATCGAATACGCGCCATTTCAAAAATCCGTACTCTCGCCCATAGTCCTAGCGATCGGATTTTCGAAACGGGACGTATTCGGTGCTACTTCGGTGTCGTGAAAAGTCAGAGTAGGGCCACTGCTCTCGCGGCCGATCCGCCCGTCACGCCAACTGCCTTCACCGCCCCTTGCCCATAAGTTTGGTGTTTGCGCAAGTATCTGGTGTTAACTTGAGAGCCTTTTACTTTGGCGGCGCGTATAGTACGTAGGTACAGGACAGTGCACTCTGGAAATTGTATAATACAAAAATGAAACTTTTCCATAATCCATAATAATAATAATAATAATAAAAGCCTTTAATCGCTGACCATATTACAGTTTTAACTTATATACTATTTATAAAACAATATAAATCTAATTTTAATATAAAATAGCAATAAAAAAATAAAAGTTTTTAGCAACCACTTCGCTGGTCAGGTTGTCCTTCGACATAGGCCTCCCCCAGGTTCTTCCACTTATCTCTATCTCGAGCTAGCCTTCTCCATCCTTTTGGTAAATCGTCTTCCCATCTTTTAATTTGACGTCCTTTTTGCCTTTTACCATTTCTAGGATACCATTCCATTATGTCCTTCGTCCATTTTTCTCTATTCGTCCTCATTATATGACCAGTCCAATTCCATTTAAGTTTCCTTATTTTTTGTAGTACATCGTTCACCTTTGTTCTTTTCCTTATTTTTGAAGTAGTCCACTGATCTGTTAGCTTTATGTTCAGCATAAAGCATAAGCTTCACTTTAAATTATAAATAGTAAAGAGGCAAAATGAGTTTGCAGGAGATAGCTACCGGAGAGTCTGTTTGTCTTTTTCTAACACTTGCCATTAGAAAAAAATATTTCATATAATAGGTACATTATCGATTTTTATAAATACGAATACTCATCTAATATCTATTTTCTGTGACTTCTGGTTTTTGATATGACTTGGTATTCGGATGATAATAGTATTCTTGAAAGCTATTCCGGTAGTACATTTCACATATTTATTAAAATTATCAGATATATTTAAAAAGGATGTATTAATTTATGGTTTTGTACTGGCAACTAAACCGAGAATTTGGGGAATTTTGACGTGAATATTTTTTTTTTTTTTAATGGCAATTGTACTAAGTTTTGTACATTTGTGCCAGCGTCACGTCAATAAAAAGGAAACGACTTTAATAACGAGCCAACGTAACAGTAAAGTGTTCTTACTTTATAAGGAAAAAATTAATATAAGACAAAAAAGTAAATAAACATAATATGAACATATAAAGTGCATTTATTAGTGATAGTTAAAGTAAGATATTATTAATATTTACAGTTTTAAATTGTTATGAAAAATGAATGATGAAATAATAGAGAGGACATTTTTGGAAGAATAAGAAAGAAATGTAGGAATATTGGTAGGGAAAGGAATATCTATAGCTAATAGTGAATTTAAAAAAGAGGTACGGTCATTTAAAGGACGTCAAAGTTGAAGTTTTTGACGTCATATTGTCATATTACTAATGTGACCATAACATTTTCTAAAGTTAGTAGGATTTTTTTATTAAAATTTAAAAAAATCTGATAATAAGTTCAAAATTTCCAGTTTTTTTTTACAGTGCAAAATTAAAATATTTACTATGTTAAACACAAAAAAAATATTCTAATATAGTAAAAAATGTTTTTAAATTTATAGACGTCATAGATGTCATTGTTACATACATACAAATACCAATGGAGCATCACACGGAAAATCTTAAATGCCAAACTACATGCGTGCGAAAAGGGTGAGAACATAAAATTCTTGCCGCTGTCTCATGGGTTTTGTTATTATTATTATATATTATTTTTGGCAGGAATCAGTTCAGCGTAGGCAAATGGTTTAGCGTAAGATGATATAGGAACATATGGATAATAAAAAATATAAAGCAACATTCATTTTTATATAATGTAGATAGATGATAGAGAAGAAATCTCAATTAAATATGTCATTAGTTTGTGAACATTTCTGCATTGGTTTTTTGGTGTAAATTTTTAATATAGGTATTCTTAATATTTTCATGGACAAATGGTTAAAAAATGTTGTATGACATATTAATATATACATATTATAACATATTATAACATAACATAACATATTATAATATTAAACATATTATAACATTATACATATTATAACATAAAGATATTTAGGATTCGTGGCCAAGAATGATAACACTAGGGAACACGATCACTAATTTATTATAATAACGTGAAAATACAGAACAAAATGGCTACAGGGAATCGCGTTTGTATGAGCGCACCGAGAGCTTGAAGTCTTCGTATCGATCTGTGTTTTCGTCTCCTCGAGGCAGAGCTTCATCGAAGGAATCATTTGAATTTGAGACTAGGTTCGATGATATCTTCCTCTGGTCCACAGTTTGTTGTTAGCCAGCCTCTGACAGTGTTTGTATTGAGTCTTGTTGACTGCCAGTACAGCTTCTGGTGTTGCCAGTGTGAGTAGAGAGTGTGGCCATGTCGCCACAGATATTTTGATTTGATTTGATTTGATTTGATTTGATTATTGTAGAAGAGAATTAATGGGTGGCTGTAGCATATCTTTTCACAGGTAACTTCAAATATACTTTTTAAAAAAACTGGTCAGTAGTAAATCTTACTTTGTGGAATTGAAAGCAACCCCGAGGAGAGAACCAAGAACAAGTTTTTGACAACTTAATCCTAATCATAAGTTGCGATTTGCTTGTAATTTATATAAAAAAAGTTTTAACATCATTACGAAAACTTTATTCTCCCTTAGATAAATACAAACTAAGTAATAGATTTATCTTCTATATAAATATAATCGTAATGTATGTCTGTCTTTGTGTTCCGGCTGATCTCTGAACCGACTGAAACGGTTGATCCGATTAAAATGAAATTTTGCAGACATGAAGACGACGTTGTCAGAAGTGACATAGGTTACTTATTAATTTTAAATTACTGTTAAGTTGGTTTGTCTGCTGTACGAGTGTCTTCCGTCATTTCTGAAATAGTAGGTAACAGTTGATGCTGCTTTTGCTGAAATGAAAGTAATGAATGTCACGAAATATCACGGGCTAGCACAAAATGTCAAGAAATGTCATAAAATTTTACAAAATATTACGAAACGTCACGAATGTCGTAATGAAATGTTATTGAAAGATGAGCGTTAAGTAAATACCAAGTAAATTTAAGAATATTTTTAATGAAAAAAAGTTTTAAGAGAGTAGTATGGCATATAATATTTTATAATTTAATTTATTTAACCCAAAACAACTGAAGAAAAAATCGTAAATAAAATTTTATCCTATTTTAACAGGAGCCTATTGGAGAATAATTAAATTGTTTTATACAGGTTTCCTGACATGTTCCGTGCATAGTTGTATGTGATGTGAAACATATATTGGCGAGGGTATAAAACGCGTCGCCATGCTATATATTTAGAGAAAAAAGAACTGTATGTCTTTAGAATAGGGTATCAATTCCTAAGTTCCTTTTATCAATACTTTTTATTCATTTAAGTATTTTTTATTAGGTAAATTATTAAATATTACGTTATGTTTTTTTTTTTAAATTCGTATTAAATCGAATCAACTGACCGACTGCCGGCTAGCAATAAATGTTAGCATATGCCCCTCTTATGCGCGCACCTTACTCGGAGCTATAGTGAGGCGCACCGTCGTGAAATATAGTACGCCTATTTCACGACGGCGTGCTCTACTGTAGCTCCGCGTAAGTGCCCCCATTCACGAGCGCGCCATTCGGAGCTGCGCCAAATGGAGCGGCGCCATTTGGATGGACGGTATTTTTCAAGTCAACACACGGCCGCGCCGCGCCAGTCGCACCGCTCTGTGCTTTCGAACGTGTATGTGAACGGTTACTGTGATTGCAGTCTGTGAAAATGGATTCGGAAGAAGAATATTTAATAGCGGCAGCAGCTTTCTGTATATGCATTAAGAAAAAAAACCCAAGAGTAATTGGACTAAACACTGGAACTAAGCTTTGAAAAAAAACGTCTTGTGTTTTCATAGAAAATGCGAAGAAATTTTTCCCCGGCCCAATATAAATTTTTAATAACTTGATTATTTAATCCACATACCTACTATCTATATTAATAAAATTGGAGTGTCTGTCTGTCTGTCTGTCTGTCTGTCTGTTCCGGCTAATTTCAGAAACGGCTGAACCGATTTCAATGAAACTTTGCAGACGTGCAGAGGGCATTACCGCGGGTGACATAAGCTACTTTTTGTCTGTCTGTCTGTCCATCTGTCTGTCTGTTTGAGCTGATTTCAGAAACGGCTGTACCGATTTCAATTAAACTTGGCAGACGTGCAGAGGGTATTATCAGGGGTGACATAGGCTACTTTTGTTTGTCTGTCTGTCCGTATGTCATTCTGTTCGAGCTGATCTCCGAAACGGCTGAACCGATTTCAATGAAACTTTGCAGACGTACAGAGGGCATTACCGGGGATGACATAGGTTATCGTGTTGGTACTCAAACTTTGGTTTTAGCGAGATCTATGTCACCACGTGACCACATTTTTAAATGCTTATATTTTCGAAACCATCGATCGCAGACCTATCATGTTAGTACTCAAACTTAATGTTTTGACGAGATCTATGTGACCCGTGACCACATTTTTAAATGCTTATATTTTTGAAACCATCAATCGCAGACCTATCAAGTTAGTACTCAAACTTAATGTTTTGACGATATCTATGTGACCACGTGACTACATTTTTAAATGCTTATATTTTCGAAACCATCAATCGCACACCTATCGTGTTTGTACTCAAACTGGATGTTTTGACGAGATCTATGTGACCACGTGACCACATTTTTAAATGCTTATATTTTCGAAACCATCAATCGCAGAACTATCGTGTTTGTACTCAAACTAGATGTTTTGACGAGATCTATATGACCACGTGACCACATTTTTAAATGCTTATATTTTCGAAACCATCAATCGCAGACCTATCGTGTTGGTACTCAAACTTGATGTTTTGACGAGATCTATGTGACCACATAACCAAATTTTTTTATCTGTCTGTCTGTCTGTATATTCGAGCTAATCTCCGACGGCTCCGAAACGGCTAAACCGATTTCAATGAAACTTCACAGATATGATAAAAAGGTTATCAGGAATGACATACAACACTTTTTGTTTATCTGTCTGTCTGTCCGTCTGTTTGTTCGAACTGATCTCCAAAAGGGCTGAATTTATTTCAATGAAACTTTCAAAGATGTGATTAGAAGATTGTCAGGAGTGACATTCAATATTTTTTGTTTGTCTGACTGTCTCTCTGTCTATTTGAGCTAAACTCTAAAACATTTAAACTTATTTTGATGAAACTTCGCAGACGTAAAAAGACGGGTGTGAGAAGTGACATACGCTACTTTTTGTTTGTTTGTCTGTCTGTTTGTTAGGACTAATTGTCGAAACGGCTGATCCGATTTTACTGAAATTTTGCAAATATAATGAGGGCATTGTCAAGAGTGAAAACCATTTTTTTTTATATACATATAGAAAATTGTAGTGTCTGTTAGTCTGTCTGTCTGTTTCAGTTAATCTCCAAAATGTCTGACTGATTTTAAAACTGACTTGTGGGATAGCTATTTTTCATACTAAAATGGCTAAATGGATTTTTATGAAATTAGGTATAGAGATTTCTTAAGCAGTTAAGTTTCAGAATGTTCTAGAAAGTGTTACAATGCTCTGGAACGTCGCGTTCCTTTAAATGTCCCAGTACAACTGTGGTCAACGCGAGCGAAGCCCGCGGGCGGAAAGATAGTCTATATTAATAAAATTGAAGTGTCTGTCTGTCTGTCTGTCTGTTCCGGCTAATCTCCAAAACGGCTAAACCGATTGCAATGAAGCTTTGCAGACGTACAGAGGGCATTACTGGGGGTGACATAGACTACTTTTTGTCTGTCTGTCTGTCCATCTGTCTGTCTGTTTGAGCTGATCTCAGAAACGGCTAAACCGATTTCAATGAAACTTGGCAGACGTGCAGAGGTTATTATAAGTGATGACATAGGCTGATTTTTGTTTGTCTGTCTGTCCGTCTGTCTGTCTGTTCGAGCTCATCTTCGAAACGGCTAAACCGATTTCAATAAAACTTGGCAGATATGCAGAGGGCGTAATCGGGGGTGACATAAGCTGTTTTTTGTATGTCTGTGTGCCAATCTGTCTATCTGTTCCGGCTAATCTCCGAAACGGCTAACCTGATTTCAAGGAAACTTTGCAGACGTACAGAGGGCATAACGGGGGATGATATAGGTTAACGTGTTGGTACTCAAACTTGATGTTTTGGCGAGATCTATGTAACCGCGTGACCAAATTTTTAAAAGCATAAGTTTTCGAATCTATCAATCGCAGACCTGTCGTGTTGGTACTCAAACTTGATGTTTTGGCGAGATCTATGTAACCGCGTGACCAAATTTTTAAAAGCATAAGTTTTCGAATCTATCAATCGCAGACCTGTCGTGTTGGTACTGAAACTTGATGTTTTGGCGAGATTTATGTGACCACGTGACCAAATTTTTAAAAGCTTATATATTTCGAAATTATCAATCGCAGACCTATCGTGTTAGTACTCAAACTTCATGTTTTGGCGAGGTCTGTGTGACCACGTGACCAAATTTTTAAAAGCTTATATTTTCGAATCTATCAATCGCAGACCTATCGTGTTGGTACTCAAACTTCATGTTTTGGTGAGGCCTGTGTGACCACGTGACCAAATTTTTAAAAGCTTATATTTTCGAATCTATCAATCGCAGACCTGTCGTTTTGGTACTCAAACTTGATATTTTGGCGAGATCTATGTGACCACGTGACCAAATTTTTAAAAGCTTATATTTTCGAAACCGTCAATCTCAGACCTGTCGTGTTGGTACTAAAACTTGATGTTTTGGCGAGATTTATGTGACCACGTGACCAAATTATATCAAATCAAATCAAATCAAAATATCTTTATTTCGTAGTTATGTAGCATAATCTTGAAATACGTCATAAGAGTGAATTTAATTACTTTGTGGAAGGACGTCACCACAAAGGCGCATTCAAAAATGCTGGTTCCTCTCAGAAGAATACGCAAGAAACTGAGAGACGCTCTTTTTAACAAAATTATAAAAAAAAAAAATTTAACAATAAGTGCTTAAAGAATAATATTGAAACAAACTGATAGGCGAGCGGCTTACACCCATGGATTTTTCTCATCTAAGTAGTCTGATACTTTATAATAAGCTTTTGCATAAAGCTTTCGTTTTATTGTAGTTTTAAACTTGTTAAGGGGTAGATCTTGAATGTCAACTGGGATCTTATTGTAAAAGCGTATACATTGCCCTTTAAAAGATTTTGTGATTTTATTGAGGCGGCTGACATGATTAGCAAGTTTATCCTTGATTCTTGTATTGACATTATGCCGATCACAATTTTTTTTTAAATAATACAATATTTTTTTTTACGTACATTATGTTTTCAAATATATATTGAGACGGCAACGTCATTATATTAATTTCCTTAAATTTGTCTCTAAGTGATACTCTAGGTTTTAGTTTATAAATTGCTCGAACAGCTCGCTTCTGCAACACGAAAATTGTATTCACATTGGCAGCGTGTCCCCACAGCAGAATGCCATAAGTCATCAAACTATGGAACCCACTGAAATACACCATTCTCGCGGTTTCTATGTCTGAAAGGAAGCGGATCCTTTTTACAGCGTAAGCTGCAGAACTGAGCCTTTTTGCCAAGTTAGTAATATGAGGATCCCATTGCAATTTTGCATCCAATGTGATTCCCAAGAATATAGTAGAATCCACAAGGTCCAACTCTTTACTTTTAATGACAATATTGGTATGTGTCGGTTTGACGTTCGGTAGCGAGAATCTTATACATTTGGTTTTTTTTTCATTTAATAATAAATTATTAGCCGTGAACCATTCGACTATTTTGGAGATAGCATTGTTTACATCGTCGTAAGTAAATTTCTTTCTGTTAACTTTGAATATTAAAGAAGTATCATCAGCAAACATCACTATCTCGTGATTATTTTTAACAAGGTAAGGTAAGTCGTTGACATAAATTAAAAATAGAAATGGACCAATAATTGAACCCTGCGGGACTCATATCGATACCGCAGATCCAGGTGATCTCTCTCCACTCACATCAACCCTCTGAACTCTGTTACATAAGTACGATCTCAGAAGGTCGAGCGCGCGGTCTTTGACACCATAATGACACAATTTCCCGACCAATGTATCATGTTGGACACAATCAAAAGCCTTGGAAAGATCACAGAAGATACCAATAGCATCTCCAGAGCTCTCCCAGGCCTCAAAGATGTGCTGAATCAGTTCAACACCAGCATCGGTTGTTGAACGGCCCCGGGTGAAACCAAACTGTTTGCGATGCATTAAGTTATTAATGTTAAAGTGTGAAATTAACTGATTCCATAATATTTTTTCAAAAATTTTGCTTAACGTTGGTAGTATTGAAATAGGTCGGTATTAATAAGGGATAATACCAGACAATATAATTATTTATTTTATAAGATATACACTAAACGAGAAATTCATTTCTTAATATTAGGTTGCTAAGTAACACCAGAATATATTTTTCTTTTATTGCCTATATATATGGTAGGTTGTATATACTACAAGTTACTACTTAAACGTGCATTTTCAACACTCCCCCTCACGGCTGATTCTCTACTAATCCCAAATTTGGGATTATACCGTTAATCTTTACTTTTGGCAACGCCTTTGTTAATATATCAGCCTCCAGGTCTTCACTTTTTTTGTATCTTACTTCTATTTTTCCTTGTTGAATAACATCTCTTATAAAGTGTTCTTTTATATTTATATGTTTCGATTTTCTAGTTATTACTGGGTTTTTCGCTAATGCCTGGGCAGCTTGGTTGTCATTCCATAGTACAATTTTCTTTTGTTCAATACCCATGTCTTCGCAAAGTTGCAACAAGTGAAGGCCTTCTTTTGCTGATTCCGTTAGTGACATATATTCGGCTTCAGCCGTAGATAAAGCAATAGTTCTTTGCTTTCTCGATTCCCAACTTACTGTTCCGCCAGCATATTTAAAACAGTACCCTGTAAATGAGCGTCTGTCGAATTCGCATGCAGCCCAGTCAGCATCTGCAAAACCTTCTACAGGTAAGTTGGACTTTTTAAATGTTAGGCCAAGATTTCTTGTTCCTTTGTGATAGCGTAATATTCTTTTTGCGGCCTTCCAATGTTCTTCACTATAATTGTTGTTAAATTGACTCATGTAACATACCGCGTACATTATATCCGGACGTGTGGCTACTGCGACGTACATTAATGATCCAATTAAACTTTGGTAAGGTAAATTCTTACTTTCTTTTGTCATTTCTACCTTTTCTAGTTTCTGCCCCACAATCATTGGAGTATCTGCGGTCTTACAGTTTTCCATATTAAATTTTCTTAATATGGTATTTATGTATTCCGTTTGAGAAGCTATAATGGTATTTCTTTTTCTCTCAAATTTTATTCCAAGACAGTAGTTTAAATCGTTGAGATCTCGCATTTCAAATTTTTTTGTTAGCATTTTCTTTACTTTGTTTAATTCTGCCTCATTCGAATAGGCAATGATCAAATCATCAACGTAAATAGCAATTATCATTTTGTCTCCCCCTTTTATCTGTACGTATACGCATGGATCGGCTTCAGATTGCTTAAAATTTATTTCTTTTAACACATTATCTAGTTTAATAAACCATTCTCGACCAGCTTGCTTTAGACCATATAATGCTTTTACCAATTTGCATACTTTTTGTTTTCCAGGTCTACGCAACTTTTCTAGCATGTCTCATGCTTTCATGTACATTGTTGGGTCTTCATTTATGCTTTCTTCAACCATTATGTCGCAAAGATATTTTTCTAACATATTGGATTTTTCCATTTGTATTTTTTCTTTCAATTCTCCATTCAAATAAGCTGTCACTACATCCAACTGATTTATTTTTAAATTTTCTTGAGCTGCCGTTGCTAGCAAAAGTCTTATAGACTTTAATTTTGTGACAGGTGCGTAAGTCTCGTTGTAGTCGACTCCATATACTTGAGAAAAACCTCGTGCTACTAACCTTGCTTTTTTTCGTTCCACCTTTCCGTCAGCTCCGATTTTTTCCTTTAAAAACATTTTACATGAGACAATATTATCTTTGTCATTTTTGTCAATAATTTCCCATGTATTGTTTTTTAAATGAGCTTTTATTTCCTCTTTTATAGCATTTTGCCATTCCTCACTTGATTCATCATATTCTTGTTCTTCACATAAATATGACATGTCGTAATCTTCAGCCCATATAGGGGGTTTCCTATTTCTGATAACTCTATCATTCTTCATTTCGCATTCTGACATGTATTCTGTTTCTTTGGTTTCTGAATGCGTATCAGGTTGAAGTGTAACCTCTGTGTTTTCATTTTCATTTTCAGACACACTTCGGTCTATGCTGTCATTATTTTCATTGCTTTTCTGAAATAATTTTTTATTTGAATTTTCCATCTCTATAAGAATTTGTTTATTCGGTTCATTTGTAATAATATCTTTATGTTCCAAATTCAAATAGTCCTTTTTATTTAATTTTTCTATATACATTTTGTTCATTACCTTGACATCTCTTGTTATGCATAACGTATTTTGCTTTGGCATCCAAATACGATATGCTTTTACCGATTCAGAATATCCCAAGAAAATTCCTTCTTCGGCTTTTGGAGCGAATTTTCTTCTATAAGTTTTTTTAAGTACAAACGTTTTTGCTCCAAAAGGATGTAGATGTCTTATCGACGGTGTATAACCAACCCATTTTTCAAATGGTGTCTTATAATCAGTAGTTTCTGTTGGTGTTCGATTTGTTATATAGTTAGCATTAAGTACAGCTTCAGCCCAAAAACGTTCGGGCAAATTTGATTGTATTAATATACATCGCGCCTTATCCAACAGTGTTCTATTTTTTCTCTCTGCCGTTCCATTTTGCTGTGGAGTATACGGCGCGGATAATCGACGCAATATTCCATTTTTCTTTAGATAACTATCGAATTCTACGTTTCTGTATTCTGTCCCGTTATCAGATTGTAAATGTTTAATTTTTCTGCCAGTGAGGTTTTCTGCTTCATTTTTATATTCTATAAACTTTGTGAGAACTTCTGTTTTACTTTTCAGGAAATATACCCGGCAATATCGACTAAATTCATCGATGAAGGTGACGAAATATCTACTTCCACCGAGACTTTCTGTAGGCATAGGTCCACATACATCCGAATGAATTATTTCTAGTCTTTCTGTTGTTCTCATTTCTTCACGCTTAGGAAATGGGAGACGAGATAACTTCCCTTGCACGCAGATTTCGCATTCTGGGAGTTTCTCATTACTGCTAAAATTTAATCCTTTAACAGCTGCATTTTTTAAGGCTAATTTTAGGTCTGCTTCATTAATATGAGCTAATTTTATGTGCCATTCGTACATTTCGCTCGTCATAAGCGATTTTTCTTTAACTGTATTTCGGATTTCCATATCCGCATTTATATAATAAAGATTATTTTCCTTTTTGGCAATCATTATTATACTTCCATTTTTATCTCGAATAATTGCATTTTTGTCATTAAATGAGACTTTGCATCCTTTTTCTGTTAGTTTAGCTACAGATATTAGATTCATGGCTAGATTTGGTACGTAAAGCGTATTCGAAAGATTTATTTTTATATTTTTTACTCTAAAAGATGCTTTACCTTTTCCAACAATCTTTTCGGTTTTGTTTTCTGATGCCAATCTCAATGTGTCTTGTACGTTGTCAATAGTTTCGAACATATTTTCGTCATAGCACATGTGAGATGTACAACCGCTATCCAAACACCATTTTGTATTGTTTTTTGGCATATCTGATGTTAGGCATTCCTCGGCGTTTAGATTTTGATGAGAGCTACTAGGCTTTTCATCCTCATTTCTGAAGTGGGGTTTTCTCTCATTTTTTCTTTTCGACCAACATTCTGTCGTACTATGACCGAATTTATGACATTTGTCACATTTTACTCTTGGTCTACTATTTTTATTTCTATTGTGATAGCTTTGGCTTTTTCTCGTGTACATTACTTCGTCTGTTTCAACGGCTCTGGTATTTTTTCTGGCTTCACTCTCTTCAATTATTTTCACTTTTAAATCTTCAGGTGAAGGTAGGCAATCCCTTGACTCTATGGCTACTCTAAAGTTGTCGAATGTTTGTGGAAGACTATATAACATTATGATGCTTAAGAGATCTTTGTTAATTTCTATCTCCATATCTTTTAGTTTATCGACCACGTCCAAAAATTCGTTAAGGTACTCACGTACGTCCGTGTTTGGAGACATCTTCTTTTGTATAAGTTGTTTTAGAAGTGTTGCTTTTCGAGCAGGTCCTTTACTGTGATACGTTGCTGCTAGAGTTTCCCAAACTTCTTTGGAAGTTTTGCAATTTTTGACTTGCTTCAACTCTGTTGGCGATATTATTAATAATAATTCTGACTTTGCAAGTAGATCACGCTGACCATCCTTAACAGTATCTTCTTCTTTATTACCTTGAACGCAATCCCATAGTCCTGCCTTTATTAATACGGCTTGTGCCTGTACTTTCCAAGTGTCGTAATTTGTTTTAGACAATGGTTCTATATTATACATTTTCGACGACGACATTTTTGTCTTTGTCGTGTCTGGGCCCATAACCTATTAATAAGGGATAATACCAGACAATATAATTATTTATTTTATAAGATATACACTAAACGAGAAATTCATTTCTTAATATTAGGTTGCTAAGTAACACCAGAATATATTTTTCTTTTATTGCCTATATATATGGTAGGTTGTATATACTACAAGTTACTACTTAGACGTGCATTTTCAACAGTCGGAAATTAGTAGGGTCAGATGTACTACCGGTTTTAAATAATGGAATGACCTTACTGTGCTTCATTAGGTCGGGAAAAACGCCATGATCTATACACTTATTAAATAAATAAGCAAGATGAGGTGAGATGCAATCAATGATTGAACTTATAATTTTAACTGAAAGACCATGAAGGTCTGCAGTATTTTTCATTTCTAATGATTTGAATGCTTTAACAATGGCTGAAGGATCCACCTGAGAAAACTTAAAATCAACCATGCACCCACTGACATTTTGCTTGAGTAATGATTCGGCAAGAGCGGGAGAAGAGTTTAAGGACTTGGTAGTCAAAACTGGAATATCAGAGAAAAACTTCTCGAAAGCCTTGGCTACTTCTAAATTTGATGTTAAAATCTTATCATTAATTTTAAGTTTAAAATCAATATCACGCGCTTTTACCTTTCCAGTTTCGCTGTTTACGATTTGCCAAGTCGTTTTTGTAATATTCGGGCTATTTTTTATTTTACCATAGATATAATTTGCTTTAGCTGCTGCACAAGCGCATTTAAACATTTTTGAATAATTCCGCACATAATTCCTAATGTGAACACTTTTATTATATGATCTTTCTTCATAAAGTTCATACAATTCAAGCCTAACTTCATGGATTTCCGCCGTTGCCCAATCACTAAATCGTAACGAATTATTAATTTGAATGGTTTTTGACTTAAACACATTGTCATATACATTTTTTGTGATATCAAACAATGAATTATATAATTTGTTAGTATCATCATAACGTTCAAGATGTGGTAAATCTGCTAATACTTTTTTCCTATAATTGTCAAGCCGACTATCATTGATTGGTATACATTTAATAATTTTTTTAGTAACTTCGAATAAACCCAAATCAAAAACAGCAAGCTGACCACAATGGTCTGATGTTAATTTATTAATTATAGCTTTACTACAAGGTTCTGCATTAGTAAAGATATTGTCAATACATGTTGCAGTGGCAGAGGTAATTCTTGTAGGCTCATTAAAAAGATTCACTAAATCACAACATCGAAACAGTGATTTGAGTCTACCACTTAGAACACAACTGGTATTCAAAATATCTATATTAAAATCTCCGCAGACTACAACATTCTTGCCTTTATTACTTATTTTAAAGAGTGCCTCATCCATTTTCTGTTCAAACAAATCATATGATGAGGCTGGGGGTCTGTACACGCTTATTACAAAAAGCCGCTCAAGCTCTATGCAGGCTATTTCAATTGTCCGTTCAACAGATAGGCTCACAACATCAACGCGTTCTTTGTATTTAAGTGTGTTACGGGTGAGTATTAAAGAGCCACCATGTATCGATTTTTCTCTGCTGAACGAACTTGCTACCTGGTGATTTTTGAATCCAAACATAAATTGGTGATTTTGGAGCCAGTGTTCAGTAAGACATAAAATATCGATATTATTACAATCTAGAAATAACTCCAGTTCCAATTCCTTGCTCCTCATGCCCTGAATATTTTGGTGCACCAGGTTAAGCTTACAATTTTTTTGATTACAATGACTTTTACTACTATAAGAGGGCATTTTTTTATGAAAATATTTTCTTAAAATTAAGTTGCCAGAGTTACTCCCTGTTGTCTTATTAACTAATTTAAATTACTTGGAACAGATTCCAAAGTATGAATGTCAACTACATTTTGATGCTCAATAGAAGCAATCGTTTTGTTAGCCAGAGAGTTGGCTAAATTAAAAATATTATAAGATAGCAGATTTGCTAACCGTCGTTTATAAAACTTAGACAGAAGATACATTTCTTTTGTCAAACTAAACATTTTACTAATAAAGATGTTAGTATCAAGAAAATGAAATTTATTGTGACGACATGTCAGTGTATGCAATGTCATATTTAATTTATGTCTAAAATTATTTTCATTCGTCGATAAATTCCTGCTGAAGGGAAATGCAAACAAAATTATTTTACAAACATTTGTTAGGCTATTTAATTTCGCAAAATAATCAATAATACGCTTTTTGTTTACATTTCCCCTCCTTCCAATAAATATAATTAACGTAGTGTTCGGTTTGTAATCTTGTGACAAAATTCTACTTAATATTTCTGCGTAGTTAGCCCCAGGCATACAATTATTAACAATGGCCTGTCCCGTGTTTTGATTAATTAGTAAACCGAAATGTTTACCAATTTCATCACTATACATGATTGTACTTTGTTTGATAGCAGTGCAATTTGTCTTCGATTGTGAGAACGAGGTATTACTTGTGTCTCGCGCGGGTTGCGTGTCATAAGATGACAACGGTACCTGACTTGAGTCCACGTCGGTCGACGGTGTGAGTACGAGCGAGGGCGGGGGCGCAGGCGCGGGCGCGGGCGCGGATGCAGTTGCAGGCTCTGACACAAGCGCAGGTGCGGGCGCGCTGTTTGGTTTCCTGAATAATAATAATAAAAAGACTTATATTATCAAAACTATCAATCGCAGACCTATCGTGTCGGTACTCAAACTTGATGTTTTGATGAGTTCTAAGTTTTCACTTCTATCGGCAGTCCCTATAACTGCCAACAAGTTTTTTGTCTGTTTGTCTGTTCCGGCTAATCCTCTAAACGGCTGAACCGATTTAAATGAAACTTTGCAGCGATACAGCGGGCATTACCAGGGGTGAGACATAGGTTACTTTTTGTTTGTCTTTCTTTCTATCTATATGTATGTTCGAGCTAAACTTTTAAAGATTTCAATGAAACGATGCAGAAATTAAAAATAGATTGTCAGGTGTGATATAGGTAACTTTTCGTCCGTGTGGTTGTCTGTCTATCTTTTTGTTCCAGCAAATCTCCAAAACGACTAAGTCATTTCTATGAATCTTCGCAGACATAAAAAGGTTATCAGGAGTGACATAAGTTGGTTTTCGTCTGTGTGTTTATCTATCTGTTTGTTCGGGCTAATCGTCAAAACGGCTAATCAGATTTTACTGAAATTTTACAAACTTAAAGAGCGCGTTGTCAAGAGTGAAAAGCATTCTTTATATAGATATAAAAAACTATAGTGTTTGTTAGTATGTCTGTCTGTTATCATTAATCTTCAAAACAGCTGACTGATTTTGGGACCAACTTTCGGGATAACTATTCTTCATGCTAAAAAAGCTAAATGGATTTTTACGATATTGGATATAGAGATTTCTTAGGTAGTTAAGTTTCAGAATGTTCTAGAAAGTGCTACAATGTTCTGGAGCGTCGCGTTCCTGTACCTGTCCCGGTACAACTGTGTAGTCCACGCGAGCGAAGTACGCGGGCGGAAAGCTAGTATTATAATAAAAATGTTAATATAATACATTCCTTACTATGTTTTTTTTTAAACTACTACTTAGCATTGAAGAAATTTTTTTGAGCAGTTTTTTTATTAGCATTTATGTCCTAGGTTTTGAGGAATAAAACTGATTGTTCCAACGCCTCTGATCGTTTATTTTCGTCATGATAATCGATATGTGTTGTCATCCATAGACAAGGCAACTCTCTGTATTTTTTAATGACATCTAAAACATACTCTCTACCATTTCTCATTTTAGTGTTAGAGTGTCCGTGAAAGTGTCCACTCTATTTAACAATCCGCGAGCGACTGGCAAATATTTGGAGCGTGATTTCCACATTCACTGGGAGAGTTTGGCGTGGCGCGGTCGGCATGGCCGACGATATTCCCATTCACGACAAGTGTGGAGCTGATCCGAGCCGTGGCGCGGCACCGCGCCAGATTGAATTTTGGCGCGGTTGGATATCCAACCCGGTAGATCGCGCCACGCGTATCGCGTAGGGTTTTCCCATTCATAGACGGATTTTGGAGTGCTGTCGTGCCATTTGGATGTTTGGCGCGCTCGTGAATGGGGGCACTAAGTTTCGCGGGGTGGGGCGCACCGTCGTCAAAAAGACGATCTATTGTCTTTCTATAACTACTTCTGAAGTCACATATTATAAGAATTGAGTTGTTGCAACTTGAAATAAATTTTTAATATTTGTATTTAATAAAATAAATGTTTATTAAATAAATAGTCATCATTTTCTGTAAAAAAATCGTAATATTGAAGTTTTCATTATGCCATATTTAGTTCCCGTCGTAATCTTGTCTTTTATTCATGTTACTTTTACAAACTCGATGTTTCACTACTACCAGGCGTCCCGTGATGCTTCACAATTTTTTCATTTATATACCTACTTGCAAATAGTTACACATATTTAATTTATTTGTTTGTACTGTGTGGTAAAAATTAATGATTCAAATGGATAATTTGACTTTTTTTTTAACGAAAGAAAATTATTGTTACCCTACAAAGAAAGGGACAAACGGACTCTGACCCCGCCAACTCATTTCCTCGTTTCACAGAGCCAAAAGCGTAGAATTGCGCCTACGGTAGTAGCGCGGCATAAAGGGGGTGACAGCAGTGTGACAGTTGGCCGTCAGATTTCGTGGCGTGCGGACGTGTTTGTGTAGCGGCCGGTAAGCGTTAGATGCACACGACATCATATGCTAAAGATGGGTCGCGCGATATCAAAAGACGTTAAAAATGTCGTACATAATGTGTTCCAGTTTTTTCGAAAGAGAAAATCCGACACAGATAGTGAAGAATTTAAAAAGGATTTAAATATTAATAAAATTGTAGCCGAAGCTACGGGGTTTTCAGAGAGAACTGTACGAAGAATCGTTCAAGAAGGAAAGGTATCATTCCAAAATACTAGTGAAACAACGTTGAAATCACCAAAAAAACCGAAACAAATCAAGAAAAAAATTGAGTTAGACAGTTTTGATTTAGGGGTTATCAGGAGGAAAATTAATCAATTCTACGTAGTTAAAAAAATGTTACCAAGTCTTCGAAAACTGCAGGCGGATCTTAGAAATGATGGCATAATAAACTGTGGCAGAGAATATTTAAACAATCTTTTACATAAGATGGGATACTTTTATAAGAAATGTATGTCAAAGAGAAGTATTTTAATTGAACAACCCAATATAACAGAGTGGCGGTGTAGATATTTACGGGCCATTCGTAAGTACAGAAAAGAGAACCGCAATATATATTTCTTAGATGAAACATATGTAAATGCTAGTCATAATTCAGAAAAATGTTGGCAATCATCCTTTGAGCCGGGAGTTCATACTAATATTGGTAAGGGACGATGTTTGTGTTGGAATAGTTATAATATCAGATAGGTTGAGTTTGTATACTATTTGAAGTGAAGTGTATTCGTTTTTACTTTTATATCACTTCTGTCACCTCTCTTATGTTTTACTCTCGTTTTTTTACTATCTCAATGTTAATATGTTAATATATATTTAATAAATAACTTTATTAAATATTAAACCACTGCATGTTTAACTAATCAACAGGTTATGGTCGACAGCACTACAATGTTAACAAATAGAGATCGTATTGCAAGCATAGACGTAAGTCGTGAATCAGGTATGCCATCACTAGAGAAACTGGATGGAATTTCCAATTATAATACTTGGAAGTTCATGATGGAGTTGTATTTAATACATGATGATCTTTGGGAGTATACAAATACGACTCCTGCCGCTACGGACGTACAAGCAGTGAAGAAGGATCAGAAGGCAAGAGCAAAAATATGTCTTATGGTGAAATCGCACTGCTTAGTGCATGTGCGTCAGGCAAAGACGGCAAAAGAAGCCTGGGAAGCATTAAAGGTAGCTTTTGAAGATAAAGGCATTAATAATCGATGTAGACTGTTGAGCAAACTCGTTAGCCTTAAGTTGACGCAATTCAATTCAGTAAGGGAGTATGTAACTGCGTTAATGACGGTAGCACAGCAACTGCGCGACCTAGGCAAAGAAGTGGACGATGAATTGCTTGCAGCATTAATGCTCCAAGGGCTTACAGAAAAGTTTCAACCAATGATAATGACGATTGAAAATGCTAACGTCACACTTACAACTGATTTCGTAAAGACGAAACTACTCCAAATAGAAGACAATTACGTGAGTACGAATGAAATTCAACCATTCACGAGTTCCGCACTCTTCGTCAAGAAAAACAAAGAAAAAAGAAAATTTCTGACCAACACACACAAGAAGAAATTGAGATGTTACATTTGCGATGGAGAACACAAAATGATAAATTGTCCAGAAAATCCAAGAAGAAAGAAGAAAGATGCACCTCTTCACACGGGACTTGCAACTGTGAAGAAAAAGACTGATTCAATAGAAGAATGGATAATCGATTCTGGAGCATCATCGCACATGACAAATCAAAAAGAATTGTTAAATGATTTTGTAAAGTGTGAAAGAATAGAAATTTCTTGTGCGGATGGCGGTAAAGTATATGGAGAAGGAATTGGTAATGTGGTGAGTGATAAGTTAGGTGTAACCATAAGAGGTACTATGTATGTAGAAGGGTTAAACACAAACTTACTGAGTGTAAGTACACTAGTAAAGAGAAATTTTGTTGTTGTGTTTTCAGAAAGAGGATGTGAGATTTTTAAATCTGATGAGTGTGTAGTGAAAGGCAATGCGTCAGTTAAAGGTATAGAAGAGAAGGGTGTTTATAAACTCAAACACTGTTCACAGGGTGATGTTGCACTAGCCTCAACTGTAGACGACGAGATGATCTTATGGCATCGAAGGATGGGACATCTTGGAGTACGTAACCTTAAACTACTAAGAGACATAATGGCTAAAGGGGTAAGTTTCTCTAATAAAACTAATAAAATAGAAAGTGTGCCATGTTTGTTAGGCAAATCGACCAAACTACCGTTTAAAAAAAATGGTGCTACGAGAGCGAGCGATGTGTTAGAACTAGTACACTCGGATCTGTGTGGCGCAATGACTGTTGACTCATTTAATGGTTTTAGGTATTTTATCACTTTTATCGACGATAAAACAAGAAAAACCTTTGTTTATTTTCTCAAAAGAAAACATGAGGCTTTTGAAAAAATAAAAGAATTTAAAATTTATGCAGAAAACCAAACGGGTAAGAAGCTTAAGATTTTAAGAACCGATAATGGAGGTGAATACGTAAATAAGCAAGTAAATGAGTACATGAAGGCCCATGGTATTCAACACCAACTTACAGTAGATTACACGCCAGAACAAAATGGAGTTGCTGAGCGTGCAAATCGTACAATTACAGAGCGAGCGAGAAGCATGCTTGAAGAAGCAAAATTAGGTAGACAGTATTGGGCAGAAGCTGTTAACACCTCAGTATATTTAAAGAACAGATCCCCTACGCTGGCCGTGAAAGGTATTACACCAGAAGAAGCATGGACAAGTAGGAAAATCGATTTAAGCATGATTAGGGTGTTTGGATGCAAAGCGTTTATGCACGTTCCAGACCAAAAACGCACAAAATGGGATCCAAAAAGTAAAGAGTTACTTCATGTTGGATATTGTGATGACTCGAAAGCATATAGACTAATTGATCCATATAGTGGAAAATTATATAAGGCGAGAGATGTGATATTTTTTGAAAATTAAATGTATGACAACAAAGAGAAACCTAAAGAAGAATGTACTGTTATACTTCCTTTGAACAATGACATTAAAGGTATTTGTGAAGAAGAGAGTGAATCTAAAAATGAAGAAATGGAAAAAACAGATCAAATGGAAGAAAACTCGAATGAGGGGTCTGAGGGAAGTGATATTTTTAATTTACAATTAAATCAAGAAATATCAGATCCGGGAAGAAGATATCCAGAAAGAAACAGAAAACCAAAAGAGTTTCCTGACCATGTCATTTTCAAGGCCATAACAGATGAGGAGGATCCAACAACAGTTCAAGAAGCATTATCGAGATATGATAAAGAGGAATGGAGAAAAGCCATTCAAGAAGAACTGGATGCTTTATATAAAAATAAAACATGGACTTTAGTGAAACCATTGCCAGATTGTAACGTGGTTGATTCTAAATGGTTATTTAAAATAAAAAAAGAGGTAGGGAATAAGAGAAGGTACAAAGCAAGATTAGTTGCAAGAGGTTTCAGCCAAAGGCGAGGTATAGATTACCATGAAACATTTTCTCCAGTCGTAAGACACAGTACCCTACGACTCTTACTGGCACTGGCAGTAGAACAAAACTTAAGTATAGATCACATGGACGTAAAAACGGCTTTCCTTAACGGTGATTTGGAAGATAATGTCTTTATGAAACAACCGGATGGGTTTGAAGAGAAAGGAAAGGAGAATTACGTTTGTCTTTTGAAGAAATCTCTGTATGGATTAAAACAAGCTCCGAGATCTTGGAACTTGAAACTTAATTCGGAACTAGAAAAATTGAATTTCAAAAGATCAGTAAATGAACCATGTGTGTATTTAAGAAAGAAAGGAGATAAAGTTATAATCATAGCAGTTTATGTCGATGATATACTCATATTCTGGAATGACAAATGTGAAATGCAACAATTGAAGAATGAACTTATGTCCAAATTTGAGATGAAGGATCTTGGAAAGGCAGAACTTGTGTTAGGTATGAGACTTAAACAACAAGATGGTGTTATTAAATTAGATCAAGAGGAATATACTGAAAAACTTATACGGAAATTTGGGATGGCAGGTTGTAAAGCAGCTGTTACTCCTTTTGTGGTAGGAAAAAGGTTGACAAAGCCAGCAGACAACAATTTCAAGCCAGATGAAATAATTCCATATAAAGAACTAATTGGGTCACTCATGTATTTAGCAGTATGTACGAGACCAGATATTAGTCACACAGTGAGTTATTTAAGTCAATTTAATACCTGCTATAGCGAAGAACACTGGACTGCAGCAAAACGTGTTCTACGATACTTGAAAGGAACCAAAGTTTTGGACTTGTGTACAAAAAACAAGGATATAACATAGAGGGTTTCGCAGATGCTGATCACGGAGGAGATATATGTGATCGAAAATCTTACTCAGGATTTCTATTCAAGTTAGCCGGAGCAGTCGTGTCATGGGAAAGTAAGAAACAAAGAACTGTTGCACTCTCGATTGCAGAAGCTGAATATGTGAGTTTGTCACAGGCTGCAAAGGAAGCTGTGTTTTTACAAAGATTTGTTAATGAGTTGACAAATAAAAGCTCTCCTATAACTATTAACACAGACAGTCAGTCAGCAATGGCTATTGCACAGAATCATGGAGTACATCACCAAAACATAAAACATGTGGATGTAAGATATCATTATGTCAGAGAAGCAGTGCAAACAGGTATAATACGATTAAAATATCTAGAGACTGAACATATGATAGCTGATAGTATGACTAAACCTTTATTGAAAGGTAAGTTTGAGTTTTGTGTGAGAGATTCGTTTTATACTTTAACACCCATACGTGTTAAAGTATAAAACGAATGTGATCTGAGATTACGGAGGAGTGTTGGAATAGTTATAATATCAGATAGGTTGAGTTTGTATACTATTTGAAGTGAAGTGTATTCGTTTTTACTTTTATATCACTTCTGTCACCTCTCTTATGTTTTACTCCCGTTTTTTACTATCTCAATGTTAATATGTTAATATATATTTAATAAATAACTTTATTAAATATTAAACCACTGCATGTTTAACTAATCAACAGTTTGGTGATCATTCACAGCGGCTATTATTTTGGCTTGATCGAAGGAGCTTTAACAATATTTAAATCTGATTCCAAAAGCGGATATTACCACGGAGACATGAATGCGGCAATTTTTCACAAGTGGGTGGAAGATAAATTCTTGGATAAATTGCAACCAAATTCAGTCATCGTAATGGACAACGCGTCATACCATAGCCTACAAACTGATAAGAAGCCAACAATTTCTAATTTAAAATGCGATATACAGAACTGGATGCGACGGCATAATTTGGAATTTCAAGAAAATATGACCAAACTGGAACTCCTAGGCTTTATAAATAGTACAAATTTTGCGCCAGTTTACAAAATAGACGAATTATTTAAAACCCACGGTCACACTGTCCTTCGGTTGCCGCCGTATCACCCAGACCTAAACCCCATAGAACTTGTTTGGGCCAACATTAAAAATAATTTAGCCCGTAACTACATCAATTCCTCCTTAGATGAGAAAACTATTGTACTTGAAAGATTATTTTCTAATTTCACTCCTGAGCAATGGCAAAGCTGTGAAGATCATGTCATAAAAGTAGAAAATGAATACTGGGAGCACGACATGAAATTTGATAGTATTGTTGATAAGTTTATAATAAATTTGGAAAGTGATTCTGATGATTCGGATTTTGAAAATATATCAGAAGATGAAACAAGTGCTATCGAGAATATGTTGGAATAATAATATAAGAATGTTTGTGAGCTAGTTTACGAGAAATATTTTAAAAAAGAAATAATCTTATTGTGTGAACCGGTAGGAAGTAAATTCCCGACTTTCAACAAGTGTAATTTAACTAATCACTACATAGTATAAAACAAAGTTGCTTCCCGCTGTGTCTGTCTGTCTGTCTGTCTGTCCCTATGTATGCTTAGAATTAATAAGTTTAATTAATAGGTTAATTATAATATATCACGCAATATATCATTCACTTACCTTATTGTGTCTCTTTTTTTTTTTAATTATAAAATCTAATAGTTTATTTTCCTAATAGCTCAACATAATAATTCAATACTTTGTAAATATTTTTTGTTATCTGAACAAATTGAGCTCCCCCGTTAATAGGCTATCTTGAGATGTATCCGGAGGTTTATATTAACGTGTACAACGGACCATTAGTTAAGTTCCCCTCCCGCATGCATTCCGCACCGTAGGCGCGGACTAGCGCTTCCGGACCATTTCCGGACAGACAATAATCTATGGCTTGTGCATGCCATTGCCATTGCCACAAACCACAAAACCACAAACCACCACAAACTAGCCATTGCGAATAGTGCTAATTCTTTAGAACCTATATTTTATTCCTTTTTTTAGAAGACGTTATTCCTCTAAGTGGCAATTTTATATCCAGAATTGTAATAAAAAAAGGTTAGGCACCTACTCGGAAAGAATTGGTTTTTCTAACCCGTGACCTGTGCAATGATCAAGATAATTATTATTTTTTTATTTATTTTATTTGTTGAAAGGGCATTAATTAAAAATTATCAGCCCAAATACGAAACGAATGAAAAACAAATTATTGGCGGAGTTTTACAAGATGACGCCAGAAAATAGGTCACCCTCACATGCGCCATCTTGTAAAACTCCGTGTTCGTTCCATCGTTCGTTCTAATGGTCTAAATGTTCAAATTTTTAAAGTATATTTTTGATGCTGGACCGAAAATTCAATGTTATTGGATCGTTATGGCCGGATTTTCAGAAGACAAATCTATCAGGGTGCGAGAATGTTCAATACGTTTATACAGATGTGACCTCTCCAGTACTGGGGTGCTGTGTGTCGGCCTGCCAGAAGTCGGCATTAAAACTGAACCACGGGACGAGTATCCGGTGACTGCTTACACCTGCGCCAAAACTCCTAGTTCAAGGGTAAGTTTCAATCATTTTGTGTTACAGTTACAATCAAACTTTATGGCGGATCTGAGTTTAGGCACAAATCGCGTCGCTGTAACCACTTTTAAGTGTAGCGGGATGTAGTGGAGCGAGGGGTATATGACTAGCTGCGCAAGCTGCAGCGTATTCCGATTCATATAAAGTTTGAGGTGAACTATATGAAAAATCGTTTCTGTAATAAGGTGTAGGTTGTCTAAAGCAAGAGTTTTGTGGTGACCACACGCAGTGTTGTCTGGGATCGGCTTTAGAAAGAGGGAATAGGACGTCAACATTCTAGTACCTAAAATATGCTAAGAAACACTGTTCAACAAATAAAAAATACTACAAGAAAACGAAAAATATGCTCACAAATAGGATAAGAAAACCAAATCATTAGATTTTTTAAATTAAATTAAAACAACACAATAACTTACATAGCCGCCAATTTGTAAAAAGAACATTATAGTAACAAGATACACTAACACAAAAAAATAAAATATTGAAAACACTATATTAAGGTATAGACTGTAATTTGTGGGTTTACTCAAAAACAGTGCATCGGTCAACTGATTTCAACTTTTGGGGATGAAGTACCATTGAAAACCACTGTGTATAACTATCAGTTTAATCATGGGCGGTCTATGCTCATGGATGAATTTAAAAAAGGTTACTCTAAATTGGTTTTGCTACCACTAAATATTTGGTACTGTGTGGGAACTAATAATGCAAGTTTGTCATTTTACATATCGCAAAATAGAGGCGTCCCTGGCATATACCTAAGTATGACGAGCATACATAAGATGTTACACGTACATTTGATTCTAAAAAATATTTGTTTGCCTTGGATTCCTCAGAATGTAACAATTGATCACAAACAGGCTTGTGTTGATCCGTGCCATAAAGATATAAATATAAGTAGGTTATTTAAAGGTCTTTGATTGGTCCAAAAACAATGTTAAAAAAGCTGAGTCAAAAATGTTTTCTTTTCCTCAAATTGGAACTAATATATGGTAAATCTCATATGGGATATCGACTCGTTTTGTTTTGTCACTACTCAAGTAGGAAAATGTTTTTATTAGGAACTATGTATCTTTTTAGACTGGTCTTTACACATTTATTAAGTATATTGTATTTTCAAGAAGATGGAAGAAACCAGAAGTAAGGTGCATGAACCCGCAACAGGCCAAGTTTTCCAATTAAGAGAATGCTCAGTGAGGTTGTACCGATGCGACCTTTCCAATGTCTCAATACCATCTGATGTCCAAAATGACACCCAATGTGAAGGGACCAAACAGCTCCATGTGATGGTGGAAGATACGGATAATATCGCCTGCGCTATGGTAAGGCTTGCTTGTTACTTATTTTGCCCACAGCTGATGTGCCTAGTGCCCTCTGCATTCAAAATTTATTTGCTTAATTTAAAACATTTGACAAGGATACAGCCACAAGCTGGCACAATTCATTTTTCATTATGGCATTAGGGAGTACCTGTATATCAGTACAGATTGGATAAGGGAAACAACATAAGTAAGGGTGGGGAATGAGTTGTCGATAAACTTTTGAATTGTGAACTCATGTTGTCAACATCAATAGTAATACTTCAACCCTAGCCATTTTTCAATATGTATTAGGTACTTGTTATTAATATTTTAGTGTTGATGTCTGATGTAAACATTTATTAAGCTTAAGTTAAGCTTAGTTTATGTTTTAATATTAGTCTAAACAGTAACGTGCATTTTCACATTTGAGTTTTTAATATATAAAATTATATAGAAAATGTTTTAAATTATCAATATTTCAGTGTACAGCTGTAACCTCACTTTTTAACACACTTTTATTAGTTCCACTAGTATGTTGTTTGTTTGTATGTGACGGAATCTTTGAACGCGATTTCACCCACTTCCACTGTTATCGGATTCAAATTTGAAAGGTACATGTGACTTTGATTATAATACACGAAGATGATAAACGTAATCTTATGCTGCAGCCAGGAATGTCTTCTCATGGGGACACTCCTCAACGGTTAATAGCATGAACACGAAACTTTGTTATCTTGGATTCTAATAGTTAACCATGATTTTCACCATGAACTGATAATGCACATAGGATAATTTGCTCACGAGGGAACTCCTCAGTGGTTATTGGCATGGACATGAAACTTTGTATATGAGTTCATTGTTTTATAGGTATTTGTGAATTCCACCTGTCTGTTTGTAAACGATCGAATGTAGTTAAAAAAAATTTAAGACTAAAAATGAAAAAAATAAATTATAATTTAAAAAAAAACACGCTTTAATAGCAATTGAACTAAAAAGCAGAAAATAATTTTTAGTATAAGAATAAAATAATTAATGAAAAAATTAATGTTATTGTGAAAAAGCCTGGGGTGCTCGATAGAAAGACAATCGAAAAAAAGACGAACTGGGCGATTATTATTACCATGTCTTGCAACACAGTCTACAATTTTACAGATTTTACAAAATTTTGTGACAATTTAAAAAAAATTTTTGTTATAAATATTTTATTGAAACATTTTCTGAGAGTAAATCTAGTATTCAAATATGGTACAAAGCACCCCACGCTTTTTCGTGATAACATAAATTTTCTCGTCAAACATTTTGTTCTTAAACTAAAAATTATTTTCTGTTTGCTATTAAAGCATTTTTTTACTTTATGTTATGCCGTTATTATCGCGTTTAACATTCACATTTCTTTGAACTGGGACATATCCTTTACCTTCACCATGTTTCTCGTAGGTACAGACTGTTTTGTGATTTTGTTGAGAAACAAAGTATAAGTAAATCGGTGTTTTCGTGTATCCAAAAAAATCTGGCCCGTAACAATGTCAAATACTTAAGTTGACTGTTAGGTTATTTATGACTGGTAAAATGGGTTGGGGTTAATTTACGAGAAAGGGGTGTGGACTGTATATTCGACGATAAATTGTTTGAGAAACTGGATTCTTTGATTATGTGAGCTACTGAATGAAATTGTATGCACTCACCGCTTTTGCAGATTCCTCCTTAGGCTGGCTTGGGTGTCATGGCCAGGCTTCAGCATACGTTGGTTCGTCAACTTACCTTCGAAATGCCGTTACCCTTTCACGCACCTAGACCAGCGATATTTGTCGAAGTATGGAATCTGCCTTTTTCAAGTCACACACTCATTAGCAGCACAATCTTAAATTTCCGGCTTTAAATACCATACAATGCAATAATTTCGAGTTATTTTGTGACAAATTTATATTTCAATTCTACGACAAACGACAAAAATACGATGATAGTTTTACGAGAGTACGAACGAAAAAAAGTACTAAAACGACACACGCGAAATTTCGTTAGTTCTCTCTACTACCTTAGAATAAAATTATACACTTTTAATGTATTTGATTTAGCCGCGAAATGTTTGAATTTAAAAACTTAACATTGACAGTCCCTTAAAGTTTTAAAAGAAACAAGTTTCTACATCAACGTAATATTAAAAACTACAGCCACTTATCGTAATAAAAAATATGCACTTTTGACACTCGCAAATGAATCAAAATCTGTAGAGTACTTTCCTTTGACCTAGAGTCATGAAATTTGAAAAGAAGCGAGGTCTTACAGCCCAAGCAAAGGAAATAATCCAAAAGTTATTATTTTATTGTTATATCAGGTAAAAAATGTTATGTTATCTTTTCGTTGTCCTTAGCTCAAGAACAGCTTCTGTCTCGGTTCCCATTCCATTCCATCGGTCCTTTTTTATACCCCACTGCAGGGGCTTAGGCCTCCCCTCAAGATGAAGGGGCTTGCAGCGTAAATACACCACGCTGCTGCAATGCGGGTGGGTGGATTGTAACGACCGCCATTTATTGACAGTAACCGGGATCGACTGCTTAACGTACTCTTCGAGGCACGGGATCAGTAATAGTTAATATACTTTAGTCAGAAAAAACTCATTGGTACACGCCTGGATTCGAACCACGGCCATATGGGCTTATAGATTTGAAACAGGTTCGCTGCGCTCGAGCTATTATGACAAATTTTCCGTCCCGGTTTCATATGTATCCGTCAACTCCGTGTCAGATAGTATAAACTTGTGTGAAAATGCACACTATTATTTAGACTATATCTGATGACGAATGTAAAAGTCATAATTTTGAATTTCAATTTGATTAGCAGATGGATGTTAACATGCCCAGGGGATTAGTCGAGGATGAGGCTGTGATCAAAGAGGAATCGGATATAGGGCCTACCATACTGCAACGATATGTGCCGCCCGGCTTAAGCCAGATCACCACTGAGGTGTGTAATGTTGCCGCCTGCCGCACCTACATTAGCAACAGTAAATTAAGTGTTTTACTTCTTGTTGCAGGTTGCTCCGATTGATAGTGCGTCTGTGAAAGTGGAGTCGCAGTGCATTGAAGAGCTCAAGCAGGTGCTGGAGTGCAGCACTTCTCACATAAAGGAACAGAAACCTATTCTTAAAACATCCCATGAATATTATGCGCGATTCATTGAATCTGGTGATTTAGCTGATTATGATAGCACACATACAGCTGAGGCACCATTTGAATGTCAAACACGTATTGCAAGCGTACACACCGGCGAAAAACTATTTACTTGTGTCGTATGTGATGCAAAATTTGCGAACAATACAACATTAATTCAACATAAACGCATATATACCGGCAAAAAACCATTTACTTGTGTCATATGTGATGCAAAATTTGCGAACAAAACTACATTAATTCAACATGAACGCAGACACACCGGCGAAAAACCGTTTGCTTGTGGGATATGTGATGCAAAATTTGCGAACAAAACTACATTAATTCTACATAAACGCACACACACCGGCGAAAAACCATTTACTTGTGTCGTATGTGATGCAAAATTTGCACAGCAGTCTAATTTAAGTCAACACAAACGCATACATACCGGCGGAAAACCATTTACTTGTGTCGTATGTGATGCAAAATTTGCACAGCAGTCTTATTTAATTCGACACAAACGCACACACATCGGCGAAAAACCGTTTGCTTGTGTCGTGTGTAATGCAAAATTTGCACAGCAGTTTCATTTAAGTCGACACAAACGCACACACACCGGCGAAAAACCGTTTGCTTGTGGGATATGTGATGCAAAATTTGCACAGCAGTTTGATTTAAGTCGACACAAACGCATACATACCGGCGAAAAACCATTTACATGTGTCGTATGTGATGCAAAATTTGCACAGCAGTCTCATTTAAGTCAACACAAACGCACACACACCGGCGAAAAACCATTTACTTGTGTCGAATGTGATGCAAAATTTGCACAGCAGTCTCATTTAAGTCAACACAAACGCACACACACCGGCGAAAAACCATTCACTTGTGTCTTATGTGATGCAAAATTTGCACAGCAGTCTCATTTAAGTCAACACAAACGCACACACACCGGCGAAAAACCATTTACTTGTGTCGTGTGTAATGCAAATTTTGCACAGCAGTCTCATTTAAGTCGACACGAACGCACACACACCGGCGAAAAACCGTTTGCTTGTGGGATATGTGATGCAAAATTTGCAAACAAAATTACAATTATTCAACATAAACGCATACATACTGGCGAAAAACCATTTACTTGTGTCGTATGTGATGCAAAATTTGCGAACAAAACTACATTAATTCTACATAAACGCACACACACCGGCGAAAAACCATTTACTTGTGTCGTTTGTGATGCAAAATTTGCCCAGCAGTCTAATTTAAGTAAACACAAACGCACACACACCGGCGAAAAACCATTTACTTGCGTCGTATGTGATGCAAAATTTGCACACCAGTCTCATTTAAGTCGACATAAACGCATACATACCGGCGAAAAACCATTTACTTGTGTCGTATGTGATGCAAAATTTGGACAGTCTGCCAATTTGATTAGTCATAAACGGATACATACCGGCGAAAAACCATTTACTTGAGTCGTATGTGATGCAAAATTTGCACGGTCAGCCCATTTGATTAGTCACAAACGCATACATACCGGCGAAAAACCATTTACTGGTGTCGTATGTGATGCAAAATTTGCACAGTAGTCTCATTTAAGTCAACACAAACGCACACACACCGGCGAAAAACCATTTACTTGTGTCGTATGTGATGCAAAATTTGCATGGTCTTGTGATTTCATTAGTCATAAACGCATGCATACTGGCGAAAAACCATATAGTTGTGACGAAAGTAATGCAAGATTTGCAACGTCTTCAATTTTAGTTAAACATAAACGCATACATACCTGAGAAAAACCGTATGCTTGTGGGATATGTGATGCAAAATTTGCACAGTCTAGCACTAACTCAACACATCGCGTACACACTGGCGAAAAAACATTGACTTGTGACGTACAATACGCGCCACCAGTCTAAAATTCTCAAAAGTTAGTACTAGATACCTGCGCAAACACCGAAAATATGGGAAAGGGGCGGTGAAGGCAGTTGGCGCGGCGAGACGGGTCGGCCGCGAGAGCAGGGGCTCACTCTGACTCTTAACGCGGCTCCGAAGCGGCGTCAAACACGCTGTTTCAAAAATCCGGTCGCTAGGACTATGGGCGAGAGTACGGATTTTTGGCGCGTATTCGGCGCTGGGTTAATTTACCAGAGTACGGCCGCAGGTTCCTTCGCTCTCACCCATCGATATAAGTTTAAGAAGATGGGCGGTCCGACACGTAAAAACGTCCAGAAAAAATTTGTGCGTTTTGCGTAGTGTTGTTTCGCCACCCGACCTAATCGGATGTAGCCACAATGCCGAAGTGTTCAATTCAAAAATGCAGAAATCACACATCAAACACAAGAAAAAAAGATGGCATTTTTATTTTCGGTAAGAAAATTTAGGCCTTATTTGTATTTCGTTCTTCTATTTAAAATTTTCTATGACGGTTGAGATATAAACCGACCAATTATCAAATGCACTTAATTATGACTAGGCTCGTATGTTTTGTATTTCCATAATATTTGGTCGTATAATAAGTGGTTCTGTTCTTAATAAGCCCATTTTTACCCCACTGCAGGGGCTTAGGCCTCCCCAGGGTGAGGGGGGCTTGGAGCTTAAATCCACCACGTTGCTCCACTGGGGGTTGGGGATTGTAACGACCGCCATCTATTGACAGCACCTGGGACCGACTGCTTAACGTGCTCTCCGAGGCACGGAGTGAGTGATAGTTATGTACTTAAGTCAGAAAAACTCATTTGTACACGACAGGTTCATTGCGCTTTGGGCTATCACGACTTTTATCGTTCTGTTCCACACTAATTGAATCGCATTTTTAATATATTTATTTTATTTTTTGTTTAACATTCTTTTCTTAGCACTTTCAAATATTAACAAAAGAGAGAGCTCAGCGTGCTGTCTTAAAAGTCGGATACTCTATCCTATAATTACTCAACAGTTTTTTTGCATAAGGAATGTCAAATGTTATCTGTTAGAAAATTGTTTATTCTATCATTCAATTCGACACAAACGCATACACATCGGTGGAAAACCATTCGCTTATGGCATAATATGTGATACAAAATTCGCATATTCCAGTCAATAAAATCAACACAACACATACATACCGACGACAAACAATTTGCTTGTGGGATATGTGATGCAAGCATACATATAATACAGTACCCGGCCGTAAGTTATGCACACGACTTATAGAAAGCAGCTACATGAAAAGTAGTTTAAAAATAAAACTATAGGTATCCTTATCGTTTTTTTATTTCATTACAAAACTACATTGTTATAATTAAATAAAAAATTACAAGATTATTTATAATTTTGTTTTTAAATTTGTTTTTACTTAGCCGCTTTTTAAGACTCGTGTGCATAATTTACGGCTGGGTACTGTACAAACGTTGGCTCTTAATCAATGCTCATACTAATACTAGTTTTGTCCCTTCAGAGCCAATGTGAAGACGTCCGATATAGAAATTGAACTTGCTCTAAGCGCTGTTTAAAAATAAAATGTTTAAAAAATTCTAAAAAAAAAGTTTTATTTTAATAACTTTTGCATTTGTCCTTGAGGATGGCTATGGTGCAGATAAAAATGACATATTCGCTCGACAATACTCGACATACGCATTAAGTGCGTGTTGCAACACGTTCGCCTATTAATTGGTGAAGCATACGCACGCGGTGTATATGCTTAGGTATCATCTCAAAACAGGTTTCCAAATAAGTTTTATGGCTATTAACCACCAGAGGGTGCTGCAGTAGATGTGCACCTTCGAAACATCTGGACTGATTTCGATATGGTTTTTTTTTGCATTACTAGTATTACATATGAATAGATAAATAAAGTGTGGAGTTATGCGCCATCAGGGGGCGCTGCAATAGATAGCCATTTGTACGTTTGGCGCGCTTGTGAATGGGGGCACTAAGTTTTGCGGAGTGGGGCGCACCGTCGTCGTGAAATATACGATCTATAGTCTATCTATACCTACTTCTGAAGTCACATATTAAAAGAATTGAGTTGTCGCGTATTGAAATAAATTTTTAATATATTTTGTATGTAAAAAATATTTATTAAATAAATAGTTATCATTTTCTGTAAAAAATCGTAATATTAAATTTTTCATTATGCCATATTTAGTTCCCGTCATAATATTGTATTTTATTAATGTCATTTGTACAAATTTAACTCGATGTGTCACAACTGCCAGGCGTCCCGTGATGCCTCATATTTTTTTTATTTGTATACCTACTTGCAAATAGTTACACATATTTAATTTATTTGTTTGTACTGCGTGGAAAAAATTAATGATTCAAATGGATTATTTGTCTTTTTTTTAACGAAAGAAAATTATTGTTACCCTACAAATAAAAGGACAAACGGACTCTGACCCCGCCAACTCATCTCCTCGTTTTACAGAGCTAAGTGCACTGTCCTAGACCTAGTATCACGTCCATGCTTAAGGGCTTTTATGGAGCTTGCCTACTCTAATCTGTTATTTCTAAGAGTATATTATTGTCATTTGTGCTGTGTACATGTACGTCCCATAAAAGTATGTATAGGTACTAGCGTAAGAGAGGAACACAGTGTGCAAATGATATCCAGCTCTTTGCGGAAATCCTACATGCGAGAAAGAAACGCAACAAAATCTGTCATAAAACGTCTTTGAACACATTTAGTTTCCGTTGGCGACTTGTCAAAATTAAGTCCAGCTTTTGTTTTCTATTTTGTGCTCTAATAATTCTGAACTACATAAATTAAATCTTGTGAATTACAATGGTGTCGTGTTCTGTTTTAGATTGCACGGTAACATATGATAAAAATCCAAATAAAGAAAGATTTCACATGTAAGTACTGCCAATAACATACTGTTATCTTAATGCTTATTTTTATAAAAAGTGTTCAGTCCTAAAATAGGTACATACTGAACGTGACATTAGAATAGTAACATTTTATTTAATTATTGCCTGTGGCAACATTTCTTTTCTTTTTTGTGTGTGACAAAACTTCGTTGTGCTATTGTGAATAGCAGTGAATAGTGCGAGTTCTTTAAAACCTTAAACATTTTATTCCATTTTTTAGAAGACTTTCTTTATTTCTCTAAGTGCCAATTTTTATCCAGACTAGTAATAAAAAAGTTTTCGGAAATAATTGGTTTTTCTAACCCGTGACCGGTGCCGGTGCAATGATCAAGATAAGATTTGTGTTCGTTCCATCGTTCGTTATAATGGTGTAAATGTTCAAATTTTTGAAGTATATTTTTGATGCTGGACCGGAAATTCAATGTTATTGGAAAATAATCATCTATAGGTTCTGTTGGTGCACTAGAGATATAATTGTGAGATCGTCATGGCCGGATTTTCAGAAGACAAAGCTATCAGGGTGCGAGAATGTTCAATACGTCTAGACAGATGTGATCTCTCCAGTACTGGGGTGCTGTGTGTCGGCCTGCCAGAAGTCGGCATTAAAACTGAACCACGGGACGAGTATCCGGTGACTGCTTACACCTGCGCCAAAACTCCTAGTTCAAGGGTAAGTTTCAATCATTTTGTGTTACAGTTACAATCAAACTTTATGGCGGATCTGAGTTTAGGCACAAATCGCGTCGCTGTAACCACTTTTAAGTGTAGCGGGATGTAGTGGAGCGAGGGGTATATGACTAGCTGCGCAAGCTGCAGCGTATTCCGATTCATATAAAGTTTGAGGTGAACTATATGAAAAATCGTTTCTGTAATAAGGTGTAGGTTGTCTAAAGCAAGAGTTTTGTGGTGACCACACGCAGTGTTGTCTGGGATCGGCTTTAGAAAGAGGGAATAGGACGTCAACATTCTAGTACCTAAAATATGCTAAGAAACACTGTTCAACAAATAAAAAATACTACAAGAAAACGAAAAATATGCTCACAAATAGGATAAGAAAACCAAATCATTAGATTTTTTAAATTAAATTAAAACAACACAACAACTTACATAGCCGCCAATTTGTAAAAAGAACATTATAGTAACAAGATACACTAACACAAAAAAATAAAATATTGAAAACACTATATTAAGGTATAGACTGTAATTTGTGGGTTTACTCAAAAACAGTGCATCGGTCAACTGATTTCAACTTTTGGGGATGAAGTACCATTGAAAACCACTGTGTATAACTATCAGTTTAATCATGGGCGGTCTATGCTCATGGATGAATTTAAAAAAGGTTACTCTAAATTGGTTTTGCTACCACTAAATATTTGGTACTGTGTGGGAACTAATAATGCAAGTTTGTCATTTTACATATCGCAAAATAGAGGCGTCCCTGGCATGTACCTAAGTATGACGAGCATACATAAGATGTTACACGTACATTTGATTCTAAAAAATATTTGTTTGCCTTGGATTCCTCAGAATGTAACAATTGATCACAAACAGGCTTGTGTTGATCGGTGCCATAAAGATATAAATATAAGTAGGTTATTTAAAGGTATTTGATTGGTGCAAAAACAATGTTAAAAAATCAAAATACCCAAAAATTGAAGTCAATTTATTGTTGCACTGTTTTTGAGTTAGCCTATGTCGAAAATTGTAATAAATTGTAGCACGAAAATGTTCACGAGTCTAATTTATTGTGATGAAGACATGCAATTTTCAAAATCACACCACAATAGAAAAACAATTGACAGTTATATGAAACAAAATGTATTCTACAGCCAGGGTTGTATTTTTAAATGTTTTAATTACTTTTTAAATATTTTTTTGTAAGGAGCCAGTTCCGCATACACAAATAGCAGTCCTTGTACACATCAATGACATATTTAAAAGACTATAATTTTCCTAATTTCTGTCATGCATAAGTGTGATTACCGACTGCCCAAATGGTCTAGTGGTTGGAGATAGCCAATTCCAGATACAAAGTTGCGGGTTTGATTCCCACCTGGCCCAAATATTTGTGTGCATGAGCCTGTCTAAATGTTCAATGTCTAGGTGTGAAATGTCTATATATGGATGTAATATCTATACTAATATTATAAAGAGGTAAGATTTGATTTTTTGTTTGTTTGTTATGAATAAACTCAAAAACTACTTAACGTCAATCATTATCAATCAATTGTCTATGTTAATTAAATGTGTCGTGACCTTCACTCTGACCAAATATGGTTGACAAATATGACCAAATAGTGAATAAGTTAACAGATTTTAAAAATTCTTTCAAAAATGTAATTGATTAAGTAATAATTGAAATATTAATTCTTCATTAATTTTTTAAAGTGTATACCTTTAAAGCTCACATTATACGTTTATACGTTTACGTATTATACGTTTTAAAATAAAGTTAATCACTAAAACTTCTTATAGTTCACGAGCTATTATGTCTCATAACACTGAGCAAGTAAAAAAAAAATTATAAATGAAAAATGGTAATAGGTAATTAGAACCATTTTTATTTAACTTATGTGTGTAAAAATTGAAAATTCTATAATGCTAGTTTGATCATATAACCTGTATATTTCAAAATCCCGGTAAATCATAGTGGGCTGTGCTTTTGAATGTTACAGAAATCAATCACTGTTGATATTCTGTATTTCAGCAATACACAAGGGAGGACACATCAGTAGCTCCATCTAGTTCTCATCACTCAGAATAATTGCATTACATGTAGACGCAAACCTCTTTTATTTGAATATATTTAATAGGTGCTTACCTGGCTTTTAAACACAGTATGCCTAGTTTTTTTTTGTGTTTGAATGAACATTCTCCTGTGACAGACAGACAGAAAACCTTAATAATAGGGTGCCATTCACACTTTTTGAGTACGGAACCCTAAAAACTATGTGTACCCTGTTTTGCAAGCCAAGTAATACATATCTATACTAATATTATAAAGCTGAAGAGTTTGTTTGTTTGAACGCGTAAATCTGAGGAACTACTAGTTCGAATTGAAAAATTCTTTTTGTGTTGGATAACCTATTTATTGAGGAAGGCTATAGGCTATATGTATAAAATAATACTATCTGTCTGTCTGTCTATTCGAATAAATCTCCAAAACGGCTAAACTGATTTTGATGAAACTTCACAGATATGGAAAGAAAGTGGTCAAAAGTAACATACATTACTCTTTGTATGTTTGTATGTACGTCCATCTGTCTATTGGAGCTAATCTCCAAAACGGCTTAACCGATTTTAATGAAATCTCACGGGTATGAAAAGGAGGTGTTTAAAAGTGACATACGCTACTTTTTGTTCGTCTGTCTGTACGTTTATGTATCTATTCGAACTAATCTCCAAAACGGCTGAACAGATTTTAATGAAACTTTGCAGATGTGAAAGAAGGTTGTCAAGAGTGACATCAGTTACTTTTTGTGGCTGTCTGTCGTTTGTCCTCACTGATCTATCAGCGTAGATAATGCTGAAAATACTAAGTCTGGGAAGCCGAAATTTGGAATAGTTGTTTATTTTATAACGTGAGTATTAATTTTTTAATAAAGGAATATTTGGAAATTTCAAATTTAAGGAGGGAGGGATGGAGGTGCTTTGTATGAGAGTCTTTGTTTTTTAAAGTTAGAAACAAAAATTTTAACATAAATAAATAATGATGTGTTTCAGGGTTTTTGGATTTCTACATTTTAAAGGTGGGAAACGTGAGGTGAAAAGTATGTGAGTATCGGTTTTCTTAACGCTGTCAATAAATGGCGGTCGTTACAATCCCCAACCCGCAGTGAAGTAGCGTGGTGGATTTAAACTCCAAAACCCCCTCCTCACCCTGGGGGAGGCCTAAGCCCCTGCAGTGGGGTAAAATGGGCTGATGATGATCGGTTTTCTTATAGGAGTGAGGAGAATGAAGATTGAACGTTTAAATTGGTGTACCCAACATTAGTTTCAGCAAAAAGTACGTATAAACCGTTTCAAATGTTAATGCTACCTAAAACAGGAATGTGTAGTCTACGCAAGCGAAGCGGCGGGCGGTCGCTAGTTAAATATAATTCAAATGAAGGTGGGGTGCGTCCTTGTGATATGCAAGACCAACGTTACAGTATATGTTTATTCTTTCATGTGGTTTCTATTCCTTTGTGTTATACCTAACATTTTCAGCTCGGTGTAGGTAAGTGATGTTGTTCCTTTGTTTTCACAAAAATCATCGAACTTCAAGTATACAAATCAAATCAAATCAAAATATCTTTATTTCGTAGTTATGTAACATAATCTTGAAATACGTCTTAAGAGTGAATTTTATTACTTTGTGGAAAAACGTCACCACAAAGGCGCATTCAAAAATGCTGGTACCTCTCAGAAGAATACGCAAGAAACTGAGGGACGCTCTTTTTAACAAAATTATAAAAAAAAAAGAATTTTAACAATAAGTGCTTAAAGAATAATATTATTGAAACAAACTGATAGGCGAGCGGCTTACACCCATGGATTTTTATCATCTAAGTAGTCTGATACTTTATAATAAGCTTTTGCATAAAGTTTTCGTTTTATTGTAGTTTTAAACTTATTAAGGGGTAGATCTTGAATGTCAGCTGGGATCTTATTGTAAAAGCGTATACATTGCCCTTTAAAAGATTTCGTGATTTTATTGAGGCGGCTGACATGATTAGCAAGTTTATCTTTGTTTCTTGTATTAACATTATGCCGATCACTATTTTTTTTAAATAATGTAATATTTTTTTTAACGTACATAATGTTTTCAAATATGTATTGAGATGGCAATGTCATTATATTAATTTCCTTAAACTTTTCTCTAAGTGATACTTTAGATCCCAGTTTATAAATTGCTCGAACAGCTCGCTTCTGCAACACGAAGATTGTATTAACATTAGCAGCGTGTCCCCACAGCAGAATGCCATAAGTCATTAAACTATGGAAACCACTGAAATACACCAACCTCGCGGTTTCTATGTCCGAAAGGAAACGAATCCTTTTTACAGCGTAAGCTGCAGAACCGAGCCTTCTCGCCAAGTTAGTGATATGAGGATCCCATTGCAATTTCGCGTCCAATGTGATTCCTAAGAATACAGTAGAATCCACAAGGTCCAATTTCTCGCTACAATGTTAGAACATCAAGCGTGCAAACATTAACAATGTTTAGCATGCCATATCTAGTAGCGCGAATCTTCCGATCTGGTGTGTCGCTTCAACATACCACATGTAAACTCAGATATTTTGATCATAGGTGGGAGCGGTTGACTCGCTGCCAGTGAAGCAGGAGCCTTTGGACACCAACATCAACCAAATGGTTGTGCTGAACAATGATAGAAAGAACTACAAACATGCACGAACTAAAACTAGTAGAGTACATATTGAAAAGTTCAAAACCTCCAAACATTTAAACATACATAACTGTATACTTACCGATAAACTATATAATTGTGATATATGTAGAACTAAATTCAAATCTTCTAGTGATTTAAATTCTCATAAACGTGTACATACTAGTGAGAAAAAATTCAGTTGTGAAATATGTGATGTAAAACTGACTCAAATGCAAAGCATGAAGGCGCACATACGTATTCATACTGGTGAGAAACCGTATAGTTGTAAAGTATGTAATGCAAAATTTACTGAATCAGGACAATTGAAAAGACACATGATCGTACACACTGGTGAGAAAGCATTTAGTTGTAAAACATGCAATAAAAAATTTGCTCTTTTAGGCAATTTGAAATCGCACCTACGAATACATACCGGTGAGAAACCGTTTTGTTGTAAAATTTGCGATTCAAAATTCACAGAAGCAGGCTTATTGAAAAGACACATGGTAGTTCATACTGGTGAAAAGCAATTTAGTTGTAAAATGTGCCCTGCAAAATTCTCTCGGTTGGAACGCATGAAAAAGCACCTAAGGATACATACTGGTGAGAAACCGTTTAATTGTAAAATGTGTGATGCAAAGTTTGCTGAATCAACGCTTTTGAAAAAACACATGATTGTACATAATAATGAGAAATGATTTGATTATTCATCCCGAAATTTTAAATATACTACTTCGAAATGTATAAAATAACACCTTTTCAATATAATCCTTGATTGTAATATACTTCAGATCTTTGAGTTGATTACTTCACTAAAAAACGTATTTGACTTTGGATAAAAGTGGATAAAATGTAATCACTAGCTAGAGGCAGATTGTGCAACATAGCTTGTGGCCAATGATATGGTGATTGGCTGGGCTGATTGAGAATTTGCTAACTGTGAGCTATTATGGCTGCAGCAGTCAAGTCAAGGTTATGCACTCCGTTCGCTTAATCTGCGACGCGAGCTGGACCTGAAATTATCTAATCTATGTATGAGTCCAAGAAAGCGGTATATAGTGCATTAAAATAGTCCATCCATTTGTGCTATGTTACGAAATATTGTTTAAAAAAATATTTCTATGACATAGAATGTTTTATACTGGAAACGAGTAGGTATGCAAAAAGTTATGAATCGACTTTTGGGTTTAGTGTTATTGTAATGAAAGGAATGAATGTATTTAAACGAATTAAAATTATTGGAAAATATTATTAACTCAAAAATATATCTCTAATTTACTTTGCAGCTTATGTATACTTTATATAATTTATATTCAAAGTTATCTCAAGAAGAATATATCTGCTATAGAGCAAATATTTCAAGTTTTAATTAACCGTTTTTTAACCGGAAAACAGCACACCACTAGTTCTCAATAACGATTGTTATTAACGGTGAATACCGGTATAGGTACGACCCTAGTTGAGGACGAATTTTTAAAGTTGAACTACGAAATTTTGAGTGACGTCACATGCGTGAACGAGAGCCTGGTGCCCAATTTTATTTCATGAGACAAAAATAAATGTTTTTTGGTTACACGAACGAAATGGAAGATTGTGGGAAGAGTATAAACCGTCACTTAGTGCGACCTTAATTACGCCCCTCAAAGCCCTTTCATCCCCTTTCTTATTGGGGCAAAGCTTTATATGGGACAACGGCAACCCTGATTTGCCCTGATTTCATCTCCTCGTTTCACAAAGCCGAGTGCTGGCGAAATTGGCATAAACAGAAAACGGCATAGTTAAGAAAAAGAAGCCAAGTGCACTGTCCTGAACCTAGTATTAGGTACATCCATGATTGTCACATTATATTGGTATATATTGTGATCACATGTATAGACCACTTTATGCTAAAATGTGACAAAAAGTGGCATACATTTGTATTTGACAAACAGACTGACCACTCTCCAATCTTATTGTATGTAGACGACCTTAAACTCAAAAAATGTAAACCAGTATACGAAAAATTGTCTATCAACTATGAGGCCATTAGAGAAATACTAAGTACGAAAACGTGGCAACCTCTGTATTCAATCACGAGTTTGGACGAGGCTGCGGATTTGTTTGTTCATAACCTACAAAACATTTTCAAGCAGAACTCGGTAACAAAACGTGTACCCAGAAAAATACGACCTTTAAAACCGTGGATAACAATCGGTGTTATTAAATCAATACGCAACAGGGATAAGTTACACAAAAGGGTAAAGTCAACACTGAATGATGAAGATCTTAAAACGCATTATATTAAATACGGAAATTTGTGCAATAAAATAATTAAAAACCTAAAAAAAAGAATACTACCAAAATCAGCTTCAAAAAACACTGGAAACATGAAAGAAACATGGAAAATTATCAAAGACGTTTGTAATTTTAATCTAAATAAAGTTAAATGTACTGAATTGTTAAAAATCAAAAATACACCTACAGACTCACTAGATGAGGTAAATAGGTACTTCACCAATATAGGACGCAATTTGGCTAACCTGACAATGACCAAACTACAGTTAAATGAAACAGATCTTATGAACCAAGCTAAATCAGCTGACGCACCTATCAATTCTTTTTCCTTTTACCTAACTGACGCTTTAGAAGTAGAACGTGTTATTGCCAGCCTCAAAACTAATAGCGCTCCAGGTCCAGATAACATCACAAGTACCTTCTTAAAGAAATTCAGCATTTTTTTAAGTAAGCCAATTAGCTATTTATGCAACCTTAGTTTTGAAACAGGAAGGTTCCCACGCATCTTCAAAAAGGCTGTAGTTGTTCCCGTTTACAAAAATGGTGATAAACGTCTACCAACAAATTTTAGACCCATCTCACTTTTGAGTACGATTTCTAAAATAATTGAAAAATTAGCAAACAAGCGACTAATGAACTATCTAGAATCCCGCTTCTTGATTGATGACAAACAATTTGGATTTCGTAGCAAAAAGTCAACTGATGATGCCGTTTTAAAACTAACAACTCTAATAATAACCACTTACCTCGACAAAAACGAGAAGTGTTTAGGCGTATTTCTTGACATACAGAAGGCATTTGATACGGTGTCGATTCCTATTCTACTAAGACATTTAGAAAATATTGGAATTAGGGGTGTTACTCACAGCTGGTTTCAGGATTATCTGACGGATCGTAAACAGCATGTCCGTGTTGAAGGACATGTAAGCAACGAGGGTACTTGTGTATACGGCGTACCTCAAGGTAGTATTCTTGGGCCCACTCTATTTTTAATTTATGTCAATGGTTTGTGCAAAATTAAAATGAAAGGTTCTGATGTTATTATGTTTGCCGATGACACTGTCATGCTTTTTCATGGAAGTACATGGAGCGAAGTGGCTCTGTTGACTGAAGATGGTCTATGTTCAGTTACTGCTTGGCTAGAAAATAGTCTTCTGTCTCTTAATACAACTAAAACGAAATATCTTTGCTTTAGCAAGACTGAAGTGGGGGGCCCCAGTGATACCTTTAAAATTGTAATACACACATTTCCTTGCAACCGAAATCCAAATATGCGACTGAGGCAATGTGACTGTCCGTTATTAAATCACTGCAACTCAGTAAAGTATTTAGGCGTCGTAATAGACGACAAATTAAACTGGGAACTACAAACTGTTGCAGTTTCATCTAGGATTAGACAATTGATTCACATTTTTAAAAATTTGCGTATGGTTGCTGAAACCGTATTACTTCTACAAACGTACAAGGCTTTATGTGAATGTATAGTTGCCTACTGTATCTGCTCTTGGGGAGGTGCTGCTAAAACTAACCTCATAAGAGTCGAAAGAGCGCAAAGAGCTATATTAAAGGTCTCACTGTGCTTACCCTTCAGACATCCTACAGTATCCGTTTATGAAGAAGCAAAGGTACTGTCAGTACGGAAGTTATTTATTTATCAATGTATCAGACGGTACCATCGAGTCGCTGTTCCACTGCTGCCGGAATCAGGCAGAAGACTAGATCGTTGTCCTGTACCTTTCTCACGTAGTGCCGTTGCTAAACGTCACTATACGTACGTGGCCCCCCGCTTATATAATAAAATAAATAAAATATATGAAGTAAAACGACTAAGCAATTTCCATATTAAGAACATAATAATACAGTGGTTAGAAGAATTCGATTATGATGGTGTGGAAGCATTATTTGTTGATTGATTATTAATATTACAATTGTTATTGTATGGGTTTCCAAATTATTTAAATGACGTTAATTCTTTAATTTAATATAACATAAAAAATATCTATTTCGTATCTCCACATTGAATCAATTTGCACAACTAAATATAAATAAAATATTTACAAACCTCACTCTTGCATACCGTCATCCACACTTCACAATTACTACTTGCATTTACACAACATTTCAAACCTACACAACAACACTTTCATTCACCAGTGCATACATGATTGTCATTTTATATTTTTTATCTACCTACCTTTTGTCTTTTGAATTTAATTTTATCTTTTATTATAAAGCATGCCTGTTTTTTTTTCTCAATATGTATTGTATCAAAAAAATGAATATCGTGTTTTTATGTTTTTATTGATAAATTGCAAGATTGCTGAAATTGTATACTTGGGAGGACACTGGTTTCTAATATACAGGCCCTGCCTAGTTTAGAAATCAGAGATCAAAAATTTTTGTATATTGCTTTTTTTTTCTAATAAATAAATATTATAAAAATAAATATTGTGATCGTTGTGATTTGGTGACTGTAGGCTTCGTTATAAAATTCAAAGAATGTGCCAGTATGTAAGGACCGGGCGAACAATGCGTTTCAATGTCTCCACGTTAAGTGTCCTAATTTCTACTTTTAGGACAATCGTCAACTCAGTCACGCTCGGAACATCGTTGCGTGCACGTCGTTGTTAATTCGTAAAAATGCCAAATTAAGTTGTTTTACGTTGCACAAACTATGATAGGAAGGTCAATAAACATGAAAATGATATTTCTCATCATCAATGATACTCTTTTAACTTGTTCTTGATTACCATTTTCGAATTTTATCGTTCGCCATAGCACAGTAAACGTACTCCGAAAAATTTTTGGTCAGTCTGTTAGGTGTCCATCTTTTTCATACATGCAGTACACGTTTCATGTGTGAAAGAGATGTACGAAAATTATCTCAACAAAAAATATGTTCGGTCAGAGTATCCCTGTACAGCCACGCACCGAGCGTCTACACTGCACTGTATACGGTTTAACTTTGTAAGGGCGTCTCGTCAATGTTTGTAGTTAGGAATAAAGATTTGAACTAATAGGTACATATTATAGTGAACATTACAAAAATCTAAAGAAATAGTTTTATTTTTGGCCAATGATAACACATTACCTATAATAATTTCTTTTGTAATAATAAATCATAATACACGTATTTTATCGATGGTGCCGGTCCAATTTCCAAATCATTCCAAACATTTAATTCCAAATGCTAAAAGAACGGTTGGAATTTCAATTCTAATGTTCTTTTCATGAATTGGCGGCTATGTTATTGTTAATGTTTAAATTTGATTTTATATATATGAAATTATATTATTTGTCATTAAAATTTATTAGTTTTCCGAAGACCTCTACACTAGGCACAGCCTGTATCGCAGAGGCCTTACACAAGATTAACTTAAATACAATACACGGCCGAGAACTTATTACAAGATAAACTTAACCTATTTATGATTCAACATTTTACTTCATCATTCTACACATACATACATACATATAAACCCAGTTACACGGATACTCGATAGTGTATTTCCAATTACTAACATTTCAATAAATATATAAATACACACGCACACAGTAAATTAATACTTAAATACATCGATAATACATATATACATACATTCACACATGCATATAGATATATAATAATAATAATAACACACACAATCACAACAACGTCTAGGTCCCAAACTAAGCATTAGCTTGTATTTTGGGTACCAAGCGAAGACACCACATACATATAACAACCAAGACCCGGTGCCAGTATTAATATTCATCATATAAATACTGACCCGACCTGGGATTCGAACCCGGGACCTCCAGCTTCGCAGGCAGGGCCGCTGCCCACTAGGCTAAGCGGTCGTATATATATACATACATACACACACACACACACATATACATACATACATATACACATGCACACAGGTTCATATATATAAACATACACATATATAACGCTAGATCCCAAAAATACAATATGTTCTCTGTTTCGGTATATGTTAAAGACCACAGCCATTTAGAAATAATATTTTTAGCCTGCCCAACTGATAGGTCTTTTAGATTACACTTGTTTGTTATTACGTTGTAAACATATGCACTCAGAAAACCTACGAAACGCCAAGCAAATGCAGTGTTGATCACTGGTATATCTGTTTTATAAACCCGTCTATTCTGCAACCGATAATAATCACGAGAACACAAAACATTTCTATGCATTTGCAATGTAACTTGTAGTATGTACAGCTGTCGAACTGTAAAAACAGCACTTTCCTTGTAGAGGGCGTTGGTTGAAAACCTTTGTACATGACTCAGCACAGAGCGCTGTGCTCGCTCGATCACTAGCATCAATGTCTTTGAAGTGCCTGTCCATACAGTTATGCAGGTGTTCAACAAGGATTGGCACAAGGCAAAGTACACCATCCTCAAAACATGATAATTTGTCGAGTCGCGGAGTGGTTTCACTACACAAATGATTTTTCTGATCTGCCCAGAAAGAGTCACAATATGGTTTTTAAATGTCAGTCTTTCGTCAAGACTGATTCCTAGGTATTTAATATCAGTACAAGACATACTTTCACATAAGCAATCACCATGACCAGTAGTAAAGGGCGTTTGACATGCGATACTATGTAATTTAATTTTGAGGGAAATTAATGGTTTACAAACTTTCGTTTTATAAAATGTCATGAATTAAATTTTAATGACTTTAGTAATACTTCAACCCTAGCCATTTTTCAATATGTAGGTATTAGGTTCTTGTTTGTGACAATATAAAAAAAATTTTGTTATAAATATTTTATTGAAACATTTTCTGAAAGTAGAACTAGTATTAAAATATTATTAAAATATGGTACAAAACACCCCACGCTTTTTCGTAATAACATAATATTTCTCGTCAAACATTTTGTTCTTAAACTAAAATATTTTCTGTTTGCTATTAAAGCATGTTCATTTTAGTTTTTTTTTTTAAATATAATTTTACTTTATGTTATGGCGTTATTATCACGTTTAACATTCACATTTCTTTGACCTGGGACATACCCTTTACCTTCACCATGTTTCTCGTACAGACTGTTTTGTGATTTTGTTAAGAAACAAAGTATAAGTAAATCGGTGTTTTCGTGTATCCAAAAAAATCTATTTATTTATTATATATAAAGTTACAAAGGCGGAAATAAAATTTCTCAGTGACGAAATACAGAATGTAAACAAACTTAAATATCTCGCTTTTGGCTGCTGAGTAACCTGTTAGAAATGTCACTGGTTCCGAATTAGAAAGCCCTGCACCGCCGGATTATGTCGAGCAAGATGGTTTGGAATAGCATGTTTAGTAGACAAATAAATGTAGCTGATAAGCGGATGCAGGCCACGCCGAGGCTACTTTCTGAACAAGAACTAATCCTCGGCATACGCCGTATGCATTAGTCCCTAGTAGCACTGGCTGCCGGATCGCAGGCGGTCCACGCGCAAGTAGCAGCTAAAAAAGAGCAATTTTGGAATTTAAGAAAGTACATACTCCAAGACAATACTACAAACAGCAGCCTAGATCAAATCCTTTGAGAATCTGAGGACAACAAGAAAACGTTAAAGACATCTTGTTTTACGAGCTCAAACCAAGTCAGATCCTAGACAAGCATTAGGCAACATACAACAGTTGGCTGGTCCTTCTCCGTTCACCTACGTTTGGAACACATTGCCGCCGTGCGCGTTCCCTGTTTGTGACGCTTCGGTTTTGTAGTAATTATACAAGAAACCTGTTGGCAACCACCTAGTTTCGGTGCATCATTCAGCACAAGTGGTTTGACGTCCCTAGACAACGAAACCGCTAAACCGTCTTCCGACTTCAGAAACCGCCAAAACTTGGCAAGCAATGATATTGGAAGTAAACTAGCAAGCGCTATCAAGCAGATGCGAGGCTGAGTTGGTAATGGATTCAAGTTGCGGTTCCAGCTCCATCGCGGACAAAACTACGCTGCTTGAATGTCCTATCTGTGCTGATGGTAAGGAGTACAGGGGTGCTCGTGGACTTGCAATTCACAACGGCCGCCGCCACATACGAAGAACCGCCGCCGTAGGCCTTGGGCCAATAACCGCACCACCTCAAAACGATACTGACCACACGATCGATGGGGCATTATGCACGGGCACGCCATTTTCGATGCGGCTTGCACACATGAAACGGGACATCAAAATCATAAGGAGGATCCCAAGAGGAGCCCGGGTGTCAGTGGCACGTAGCCTTGCAGAGTGTGTGGCTAGGGTGGTCGCTGAAAACACAGTATCTACATGGGAAAACCTACTCACATTTTCATACCGTACCCTCCATATAGCCGACAATAGACACAAGCCATTAACCACAATAATAAAACAAAACATATTAGATAACACGATCCCAGATATTATTACTCCGAAAACCCGTAATAATCATAACATTTTGAAAACAATAGAAAACAAGCTGTCGGACGGCAATGTAAAAGGAGCTAGTAAACTTTTATTTTCAAGCGACTCCATGGCCACAGACTCTGCTGAGACACTCGCAGCCCTACGCGACAAACACCCGCAGCCACCCGCCTCTGCGCTCCTCACAAAATTGCCTAATTCTGAACTTCCAAAAAACCTCAACGTGGACGATGAAGCAGTGATAAACAGTATACGTTCCTTTCCCAATGGATCAGCCGGCGGCTTGGACGGTTTAACCCCTCAACATTTAAAAGACCTTACGGGTCCTTTAGTGGGGGATGCGGGGCGTTCTCTTCTTACTGAACTTACTAATTTAGTGAATATTATGTTGGCAGGACGGGTAGTTGAAGAGATCACCCCCATCCTCTACGGAGCGAACCTCGTGGCTCTATCTAAGAAGGACGGGGGTGTCCGTCCAATCGCCGTCGGTAGTACCTTCCGTCGTTTGGCATCAAAATTATGTTGCCGAGTTTTACATGAAAAACTTACAAATAAGTTTGAGCCACGGCAGCTCGGTTTCGGTTCCAAAGGTGGTTGCGAGGCGGCGGTGCATGCGGCGCGTTCTTTTTTAGTCAATAATCTGGATTACGAGGTATTTATAAAAATTGATGTTAAAAATGCGTTTAATTCAGTCGACAGGGGTGCCTTACTGAAAGAAATTCGAAATGAAATACCAGAAATATTTGATTATGTTTGGCAATGTTATGGCACTCCATCAAAATTATTATTTGGAGATAACGAAATTACTTCAGCTGTAGGCTGCCAGCAAGGAGACCCGCTCGGCCCGGTCATTTTCAGTTTGGCTATTAACCCTATCATTCATAGTTTAAATTCAAAATTTAATTTGTGGTTCCTTGATGATGGCTCCCTGAGTGGAAAAGCGACGACAGTACTGGATGACCTTAAGATAATCATACATCGTTTTTCAGATATCGGTCTGACATTAAATTTTAACAAGTGTGAGATATACATTCCGGATACAGTACACATTAGTAATCGTTCAGAAATTTTGAATGAATTCAATGTTATCACTCCAAATGTCATCGTTGTCACCAGATCAAACCTAACTCTTCTCGGCGCACCAATATTTGACGACGCTCTCCCACCCATAGTAAATAAAAAATTAGAACTTTTTGGTAATTCGTGTGAACGGCTTTTTAAGATTAAGCCACACATGGCTATATATATTCTGCGGCTCTGCCTATTTACTCCACAGTTTCTGTACTTGCTTCGCTGTTGCCCTCTATGGAAATTCCCTTTGGTTACTGCACAGGTTGACAACACATTAAGACATACAGTCAGCAAAATTTTAAATTTAAAATTTGATGATCGCTCATGGAGACAAGCAACATTGCCAATTAAATTTGGTGGTTTGGGTATCCGCTCTTCGACAAGTGTAGCACTCCCGGCTTTCCTATCCTCCACTTATAGCACGGCTACCCTCATCGGCAGGATCTTAAATATACCACGCCTAGCCGATGTTGAGGTGACTGGCTTGGCGGAGGCTCGGACAGTTTGGATTGCGGCTTTCCCCGGGGAAAAGATGCCTAGCGAGGTAGGTACACAAAATTCGTGGGACCTACCAGCAGTCAAAGCCGTACATGCCGATCTCATCGACCGGTCCCCTGACGATGCTGATCGAGCGAGACTCCTTGCTGTATCTGAAAAGGAATCGGGTCACTGGCTACACGCACTCCCATCCAAAAACATCGGTACAATTTTGGATCCCGTTTCACTGCGCATTGCTGTGTGTTTGCGGTTAGGCACAGAAGTGTGCGAGCCTCATCAATGCCCATGTGGCCGTGGTGTGGACCGGCTGGGTCACCACGGACTTTCGTGTCTCAAAAGCGCCGGTCGTATCTACCGCCACGGAGCCATTAATGACTTGATCCGCCGGGCTCTTGTGACAGCATCTATCCCCTCATCTTTAGAGCCGAAAGGTTTGTTCAGGGACGATGGCAAGAGACCCGACGGAGCAACGTTGGTGCCTTGGTGCCTGGGCCGTGCTTTGATTTGGGATGCCACATGTGTGGATACTCTGGCTCCGTCCCATGTCCGGGCCACGGCCCAGAGTGCTGGCGCGGCGGCCGACCAGGCCCAATTATGTAAACGTCGCAAATACTCGGGGTTGATTCCTCACTACGAGTTTGCGGCGGTTGCGGTAGAGACACTCGGTCCGTGGTCGTCTGATACGAAAAAATTCGTAAAAGATTTGTCCACCCGTCTGGTCAGCGCTGCTGGCGATCCCAGAGCGGGTGCCTATTTCGCACAACAACTGAGCATCGCTGTGCAGCGCGGAAATAGTGCAAGCGTAATGGGATCGATGCCACATGGGACCAACCTGGAGGATATTTTTATGCTGTAAATATTGTAAATATTGTTAATTAGTTCTTAGATTTATTTGTAAGTTTTGATTGAATTATCTTTATTTTTATTACATATTAATTTGTAATTATCTAATTACATATTAATTCCCAATGAAAAAATCTGGCCCGTAAAAATATCAAATATTTAAGTTGACAGTCCCGTAAAGTTTTAAAAGAATCAAGTTTCTACATCAACGTAATATCAAAAAGTACAGCCACTTATCGTAATCAAAAATATGCACTTTTGACACTCGCAAATAAATCAAAATCTGTAGGGTACTTTCCTTTGACCTAGAATCATGAAATTTGAAAAGAAGCGAGGTCTTACAGCCCAAGCAAAGGAAATAATCCGAAAATTATTATTTTATTGTTATATCAGGTAAAAAATGTTATGTGTTCTTTTCGTTGTCCTTAGCTCAAGAACGGCCCCTGTCTCGGTTCCCATTCCATTCCATTGGCCCTTTTTTATACCCCTCTGCAGTGGCTTAGGCCTCCCCTCAAGATGAAGGGGCTTGCAGCTTAAATCCTCCACGCTGCTCCAATGCGGGTGGATGGTAACGACCGCCATTTATTGACAGCAACCAGGATTGACTGCTTAATGTACTCTTCGAGACACGGGATCAGTGATAGTTAATGTACTTCGATCAGAAAAAACTCATTGATATACGCCCGGATTCGAACCATGGCCACATGGGTTTATAGATTTAAAACAGGTTCGCTGCGCTCGGGCTATTATGACACATTTACTGTCCCGGTTACATATGTATAAAGTCATTATTTTGACTCAACTCCGTGTCAGATGGGATAAACTTGTGTGAAAATGTACACTATTATTTAGACTATATCTGACTAGCGACCGCCCGCAGCTTCGCTTGCGTAGACTACGAATTCCTGTTATAGGTACTATTAACATTTGAAATGGTTTATACGTACTTTTTGCTGGAACAAGTTTTGGTTACACCCATTCAAACTTTCAATCTTCATTCCCCCCCACCCTTTAAAAAACCGATACAATTTTTCAGCTCCCGTTTCGCACCCTTAAAATGTAGAAATCTAAAAACCCTGAAACACGTCATTATTTAAGTCCCTCCATTCTCACCCTTAAGTTTGAAATTTCTAAAAAAGCTTTTCTTAACTTAATACTCACGTTATAAAATAAAACTATGTTCTAAATTTAAGCTTCCTAGACTTTGTAGTTAGTTTCGGCTGTACGTTGATAGATCAGTGAGGACAAACGACTGACAGATAGACAGCCAGACAAACACAAAAAGTAGTTTATGATACTTTTGACAGCCTTTTTTCACGTCAGCAACGTTTCATTAAAATCTGTTTTGGAAATTAGCTCGAATAGACACATAGAGGTACAGACAGACAGACGGACAAAAAGTAGCTTATGTCACTTTTGACAACCTTCTTTCCCGTCTACAAAGTTTCCTTAAAATCTGTTTAGCCGTTTTGGAAATTAGCTCTAATAGACAGATACACGTACAGACAGACGGTCGGACAAAAAGTAACGTGTGTTAGTTTTGACCATTAAAATCGGTTTAGATAGATGGACGTACAGACAGACATACAAAAACTTGCGTATGTAACTTTTGACTACATCCTTTCCATATGTGTAAAGTTTCATCAAAATCGATTAAGACGTTTTGGAGATTTGCTCGAATAGACTGTTTGAATATATATATCCTATAACCCTCCGCTAGATTTAGGCTATCAAAGTCAAAAAGAATTTTTCAAACCCGACTGGTAGTTTCAGAGATTAGCGCGTTCAAACAATCAAACTCTTCAGCTTTATAATAAGTAAGATAAGATTTCTATCATATGGATTAATAGATTACACGATAATAAGATCTTACTGAAAACCGTATCAAAGTCCATTGCGTGGTTTGGAAGTAAGAAGATAACGAACAGAGGCAGACAGCGAATTTATTTTCTCCCGCTATAGTTTTAATATTTCGATAAAAACTGCTAAGATATTAATTTAAATTGTATGGTGTAAAGGGCGATTATAATATGCATGAAATGCTTAAGCCAACTAACGTATTTAATTTGATAAAAATAAACATATTGTTTAAAAAAACATCTTCGCAAATAGTGCATTATGTTAGAACAAATTCGATTACTATAAAAAAGGTTATAGTGAGTCAACCTTAAAAGATACACATATGCTGTTGCGGACTTTTGGTTAGAACTTTTAAAGGGGAACAATTCCGTAGTACATGATTTTTACTTAATATCAACCGTTTCGCAGCGCGCGTAACGGAAGCTCTCAAAAGGAATAATTTTTCCCGTTTTTGCAAGATTTTCATTGATGCTCCGCTCCTATTGGTCGTAGCTGATGTAGTACCAGCCTATAGCTAAAAAAAAAATAATTAAAAAAAAGGTAGTAGGATTAGAGTGACAAACTCATTATAGGAGCAGTAAGCAAAACGTAGAGCAGATGCGCTAGAAACAATAAATTTATATAAAAATTTATATTAAATTAAAGCTCTTCTAAAGACATGGGCTTCGCGCCTATGGAAATGTTTAGTTATTAAAAAAAAACAGCCTATAGCCTTCTTTGATAAATGGACTATCCAACACAAATAATTTTACAATTAGAACCAGTGGTTCCTGAGATTTGCGCGTTTAAACAAACAAACTCTTCAGCTTTATAATATTATAGTATAGATGACGACGAATGTAAAAGTCATAATTTTGAATTTCAATTTGATTAGCAGATGGATGTTAACATGCCCAGGCGATTGGTCGAGGATGAGGCTGTCATCAAAGAGGAATTGGATATAGGGCCTACCATACTGCAACGATATGTGCCGCCCGGCTTAAGCCAGATCACCACTGAGGTGTGTAATGTTGCCGCCGGCCGCACCTACATTAGCAACAGTAAATTAAGTGTTTTACTTCTTGTTGCAGGTTGCTCCGATTGATAGTGCGTCTGTGAAAGTGGAGTCGCAGTGCATTGAAGAGCTCAAGCAGATGCTGGAGTGCAGCACTTCTCACATAAAGGAACAGAAACCTATTCTTAAAACATCCTATGAATATTATGCCCAATTTATTGAATCTGGTGATTTAACTGATTATGATAGCACACATACTGCTGAGGAACCATTTAAATGTCAAACACGTATTGCAAGCATACACGTATGTGATGCAAAATTTGCACGGTGTGCCCATTTGATTCACCACACACGTATACATAATGGAGAAAAACCGTTTGCTTGTGAGATATGTGATGCAAAATTTGCGAACAATACTACATTAATTCGACATAAACGCATGCATACCGGCGAAAAACCAATTACTTGTGTCGTATGTGATGCAAAATTTGCACAGCATTCTCATTTAAATCGACACAAACGCACACACACCGGCGAAAAACCGTTTGATTATGGGATATGTGATGAAAAATTTGCGAACAGAACTACATTAATTCAACATAAACGCATATATACCGGCGAAAAACTATTTACTTGTGTCGTATGTGATGCAAAATTTGCACGGTGTGCCCATTTGATTCACCACACACGTATACATAACGGAGAAAAACCGTTTGCTTGTGGGATATGTGATGCGAAATTTGCGAACAATTTTACATTAATTCGACATAAACGCATACATACCGGCGAAAAACCATTTACTTGTGTCGTATGTGATGCAAAATTTGCACAGCAGTCTGATTTAAGTCGACACAAACGCATACATACCGGCGAAAAACCATTTACTTGTGTCGTGTGTAATGCAAAATTTGCACAGCAGTCTCATTTAAGTCAACACAAACGCACACACACCGGCGAAAAACCGTTTGCTTGTGTCGTATGTGATGCAAAATTTGCACGGTCTGCCCATTTGATTAGTCACAAACGCATACATACCGGCGAAAAACCATTTACTTGTGTCGTATGTGATGCAAAATTTGCACAGCAGTCTGATTTAAGTCGACACAAACGCATACATACCGGCCAAAAACCATTTACTTGTGTCGTGTGTAATGCAAAATTTGCACAGCAGCCTCATTTAAGTCGACACAAACGCACACACACCGGCGAAAAACCATTTACTTGTGTCGTATGTGATGCAAAATTTGGAATGCAGTCTGATTTAAGTCGACACAAACGCACACACACCGGCGAAAAACCATTTACTTGTGTCGTATGTGATGCAAAATTTGCACAGCAGTATACTTTAAGTGAACACAAACGCATACATACCGGCGAAAAACCATTTACTTGTGTCGTGTGTAATGCAAAATTTGCACAGCAGTCTCATTTAAGTCGACACAAACGCACACACACCGGCGAAAAACCATTTACTTGTGTCGTATGTGATGCAAAATTTGGACAGCAGTCTGATTTAAGTCGACACAAACGCACACACACCGGCGAAAAACCATTTACTTGTGTCGTATGTGATGCAAAATTTGCACAGCAGTATACTTTAAGTCAACACAAACGCATACATACCGGCGAAAAACCGTTTGCTTGTGGGATATGTGATGAAAAATTTGCGAACAAAACTACATTAATTCAACATAAACGCATACATACCGGCGAAAAACCATTTACTTGTGTCGTATGTGATGCAAAATTTGCACAGCAGTCTCACTTAAGTCGACACAAACGCACACACACCGGTGAAAAACCGTTTGCTTGTGGGATATGTGATGTAAAATTTGCGAACAAAACTACATTAATTCAACATAAACGCATACATACCGGCGAAAAACCATTTACTTGTGTCGTATGTGATGCAAAATTTGCACAGCAGTCTCATTTACGTCAACACAAACGCACACACACCGGCGAAAAACTATAATTTTGTTTTTACTTAACCGCGTTTTAAGACTCGTGTGCATAATTTACGGCCGGGTACTGTACAAACGTTGGCTCTTAATCTTAATGCTCATACTAGTTTTGTCCCGTCAGAGCCAATGTGAAGACGTCCGATATAGAAATTGAACTTGCTCTAAGCGCTGTTTAAAAATAAAATGTTTAAAAAATTCTAAAAAAAAGTTTTATTTTAAGGGGGCAATTACAAAAAAACGGCATGTTTAGGTACAATTTTAGGAAGTTTGGAAAGGTATATGGTCATAAACCTAATTCTAAAATAAAGATCAGTTCTTAATTTACAATTGTGTTAGAAAACATTTGCATATTTTACACTCTTTCACACTGAAAAAATATATTTTGTAACCCACTTTTGCCGAAATCGCGGAAAATTAACATTTTTCGGTACATATTACACCATCATCACAAGGTTTTTTGAGATTAAAAAATCATTTAAGTATTGTTGATACTTCATCCTTTCTTTCTGTTAGAGGAAATTTTGATAATAAACGGAAAAGTGGCAGAAAAAAATCATCAATAATATGCAATTTCACCGAAATTTCGCCATACTATTTTGTATGAAGTGACAGCACACTGACAGCATAAAACCAAGCGCACACGGTATCGTGCTTCAGACCGCTCCGAGGAGCGCTATTGAAAGGTCGGGTGTACGTCTTTGTTTTTCTCCGATCAAATGCTGTACGTATGGTAAAGTTGAACTCAATCAATCTTGAGACGTGGGTGAAAGTAAAAATGAATGGGCATCTTTGTATGGGCTGCGTACCCAGGTTGTATCAAGTTGTGGTATATGTCATTTTAAAGGTCGTATCAAAAGCTTTATTTTATAGTATGGCACCAACCATGAAACACGTGCAAGGAAATAACTATGAGTTATTTTATATCTCATATAATGAAATGTTATTTTTAGTGTAAATGTTACTTATTGTACAATATTACTTTATTACTAAGCATACCTACTATACGGTTACCAATCGCTATTCCACCGCCGCTTGCACACCTACATACTCTTAAGACTGGCCAAAAAAATTGCAGGTTTTGCATAGGCTTCGTCTCCATGCTGTATCTAGTGTGGGCATGTTGTTCTTGGATTTCTTATTAAAAAATATAATTAAAGGCTAATATTGCGTAGGTCGAAATAATTTAAAAAAAATTATCATTGAACTAATAATCTAGATCAACAATTATATCATCTAAAAAAGTTGCTGGCAACAATATATAATTTTGATGCCTCGCCCACCCCAAATACCATATAATGCTTATTATATGTGAACATGTGCCGACTGTTCTTCGCCCTATTAGGCACGAAAAGTAATTATCGACTCCCTTCCAGTCGTTATTGTAGTTACTACAATATAGGAGTAATATATCCGATTCGACACATGACAGGACTGAATCCAACCTCTAGTAGTATGTATGTGTGTGGGCAGGGCGGTGTAAGAGTTATACTGACAGGTAGCCGCAACGCACAGTATGCTATATAACATAGTAAATAAAATAATATAAGTAAAAAATAAAAACCGACTTCAAAAACATAAACTAAAAAGTTAAAAATAAAATTTTCACTTTAAAGAAAGGAGCATTAACAGGCTGCATATAGTTAATGAAGTCGTCTCCATCATCAGATCTGTAATGGTACTTATAACCCATATGGGTGCAAAGTTCTCATTAATAGAAATGAATGAAGTCCAAACACCAGGTAATTGCTGTAAATCGTTGAGAAGTTCCCTCGATTGTGTATGGTCTCCATCATCAGACCTGTAATGGCACTTATAATCCATATGGGTGCAAAGATCTCATAAATAGAAATGAATCAAGTCCAAACACCAGGTAATTGCTGCCAGTCGTTGAGGAGTTCCCTCGACTGTCTTTCAGCTCCATCATCAGATCGACTCCCGACCTTCATTAAATAGTACTAGTAGTAGTACTTTATCAAAATACTTAAAATACGATACTTTAAAATACGATTTTCGAAGGTTGCCCTCGATTTCTCTGGGATGCCATCATCAGATCCTGGTTTCCTTATCATGGTACCATTTCGGAGATATCTCCCTTTCACAAAAAAAAAAATCATCCAATTCGGTTCACAAACAACGAAGTTATCCCTTAACACACATTAAAAAAAAAACATATATACGGTCGAATTGAGTAACCTCCTTCTTTTTTGAAGTCGCTTAAAAAGAACTTTATAAGCTAGAAATAATGATTATTTAAATAAAAATTAAATAATTTTAAATTTAAATTTCAAAGGCAGTAATTAAATAATAAGTTGGTGTCATACAATAAAATGAAGCTATTATTAAGACCTTTAAAATGACATATGTCACAACTTGATACACCACTGGGTACGAAACCGCCCATTGTCTTTTATAATATTTTATGAATTGAATTAGTTTGAATTATTATTTTACCAAGGCGGAAAGCTATTAAACTTAAAATAAAAATCTTACACTATATATACAATGTACATAATATATACATTACCGAGTTGACCAACTAATAATTTTTTTATGATAAAAAAATTAAATTAAAACATATGTAAAAAGTGGTGACCTCTTGGAATGGTGTAACTATTTTAATTTTAATACGCTTTTATAAGTTCCACCTGTATGTTTTTTTGTATCTAATGGAATCTTTAAACGCGGTTGTCACCCACTTCCACTGAAGATATTGGGCTGAAATTCAGAATACATATGTAACCTCGATGACAATACACTAAAATGATAAACATAACTTGATATTGCAGCCAGGATTGTTTCCTCATAAGGATACTCTTCACCGGTTAATAGCACGAACACGAAACTTTGTATGTAGGTTGGATTTCGATAGTTATCCATGATTTTCACTATAAACTGATGATGCACCACGATAATTTGTTAACGAGGGAACTCCTCAGTGGTTAGATTAGCACCGACATGAAGCTTTGTGTCGGTGTGTATCATTTCATCGTGTTATAGGCAATTGTGAGTTCCACCTTTATGTTTGTAAATTTTGATGGAATGTAGTTTAAAAAATATTAAGACTAAAAAAAGAAAAAAAAAAATATGTTAAAAAAAAATTATAAATTACACTTTGATAGACAATTGAACTTTAAAAAAGAAAATAAGTAGAAAAAAATAGAAAATTAATGTTATTGTGAAAAATTGTGGAGTGCAATGAAATATTTAAAACAACTGATATCGGGCACCCCACGTTTTGTCACAATAACATTATTTTTCCTCATTAAACACTTTATTCTTATTCCAAAAGTTATTTTCTTCTTTATAGATCGATTTGGTATTAAAGTGCAAGTTTCTTATTTTTTTTAAACTATAATGTTTTTAGAAGGCGGTCTGAATGATCATGAAATTTGAAGGGCAAGTTAGTCAAAACAGGGGTGTTCGCGCGGTTTCTCTATTTATAGAAATAAATAATGGTGGGAGCTAAGGGGGCGAGCGGGTTGCTTTTTGCGGTTTACGCATGCGGTGCAAACAGAATGCTCGCTTGTGATTGGTGTAAAGTAAAAAGATTTAGTACTGTAAAATACAACATTGCGGTACAAGTTTCGATGTCATAAAGAACGTGTTAATAGTAACTGTATTGACAAAAGTATTAATCGTTGTTGTAATAAAGCATACAGACTTGTTTTTTTTTTTTTGTAATGTGGACCAAATAATAATAAAATTTTAATCTATACGAAACAGACTTTATTTTAGTAGTGTTAGGCCCAGAAAGAAAGAAGTTCAAAATTGCAGACACTATTTTCAGTTTTGACCGCAGATTTGTGAAGGGAGACCACATGGACCTATAGATATCGATTTTGAAAGCAAGCAGTTCAAAAACTAAAACAGATTCAAAGGCAGTAATGTTTTTTTAGTTCTGAGCACAGATTCGTAATCGAAGACCATATACCGTAATCTTAGACATTTATTTTGAAAACAATCGGTCCAGAATCAAAAATAGTAGAATTTGACGAAATGGGAAATGAAAAGGTCACCTCATTCAATGGGACCTCGGTTTCGCCATCGCCACGTATCACAAACAAAATGCACTCGTATTGCAAAACTCCTCATACGATAACTGTGGCACAGTATAGTATTGTCTAATATTTTTTTTTATGGAACTTTAAATGACATCTTAACCCACACCCATAACACAAGCTTTGCTTAGTTTGGGACTAGATAGCGCTGTGTGGGATGTCCCAAGTATTATTGTTATCACTACATATTATAATATAAAGTCTCCCGCCGCGTCTGTCTGTTTGTCTGAACGCGACAAACTCAAAAAGTACCGAACGGATTGGCATATTATTGACATCAATGGACAGAGTGGTTCAAGAGAAAATTTGTTGAAATATGACGATTATTGTTGAAGAAGTCGGAAAAAAATCAAGCTGGTTGGGAACTTTCATCGAAAATGCGGCCTAATCCTTTTGAGATATAACAAAATAATGTATGGAGGAATTGTGTCTCTTTTATAGAACTAAAGAAAAGTCCGCGATAGCGTATGTCTATATTTTTTGGATAGCTTACTATACTATTTTTATGATGTAATATGATGAGGTGATTGGAAAACAATTTATACGGATATGGTATTAATCCTTATCAAATTAAATACGATATTTACCTTCAGCATTTCATGAACATTATGATCGCCGTTTGTATTCTACAATTTAAATTAATATCTTACAAAGAAATATTTTAGTTTGTTTTTAGGTATTTATTCTTTACTTTTTCATATATTTATAGAATTCGAAATAAAATACATTAAAAATAATCCAAGTTGGACGAACTTGCGTTACATTTAAATCTAATGAAATCCAGTCCACATGTTCGACACAACAAGCTGATACGACCCTACGACCGTAAAAACATTATGGCTCTGCTACCCGTGCGAAACCGGGGCGGATCGCTAGTTATTATATAAAATAAAGCAACATTAAAAACCTGACATAAAAGAAAACTAATTTTTAAATAAATAAAAATAATAATGATCAAGACTAATTAGTTCTGGTATAGAGCCAAGTATGTGTTGCCTCTGGTGCAGATGCGCGTGTAGTAGTAAGCAAGCTGTCAAGTAAAACCTATTTTCGAGCTGTCACTTTTTGTACATACGTCCTTAATAACTTTTGCATTTGTCCTTGAGGATGGCTATGGTGCAGATGAAAATGACATACTCGCTCGACAATACTCGACATACGCATTAAGTGCGTGTTGCAACACGTTCGCCTATTAATTGGTGAAGCATACACACGTTGGCGCACGCGGTGTATATGCTTAGGTATCTTCTGAATCTTCTATCTTCTATCACAGTCCACAGACGTTCGTCCGTGCCCTTGTTAAATCTATTTACTTAATTTTGTTGGAGCCAATTTTCTTATCTATTTGCCTCCACTCCGTTTTAATTGTGGTGAGTTTGCCGACTAAAAAAACTTATTCTACATAATCTTTTTTTTTATATTTTTTTTTTATATTATTAGTATTTTTTTTTCTTTTTTTTTTGTCAGATGTATTCTTTTGTCTGACTTGATACTCATTTTTTTTTCCCACAACTTTGTTTCTTTTGGATCAATGTTCTTACAGCTTAAAATGCCTGGTCCCCGCACGTGGCACCAGCTCACCAGTTGACTTGAGAGCCAGCCATCGCCTCGCCCATCCATTTCTGAGGGAACGTTGCGACCCGACTCCTCAGCCACCGCGTGCTTGGACGTTAAGTGAGCGGCATTTCTGCCGTGGACTTAGATCTACTTAATTGTTATGGACTTAGATCAATTTTTGTTTTTTTTTTTTTACAATTTATATGCTTAATTCTAAGACACGATTATGAGATTTGGGCAAGGGACAAGGATTCCAGCGGTCAGGGAGCTGCGCCTCGCTTGACGCGTACTATTTGCTCCACGATCGCTTCGTCTCCGTTTCTTATTGCCATTTTTAAGTTATGGTCTATGATGTTGCTGACCGAAGCAACCTGCGCCTTTGCGACGAATTTGCCGAACGCGTCGTCGCTATCGTCCGTGTAGTAAGTGCAGCTCGAGGTGTGCCGACTAATCGCAACTACCGCGTGGCGAATGCTCTCGTGCAGTTGCAATTTCTCGGTGGTCCGCACTATAATCACCCGACTGTAAGTCAGGCCTTGCGCCTCGTGGATCGTCAGGATGCGCGACCCATCACCCTTCCCGAATCCCAGCTGTTTTAGGGATTCTTTTTCCATCTGCGTGAATGTCAGATATAGAGTGTTGGGAAGGGCGCTGGGTATCTTCACACCTGTGACTCTCTCGAGTTTTAGCGACCGGACCTGATCTTTGGATGAGTACATACCGCTGTACACTTCGTTCAGCGCGTATGCCACATCCATCGGATTCCTATGCGTGCAGACCAGTTCTCTGCTCACACTTACCACACGGGCGGGGCTGGTGTACTCCATCCTGAATAGGTTTTCCCTATCAATGTACGGGAGTTGGTTGATGTCACCAATAAGCATGATTTCAGATACCTCAGACAGCCGCGCTGCCAAGACTATGGCCCCGAAATGGTTCATGAGGGCTTCATCGACAATGAGTCGATTACATCGACCCTTGTCCGCGTCCCTCATACCATTCACGAGCAGCGAGGCCATAGTCCGCACTTTGGATTTTGATGTTGATCCAATGCGCGCGGCTAGTTTTTGTCTGAGTTATTCCGTGGCTTCTAATGTTGTGGTGACGACAACGTCCTTCTCGACCTCGAAGTTCTGCACTATCCAGGTGGTCTTACTACACCCAGGGACACCGTTGACCCACTCGATTTTGGGCACCGTCCAGGACTCCCAGGACTCTCCGAACTCCGGCTTACTCATCTGCTTTCCACGAAGGGTTTCCGAGGTTTCGTTGTTATATATGGTGGCGTCCGCCTCCTCGATTCGCACCTTCAGCAGCCCTTCGTTTCCCCTCCTAAACGCTAGCAGAGTGTTCTTGCACGTTTGGAGGTTCACTTTTTTTGTTGCTGCTGTCAGTGCCTTGAATTCGAGGAAGGCATTTACCATGTGGTCCCTTGGCCCCTTGGCCGCCATTAGTTGCGGTGGGTCGACCTGCCCCATGTCTGCCCTCGTGGGCTTGGTTTTTGCAACCGTTTGGGTGGTTTTTTCGGCGGCCGCCGTTTTTAATCTTGCGGCAATTTTTTTGACCTTGTCGGCGGCCGCCCCTGGGATTGTCATTGCTGCCGACGCGAACGTTTTGAGGAAGGCTGCTATTTTCCCCGATGACTCGGACTTACCCCTCCCGGTACCATTGCTTTCCTTCTTCTCTTTCCGCAGACATTCTCTCGGCCATTTACAGTTGAAGGCGCTCAGAGCCACTGAGCGTGGACTCCACGGGCTGTCCCCAGCTGTCGATCGAAGATGTCGCCGTTGTGGTAGGGAGGAAACTGAGGTTTGCACCTCGATCCTCGTATACCACTATCTCGTGATTCGCGGCCGCTTTAGTGCAGCCGATGAGATCTGCGACATCTCCTTTCTCCCAGGAGACAACCATTGCATCCACACTGATAGTTCGCGGCGCGCTCTCAGCGCCCACAACCGGCCCCCCCATGCCGGACAGCATCGAGCATGCCTGGGCGAACGCTGTTCTTTCCGCCCAGTCGAATAGCAGGATCGTCTTGTTTCTGACCCTGACTATTTGGCACCTTTCGCCTCCGACCTCTATCTGGGATAGTGTGTCGAAGTGCCTGCGCTTCATGCTCGTTTTGAACGTGCTGCCGTTTATGAGTAGAGCTAGACCGGGAGAGATCGCTACACTCCTCTTCCCTGCAATGGACCAGGAAAAGCTGACCCCGAGCCGCTCGGCGTTGCTGTCCATAAATAGCGCCACCCCCCTGACTTTCAGACCCGGGACCCCGCGTTCTCCTTGCATCAACACTTGTTGTTGCGTAGTGTTCTGCGGGGTGATGTCATGGGGTCTGATGTCCTTCGGGTTTCCCTCCGCGTTGGCGTCGGCTGCGTTTTGCGTGTCTGCGTTTTTGCCTGGATTTATTGAGCTGTTCCTCTTTGCCGCTATTCTGAATATTTTCTCCGCGTAGTCGAGGAACAGCTGCCTTTTGTTGGAGTCCGTCATCAGCGTGCGGATGGCGGACTCTGTCAGATCCATGTCCAAATGACTCTCCAGGCTGAGACGGGCCACCTGGAAACGATGGCACTCCAGAATGACATGCCACACCGATTCCACGACGCCTGCGTCACACTCGCAATCAGGACTGTCATTCAACTTGAACCTGTGCAAGTATTCCGCTATTCCACCATGTCCCGTCAGGACCTGCACCTGCACCGGCGTCAGTCTGGTCGTTCTCACCACGCGGAACGCGTCGTCCACGCGTGGCAAAAAGCTTTTTGTGACCGCACCCGTGCGCGAGGTTTGGTATCTGTCCTGCCACTTGCGAACAGTCTCCTCGCGTATGCATCTCCTGACGCAACTAAGGGGAATTTTGGCGTAGTTTACGGCGCCACATGGTTCCAGAGCTGCCTTCTTCGCCAGTTCGTCGGCTCTCTCGTTTCCCTGTGTCCCTATATGTGCTCTCAGCCAGTAGAATCGAACATCTCTCCCCTCCGCTCTGACCTCCCCCAGCACCTCCCGGATCTTCGTAGCAAGCGGGTGGCTTGATTTTGGATCCTTTAGGAGGTCCAAGGACGACCTCGAATCGCTCAAGATGTTGACCATGGCGTCCCCGCTGGCTTGCGCCAGTGAGACAGCCCTGGAGAGCGCATAGAGTTCGGATTGGAAGACGGAGCAGGAGGGGTCCAGACTGAAGGTGAGGTTTTTGACTTCCTCCCCATCCCGCCACCAGGTTAGCGCGGCACTCACTTTTCCCTCAACCTTGCTGCCATCGGTGTAGATTTTTGAACCGATGATTTCAAGATCAAGAGTGGCAGGATCCGCGCCATCAAGAAGCTCATATGTGACGTTAATCACTTTTGAAGGGTGGGGACGTTCTAAGTGGTTCATCCTTTTTTCGAGCTCCCTTCCCGGCGGCAGGTAGTCCAACGAGATGTTCTTTTTCGCTTCGTATAAAGCGGCGGATTCCCGCACTCTCAGGTCTAGCGGAAGCAGACCCGACAGCGCTAAAGCAGCCGTCAGCGAGACCGTACGGTAAGATTTGAAGATCTTTTGTGCAAATTTCCTTTGTAGGGAATCTGACCGGCTTTTAATCTTCAGGAACTCCGTGCTCGAGGCCCAAACGCTCGATGCATATAGCACAATGGGCTCGATCACGGCGACGTAAATGGTCCTGATGATCTCCGGGTTGAGTCCCCAAGTTACCTTGGCCGCGCATGCTAGCCGCTTGTAGATCTCCGCCGCTTTCTTGCATGTGGCTTCCACATGAGGTCCGAATGTGAGCCTACTATCCATCCTGAGGCCCAGCACCTTGATTTCGTTAACGACTTCAAGTTGCCTACCTTCCATGAACACAACGGGGTCTTCACACCGGAGCTTCCTAGTCAGCACCATGAGCTGGGTCTTGTGTGGTGCAAAGCTTAGTTTGTGATCCGTTCCCCACTGTGTCACTTTTTGGATGACACTCCCGGCATTGCCCTGGATTTCGCCAATCGAGTCGCCCGTGAAAACCAACACCACATCGTCCGCAAATGCTTGGCAGTGCACCCCGTCGGCCGAAAGACCCTGCAACAGCGAGTCGAGAATTATATTCCAAAAGGTCGGTCCTCCAATTGAACCTTGGACACAACCCTTCGTGGTTCTCTTCTCGCATGTCGCTCCAGCGTAGTTCACTGTGATCTTCCGATCGTCGAGGTACGAGCAGACCATCTGGTACAAGTTCCCCGGACATTTCTTTGCCGCGAGTTGGGCCTTGAGGACTGGCCACCAGGCGTTGTCGAAGGCGCCCTCTATATCCAGCGAGACTAGGAGAACGATTTTTTTGTTCTCTACTTCTCGTCTGACGTGTCTCACTAGGTCGTAGAGGGCGTCCTCGGTCCCGCGCTGGGGCATGAACCCGTACTGCCTCGTGTGGAGAGTAGGAAGGATGTGCCACTGTATCCTACCCACCAACAACTTCTCAACTACCTTACCAAGAACCGATAGAAGACCTATAGGTCTGTAGGACTTGGGATGCGTATAGTCCTCCTTTCCCGGTTTCCGGAGTATGACCACATGTGCGACCTTCCACTGCGCAGGGAAGTGCTTAAGTGCTAGGCACCTATTGGCTATTGCCACAAACACGTCCATGTCGCAGTGAATGGCCGCTGCACAGATGGTCAATCCGTCCGGTCCAGGGGCCTTTTTCGGATTCATCGTCCCCACCACCATCTCTACCTCCGCTGTGGTGAAGGGCGGGTCGTCCTGCGGCAATCCCAATTCTTCTACAGGCGTATTCTCCATGAGGGTCCTCAGATAGGCATGACAAGGTCGGTCGGTCGACACCGAATCATCAGGGTAGAAGGTGGCAAGCAGAAGTTCCGCTGATTGGGAGGGAGAGAGAGTTTGACCTCCTCCCCCTCTCAACAGCACCTCCTCCTGTCTTCCAGCCGCCCTCCCAATAACTCTTGTAGTACGTGACATCACCTTAGCATAAGCATAGGTATAAGTATACATGTATGCATGTTAGTATGTAAGTTCAGTCACAATACAGTCCTTGCACAAGTAACATATCTCTCATTTTATACCATTTAATATAATTATCAGATGGCGACCCTGCCTAACAAAGGTTTCAAGTTCAAATGGCTATGGAGTGAAGTAGTGCGAAAAGTGAAAGTAAAATGTAAATATGTATAAATAACATAATATAGTGTAAAATAAATATAAAATAACATAAAAATAAAATAAAAGTGAGATAAAATTAAAAATCTATAAAAAATAAAATTTTACTATAAGAAAATTGAATATAATTAATAATAAGAATTTTTTTTTAATTTAATAAAATAAAATACAAAAATTAAAAGTTATAATGTAAGAAGATTTATAAATCAATTAAATATAAATGAATAAATGATAAATAAGTAAAATTAACACAAGAAGTATCAAAATGATAAATTTAGTGGATGTCGATTCAGATATCGATACACATATACAAAGAGTGGAAAATTTACTTCACAAAGTTAAGCACTACTACGCGAATAAATGAAGAATATAATTGTTATTTTAAATGGCTTAAAAAATGCCATGAAAAATGCCATGAAGCATATGAAAAGGATTGCGACGAAATCCAGCATTTAAATCGTGAGAAATAAAAGTGCCGTGTATACAAAGTGAAAGTCGATATAGTGAAAAGGTCATTATAGTGAAAAGTGAAAAATTAAATCACGAAAAGGTTTATAAATTGTCATAGACATTTCACGAGGTGAATGCCTAATTTGTCAATTTATTTTACAACATTTTAAATTGTAGTTAAATTTTTTCTCTCTTTTTTTCAATTATTGTTTAATTTAAGGAAAAATTTTAGAATTTAAAAAATTTATTTGAAAATGTTTTATAGTAGCATATTAATATTTGTATACAAAAGTGTCTATTATACTTTAAGTTAGTTAAGTAATTTCTTGTAACTGTTTTTTCAATGTATTTTGTATCATTTAAAATTTTGTGTCATTTAAAAAGTGTATTTCTATTGTGTTAAAGTGTATTTCTATTGTGTTTATTGTTAGTTATAAGACGTGTTAGTTATAAGCTGAGTTGAATACTCAAGGAGAAAAATTTCTCTTTAGGAAAATTATAAAATTGATATAGAAAAAATTATTGTGCAAAGGCATATGACAAACATGCGATACTGTGAATCAAATCAGTACACATAGCAACGAAGTCGACCTCCCAAGCGGCGGATATGCGTCAGCGCCGAACGCGCCATATAGACGCGCCAGTCGAACAGAACTTTCCTTTGTTCTTGTTCACGGTCAAAGATTTGCTTACATTAACAAGTTTCGTGGAAGTTTTTAACACAAAAGGACATTAAATTTAGTAGCAGACGCGTTAAGTAAAATAGTAACGACGTCAAGGAATTAAAAAGTATGACTGAAAAGAATGGTTCGGTAGTGAAAAGAAATATGAAAGGGAGTAGAGAAGTAGAGAGTTGATGGAGAGTTTACGTGATAACGATATAAACAATCGGCCTGATCTTCCGAAAGTTATAGAATTATTGCGCAAACCAAGTGATAGAATAGATTTAGTATTGGTTGAAAGAAAGTTCATGAAAGTTCATAAATAAATTTAGAAGCGAATGAAAAATAAAGTATGAAAATGATTATTTCGCATATGTCCCAGAACATTAAATACAAATTACTTAAATTTTGAATTTTCATTACGAATGTCGCGAGCCGAATTCGTTAACAAAAATTTATGTTTTAATAAAAACAAATAGGAAAATTAAATAGAAAATTTATAGAGAATTACATTGTATAACAAAATGTGTAATATTGATAAGAATTGTTTAGAAATAAAAAACAACATATATACGTCAATTCAATTATTTTACTTTATAAATTTATAAATAATTTCTTAGAATTACTCAATGTATTGTCATAATCTCTTATAGTGTCGGAAATTTTTTTTATATTGTAAAAATTTCCCTTATTAGAATAAAAATTTTATATTGTCGTAATTTCCTATAGTGTCATAAAATTTTTTTCTAAATATTGTTGTAAAATTAACTTTATCGTAAATTTTTCCATATTGTAATAAATTTTTTTTATTGTAGTAATTTTTTTGTATTGTCGTAGTTTTATATGTTATAAAAATCTTTTTTCTATTTTGTCGTAAATTTTTTTTAAAATATTGTCATAAAAATTTTGTATTATTGTAGTTTACTTTAGATTATAAAAAAATTTTTTACATCTTTAATGAAATTTTTTTTTTAAATGGCCCCGGTGGTGTAGTACGTGACATCACCTTAGCATAAGCATAGGTATAAGTATACATGTATGCATGTTAGTATGTAAGTTTAGTCACAATATAGGCCTCTAACAAGTAATACGTCTCTCATTTATACAAGTCATTTTTAATATAATTATCAGACTCTGTATATTCCATCCCACATGCTCTCCCTCTTCTGCGTGGTGCAGAAGGTCTTCCAGCTCTGGGTTTGGGCCTCTTCGGCTTTCCTCGCGTATTCTAATTTTGATTCCAGGTATTCGCCAACGACACTTTGCCGCCTGACAGTCGCCGCGTTCCGGATCCTTCTCTTTTTCCGGAGGACGTCCTTTTTCAGGAGGTCCAATTCCTTGGACCACCATGGTGGGACGGCTTTGCCCCTGCGCGCGCCTATCTTTGGGATAGCCTTATCACAGGCTTCCTGAATGGCACCCGTGTAGACGGAGACAAGGTTTTCCAGATCCTCGGTGGCGGTTATTCCCTGGATATTTTCCGGGGTTACCGCCTTCGATTTGAGAGATTGAGACAGGAACGAGACGAACCCGGGCCAATCCGCTTTTTTAGTGTTATATCTGCGAGTCGAGTTTGGCTTCCGGTGTTCCAGAGGCCTCTCCAGTCGCAGACTAAACACCACCGCGTTGTGGTCCGAGGTCGTCATCGATCTGTCTACTCTCCACCCCTCTATTCTTCCCAGCAGGGACGGGCTGCAAGCAGTTACATCTACAATGCTTGTGCGCAGCCCGTCCCTACTACGAGCTTCGAAGGTGGGCGTATCTCCCGTATTTAGGATCTGGAACCCCATCTCGTCCAGGAAAGCACTGTATGCCGCCCCTCGGGCGTTCTCTGTGCGGCTTCCCCACCAGTGGCTCCATGCGTTGACGTCCCCTGCCAGGACTATGTCGGAAGTGTTCAGCCTTTCGCAGGCTCGCTGTGTGCGCCTCAGGTTGGACCCAATCTCTTGGTCTCCCTCGAAGTAAACGGATGTCGCTCCCAACTTCAGGTTTCCCGCCTTAAGCAAGACGGCAACTTCGGTCTCGGTGACCAATTGAGGGTCATGAATTACTTCCAATCGGTCACCGAACACGATGATTGCCGCATTTACCGGCTTTTTGCGGTCCAGGGTGCACTGGATGACTTTCGTGCCGGGATATTCTTTTAGGGTGCCCTTTGAGCCCACGTAGGGTTCCTGTACTAGGGCAACCGATATCCCTTTTTCCCTGGCGACCTGGAGAAGTTCGGCTGTTGCCAGTTTTGAGCGCTGCAGGTTGGCTTGAACAAAGCGCAACCTGCTTCCGTTCACTTCGCGGGGGTCCGATCCGGTTTCCTCGTGGTCGCCCTTAGCAGAACGAAACCCGCAGCCGCGCTATAGCATCCCATTTCCTCCGCACTGGGCAGAGGGTGCTAAATGCGTCGTGCGTATTTTCAGAGCTCTCCCCGTATTCCTTCGCGCAGTTTTTACATCTAGGAGCCATCCCCTGCAGCCTTATGGGGCATTTCTCCCACGTGTGGGAGTCGCCACAGTGGCTGCAGAGATTGGCTTCCGCCTTGCAAATGGCCCTTGTGTGGCCGAACCCCATGCATTTGGTGCATTGCACCAGCGGGGAATGGTCCATGATGGCCACTCTTTGAAGGCCGAGGTACACTTTTTCGGCCTTGACCAACTTCGCGTGGAGACGGGGAGAGGCTTCGAGCACCGGGTGGCACTGGTGCGGGTTTCTTGCCTTTTTCCTGTATCTCACTTTTAGTGTACACTCCTTCAGGTCCAGGTCCTGAAGGAGGTGCTTGTTTTGTGTGAGCAAGTTTTCGGTTATGTCGCTGTCCGTGTTAACGGACATGACATACCGCAGGATCAATTGTGGATTCGCTGGTTTTGCCTCTTCGACCTTCAGCTTTTTGAAACCCTTGATCCTGTTTTTGTCCAGTTCGAGATCCTCCTTCGTGCTGCAGCTCAAAATAACTTTTTGATTCTTCGCCCTCCTTACCCGGTCGAATTTTGCCCCGGACACTTTCGTGTTCAGGGCCTCCCTGATCTTATCTATTACTTTGTCTCCCGTGTCTTTCGACTCGGTCGATGAGACAATTAGGGTATGATTCGGTCGGGGGGAAGGCGGAGCAACAATAATTTTTGGAGCTTTGGGGGGGGGGGGGCTTTTAGGTTTGCTAGAGCCATTTCCGCTGCCAGACTTGGAACAGGGGGCGGTGGTGTTTTATCCCTTTTGGCCCACATGGTCTTAATTTCCTTGATATGCTCTTTAATGGGCTGCAGCTCTTCGGCGATCCTTTCCGTGGCCTCGGTCGTTGTCGGTTGCTGGTTTAAGGCAGAGACAGCCCTCTCGATGGAGCGGCCGATCTCCGTTGAGAGCTCAGCCACTAGAGGTCTGAACCTGCACAATGTGGCGGGTCAGCCGTCAACCTATTACGGCCACAACGGCGAGTCCAATATCGACCTCACCCTGTCGACACGGGGTGCGGTGATTTCGGAGTGGAAGGTCGTCGACACCGCTAGCTCGAGCGACCATCGGCTGATCATGTTTTGCGTTGGAGCTACATTGGCGCCGACGCCAAGCGTGCAGCGCGCCATGGAGCCTGAGAGGTTTCGGGATCGTCGTGTGGATTGGTCTCGGTTCGAGTCGGCCATACATGAGCGAATGGGACGAATTAACATGAGAAAGCCTGCATCTGTGGTGGCAACTGCGTTCACGAATTTGATTATTAGAGCCGCGCGTGAGACGCTAGGCACCAGACGCGTTCCCACCACAGATGTGGGCTATGAATGGTGGTCTCCTGAATTGGAGGCCAAGCGTAAGTTGACGAATCGAAAGAGACGAATATGGCAAAGAGTGAGAGCGCGAGGCGGACGTATGGAGGAACACACTAGGAGTAAGTACCATGAGGCAAGGACGGAGTATCGAAAGATGATGCGGGAGGCGCAAACGGCTCATTTTAGATCGCTTGCTGAGAGGGGTAACGATGATCCCTGGGGTCAAGCCTACAGAGTGGCTTCCGGCCGATCTCGTCCCCCCTCCAATGTAATTAACGGCATTAAGTACGCCGAGGGGCATACGGGGAGCACGGGGGAGGCTATGGCTTAACGCGATAATCGAGACGGCAAAAGAGACCATATCAAAATACGTTCAGGCTATCTTTTTGGACATCTCTGGGGCTTTCGAGGGGTATATGACTAGCTGCGCAAGCTGCAGCGTATTCCGATTCACATAAAGTTTGAGGTGAACTATATGAAAAATCGTTTCTGTAATAAGGTGTCGGTTGTCTAAAGCAAGAGTTTTGTGGTGACCACACAGTGTTGTCTGGGATCGACTTTAGAAAGAGGGAATAGGACATCAACATTCTAGTACCTAAAATATGCTAAGAAATAAGAAACACTGTTCAACAAATAAAAAATACTACAAGAAAACGAAAAATATGCTCACAAATAGGATAAGAAAACCAAATCATTAGATATTTAAAATTAAATTAAAACAACACAACAACTTACATAGCTGCCAATTTGTAAAAAGAACATTTTAGTAACAAGATACACTACCACAAAAAAATAAAATATTAAAAACACTATATTAAGGTATAGACTAGAGATGAAACGGATAGCAGTTTGGCCGGATACCGGATATTCGGCCAACCATGTAGCTGGATCGCCGGATATCTGGCCGCCGAATATACGGCGAAACTTAGCCGTTTGCGTAGGCAGCGCGCGAACGTTCGGGTGGACTCGGTTCCACCTTTCTGCACCTTGCAACAATGTATATAACGAAAGACTTTTTTCTGAAGCTGGCCTTATTTATTAAGAGAAACGCAACCGCCTGCTACCTCTCAATGCAGAGAAATTATTAGTATTTACTCACCATAATTTGCCCTTAGTGCAGTATGAGTACTAATTCATTCATTTTCTTTGTATTACATAAATTTACTATTGTGTGATTAAAAATTTAAAACTAAAACTAATTATATTTAAGTTAAGTGATATTAAGACTAACTAAAAAACAAATAATTACTCAAAAATATGTTTCTTTTATCCAGTTTCTTTTTAATTAGTTATTTATATAGTTTATTATTATTTTAGTAGCTATCCGGTATTTGGGCGGATAGTATTATGGCAGCCGGATAGGCCGGATACCGGATAGTTGCCGGATATCCGGTTCATCTCTAGATAGACTGTAATTTGTGGGTTTACTCAAAAACAGTGCTTCGGTCAACTGACTTCAACTTTTGGGGATGAAGCACCATCGAAAACCACTGTGTATAACTATCAATTTAATAATGGGCAGTCTATGCTCATGGATGAATTTAAAAAAGGTTACTCTAAATTGGTTTTGCTACCATAAATTATTTGGTTCTGTGTGGGAACTAATAATGCAAGTTTGTCATTTTACATATCGCAAAATAGAGGCGTCCCTGGCATACTACCTGGCATATACCTAAGTATGACGAGCATACTTAAGACGTTACATGTACATTTGATTCTAAAAAAGATTTGTTTGCATTGGATTCCACAGAATCTAACAATTGATCACAAACAGGCTTGTGTCGATCGGTGCCATAGAGATATAAATATTATTATTATTATTTATTTAAAGGTCTTTGATTGGTGCAAAAACAATGTTAAAAAATCAAAATACCCAAAAGTTGAAGTCAGTTTATTGTTGCACTGTTTTTGAGTTAGCCTATGTCGAAAATTGTAATAAATTGTAGCACGAAAATGTTCACGAGTCTAATTTATTGTGATGAAGACATGCAATTTTCAAAATCACACCACAATAGAAAAACAATTGACAGTTATATGAAACAAAATGTATTCTACAGCCAGGGTTGTATTTTTAAATGTTTTAATTACTTTTTAAATATTTTTTTGTAAGGAGCCAGTTCCGCATACACAAATAGCAGTCCTTGTACACATCAGTGACATATTTAAAAGACTATAATTTTCCTAATTCCTGTTATGCATAAGTGTGGTTACAGACTGCCCAAATGGCCTATTGGTTGGAGATAGCCAATTCCAGATACAAAGTTGCAGGTTCGATTCTCGCCTGGCCCAAATATTTGTGTGCATGCGTCTGTCTAATTGTTCAATGTCTGGGTGTGAAATATCTATATATGGATGTAATATCTATACTAATATTATGAAGAGGTAAGATTTGATTTTTTGTTTGTTTGTTATGAATAAAGTCAAAAACTACTTAACATCAGTCATTATCAATCAATTGTCTCTGTTAATTAAATGTGTGGTGACCTTAAATCTGACCAAATATGGTTGACAAATATGACCAAATAGTGAATTAGTTAACAGATTTTAAAAATTCATTCAAAAATGTAATTGATTAAGTCATAATTCAAATATTCATTCTTCATTAATTTTTTAAAGTGTATCCTTAAGTATAATACCTTTAAAGCTCACATTATAAGTTTTAAAATAAAGTTAATCACTAAAATTTCTTATAGTTCACGAGCTATTATGTCTCATAACACTGAGCAAGTAAAAAAAAATTATAAATGAATAATGGTAATAGGTAATTAGAACCATTTTTATTTAACTTATGTGTGTAAAAATAGGAAATTCTATAATGCTAGTTTGATCATATAACCTGTATATTTCAAAATCCCGGTAAATCATGGTGGGCTGTGCTTTTGAATGTTACAGAAATCAATCACTGTTGATATTCTGTATGTCAGCACTACACAAGAGAGGACACATCAGTAGCTCCATCTAGTTCTCATCACTCAGAATAATTGCATTACATGTAGACGCAAACCTCTTTTATTTGAATATATTTAATAGGTGCTTACCTGGCTTTTAAACACAGTATGCCTAGTTTTTTTTGTGTTTGAATGAACATGCATCTATATGAAAAAAAAAACGGCGCGTCGGACTCGTACACATAGAGTTCCGTAGTGTCAGCATCGTCCTTGACTAATTTATCAACAGAAAACCCTCATAAAAACATGTTTGCTGTATCAGGACCCCCCTTTCAGTATTAAATTTATTTTATTTGGTGTTTTAGCGGCCATAGTAATACAGCGAAAATTTCAATGTCAACCTATCACGGTTCTCCTGTGACAGACGGACAGAGAAGCTTTAATAATAGGGTGCCATTCGCCTTTTTGAGTACGGAACCCTAAAAACTATGTGTACCCTGTTTCGCAAGCCAAGTAATACATATTAAATATAATTCAAATGAAGGTGGGGTGCGTCCTCGTGATATGCCAGAACAATGTTGCAGTATATGTTTATTCTTTCATGTGGTTTCTATTCCTTTGTGATATATCTAACATTTTCAGCTCGGTGTAGGTAAGTGATGTTGTTCCTGTATTTTCACAAAAATCATCGAACTTCAAGTATACAATGTTAGAACATTAAGCGTGCCCCTAGCTTTCGCATACTCTAGCACATTAACACTGTTTAGCATGCCATATCTAGTAGTGCGCATCTTTCGGTCTGGTGTGTCGCTTCAACATACCACATGTAAACTCAGATATTTTGATCATAGGTGGGAGCGGTTGACTCGCTGCCAGTGAAGCAGGAGCCTTTGGACACCAACATCAACCAAATGGTTGTGCTGAACAATGATAGAAAGAACTACAAACATGCACGAACTAAAACTAGTAGAGTACATATTGAAAAGTTCAAAACCTCCAAACATTTAGACATAAATAACTGTATACTTACCGATAAACTATATAATTGTGATATATGTAGGACGAAATTCAAATCTTCTAGTGATTTAAATTCTGGTGAGAAACCATTTAATAGTAAAATGTGTGATGCAAAGTTTGCTGAATCAACGTTTTTGAAAAAACACATGATTGTACACAATAATGAGAAATAATTTGATTATTCATCCCGAAATTTTAAATATACTACTTCGAAGTGTATAAAATAACACCTTTTCAATATAATCCTTGATTGTAATATACTTCAGATCTTTGAGTTGATTACTTCATTAAAAAAAGTATTTGAATTTTGAGTAAAATAGACTATAACTACAGCCCTAGTTCTTCATCACTCTCAATTTATTTTCTCTCAGCTCTTTTTATATATTTAAGGATAAAATGTAATCACTATAGACTGTCAACATCGTGCTTTCCGCGCCCATGGGGTACAGACGTTGGCGGGGACGCGGTTATATGGTCTCAAAGGGGATGCGGGTGATGTAGCGGGAGGGTGAGCGAGCACGACTCGTGCGCGGAACCGGCCAGTTGTAGGTGGTCATTCGCCACTGTTACATGTGTATTTGGAACTCGTCGCTTTTTGTTAGATGCACACGAGATCACGATTCGAAGATGAGTAAACCGATTGGACGACAGGCTAAAGAAATTGTGTTTAAAGTTTACACATTTTTCAAAGAGCGCAAACAAGATCCTTCATCGCTGGAATACCAGAATGATGTTAATTTGGCAAAAACGGTATCTGCAGCAACAGGGATCTCGGAAAGAACAATAAGAAAAATTGTCAGTGAAGGTACACCACAAGACGGCACTGCGGGAACTTCTAAGTTCACATCTCCTAAGAAAAATTTATTTCCGAAAAAGCGAATTGAAGTAGATAGTTTTACTTTAGGAGTTATACGACGAAAAGTATCCCAGTACTACACTGTTAAAAAAATTATTCCCAGTTTAAGAAAACTAAGAGCTGAATTGAAAGAAGAAGGTGTCATCGATTGCTCACATGAGTATTTGAGAAAGATTCTTCGTGAAATGGGATTTAAATTTCTAAGCTGCCAGTCTAAAAGAAAGTTAATAATCGAACGGCATGATATTATGGCTCTGAGGTGGCGTTATATACGCGATATAAGAAAATATCGAGCAGAGAGAAGGCCAATTATTTTCTTGGATGAGACATATGTAAACCAGTCTCATAATGTGCGAAAATGTTGGCAATCCAAGGAAGAACGTGGTGCAATTTATATAATATATGGATACCTACCGGCTGACATGATGATGTTGATATGCTTTACATTATTTTATTCGCAGGATGATTATTACATTAGGAGGTGAAGACACGGACACAGATGATGACGATGACGAAGAAGAAAGCGATATGGATTGCGATGATTGATTTTTTGTAATTATTGGAATTTGATGTCATCTGATGACCTTAATGTATAATTATATGGATTTTACCTACAAAACTTAAAGGTATTTTAAAAAAATACTTTGCCGTTGACACAATTTATTTAATTTATTTTCATCATATAGTATACCTACGTTAGCTAAATAATAAACACAAACAAAATACTTCGTAATAAATCTTAAGATATATCTATTGCAAATTCGTACGTGTGTAGCCGTGCAGAATCCGTACCATGAGTCACTAATATGACAGTCGCTACAGTAAAACACCATTACGATACCGGTAAAGTTACTCACTAGTAATCAAGCGGTGAAATGCTCACGTTTTTCACAGTTTTTGTCGATTAAGTACGGAATTCTTTAATTTATGAACATAGAGTAAATAAATTTGACAGCAGTGTTTCAACAATGACTTGAAGAATATATTTAGCATGGAATATGCTAGTGGTGGCTGAAACTACAAAATACAAAATAAAGTTCCCTTTACCTTTAAATAAGGTTACCTATCCATAAACCATCAGTAATTGAAACTGAGACGCACTAGTTCTCATTTTAAATATCTATAACTTTTTAGTAAAAACGAACAAAAATTTCAACAAACAAAACTAGTATGTAGGTAGCTGCCTATGTATTCTAAGTCGTGACTTTATTTGATAGATGTTAGACAGTAAACTTTTGAAAATAACATGGTTATAAGATAAATAAATAAAAAAATCACTTACCCTAGGAGTACGCATACTCATAAAGGACTTTTCTATTAAGTCACATTATTCTACCAATTTCGGTATAAACCCTTCTCTGCTTTTTAACCTTTGTTAGAAAGGAAGGGCGATATTATGTATGAAGTTGAAGAAGACAGCGCTATGCAGGTAAAAGAGAAAGGGAATGCCTTCTCTTTTATAGGTATAGGGCTGTCTCTCTCGCACGCCTCCATTCGGCGAGCGTAAAGTACAGCCGGAACGGTACGAATAACTTTACCACGGATCGAGCCAACTGTAACGTCTGTGTTCAAATTGACAAGACTCATGGTACGAGTATTATCGAAATCTATTCGGTGATTGTTACCTCGCTAGTAACTACGGTAAAGTAATGTAGTTTTGTGATAGCAACTCATGGTAACGGTGCAGATGGCCGCACGGCTATGACACTTCATACAACAAAAAAAATCTTTAGAGTTAGTTCCTGCGGACGCCACGAACAAAGGAATAGCGCTGCAAGCAGTTCAACCGTACCTGACGGCCATTCAAAAATCAATGTTTTGTTTATTGATAGACAGATAGTCTGTGCACAAATAGTCAAATTCACGTCAAATTCATAATTGATCTGAATTGTTTTTTTCGGTTTATCGTTTTTATACATTTTATCCTTGCATTTATTTGGTACGATGTCGAGAATCATTAAATGTTGTGTAGGAAACTGCACCTCAACAAACCAAAACCATCGGCTATATACACTTCCACGAAACGATGACCTGCGATCACTGTGGCTCAGCTACTTGGTGGAGTATAATTCTTCACTGCGACTTTTAAATAAAAGTCAATGTGTTCATAAAAGTGTCTGCGACAAGCATTTTGAAAAAAGATTTATTATCAATGAAAAACGAACACGTTTATCATGTCCGACTTTATTTACGGACGAGGAAATTGAATCTGGTGTCCCTCGGAAAGATCTGTTCTTTCACAGGAGTAAGTAAAACTACTACGTCTTATTAAAACTGTATGTACCGTAAAACAGGGTGAATAATTGTTACGAGGCGATTAGAGAATATATAGGTATGTTTCAAAGACAGTTTCATTCGTTTATTTTAGTTTCTGTAGATATTATCCTGAAACCCGCCTAGCAGCGCGACATGACGCGTCCCGGCTTTCACTACCTACATATACTTTACCTTTTTTCTATAGAATTTAACCAAATCTGCATTTCAAACATATTTCTCTAATCACCATGCTATCTTTATTCATCATGTTGTGGTACTTATGCATAAACTGCAACAAATTAAATTATAAATATTTTTAGATTTAACTACTGAGCATTCTTATACCAGCCAAGGAGAGCTAAGTAAGGAAAAACATGTAATTATGCATGATCATACTTACCATTCTAAGGAGCTTGACAGTCACTTTAAAGCACAATGTTACAATATTGCTGAGTCGCAGTCAGTTGAAGTTTCTGAATCTGTGCCTAGTACTTCACGAGAAATACAGCAGCCCGATGTCACTCCTAATATCAACACATCAACATTGTCCACAGTAGGTAAGTTTTTCTAAAAACAAAATGCTTATTTGCTTTTACACTGTGTTTTTGTAACCAATTGTGTCCAAAATAGATTATTATTAATAGTCAGTTAAAATAACTCTAACAAAGTCAAAATGTTTTATTGAATGTGCTGTGCAATACGTGTGCCACCAACCACTTGTTGGCCCTATCACATCATAGCAAAAGACAATTACTGTATAATTTGTATTTGTTGAGCAGCGGAAAATAAACAGACCATTTAATAGTCTGCATTCCCACTCGATTCAGTGATTAAATGGTGGGTTTGCACTGCCATATTATGGTGGCATTCTATTATTTGCTCAATATGTGTGTTTTCCTTTTCAGTTGCTCACCCACAGCCACAAAGAAAACGGCAACGGCAACGAATAATTTTTAAAGTTTCAGAGTTAACTCTGAAATGTAAAAAATTTACAGTTCAATGAAGAAGTTATCGAAATGTAAAAGAAAGTTAATTTACAGTTTTGAAACTAAACTTGAAAAAGCCAAAACTGTGTTAAGGTCGAGACCCTTCAGTGAAATAAAAAATATGAATAAGGTTGCCCACTCATTCATCGAGATGCAAATAAAACATAATAAATTAAAAATGAAACAAGATACAGGGAAAAAAGGAAGGAGGTACACTAACAAAGAAAAATTACTGTGTCTTTCTCTTATGAAACATAGTTCTAAAGGTTATCGGTTATTAGAAAAAATCTTTGTTTTGCCATCCAAGAGGACTCTGAACAGATTGACAGAGAATGTTAAAATTGGAACTGGAATCAATGTACTGATATTCAAACAATTAACCCAATCTGTGAAAAATTGGAAACCAATAAAAAAGATATGTTCCATAGTATATGATGAAGTTGCTTTATCTTCAAGTTTAAAATTTGTAGAATCTGAGGATAAAATCACGGGATTCACAGATTTCGGCACAGAAAGGCATTTCCAGTTAGCTGACCACGCCTTAACTTTTATGATTCGCGGCGTGTGTTCATCCTGGAGACAAGTTGTGGCATGTTATTTCATGGCGGGAACAGTACCTGCACATACTTTTAAAAAAATCATAAGTGATATAACATCTGCAGTGCTTAAAACTGGATTAAATCCAATTGCCATAATATCATACCAAGGGCCTACGTTTCAAACAACAATCAAGGAATTACAAGCAGAGACTAGGCGGAAATAATTACTAAATGAAGAAAATCCAGGTACATATAAAGAGCAAAGTTCTAGTTTTCAGATTTCATTTTATGCACATATTACTTTTATAACATTTTTCTTTTTATTCCAGATGGTACAGTGGATGTCAACGGCTATAAATTACATGTAATTTTTGATCCTCCACACTTAATAAAAGGAGTTAGAAATAATTTTTTAACAAAGACATGATTTTTAATAAAAAACGAGCGCAATGGAAAGATATTGTTGATGCATATAAAATAGACTGTGCATTAGGGGATGTTACCAAAACTAACTGACGAGCATGTAATCCCCAACAAAATTAAAAAAATGAAAGTCAGTAAATGTACCCAAACTTTGAGTGAAAGGACAGGTGCCTTTCTAAAATTTGTTTCTACAATTGGTAAGTAGTAGCCGCAGCACTGAACTTTTTTTTAATTAAACTTCTTTGATTTCTTGAAAGAGATTGGTCTTTGTAAGCAGTGATTTTTTTCCTTTATTCAAATCTGCTTTCAGCTTATACTAGCTAGATATTATTTTGGTTTACAATCAACCGTAATATTAAAGAAACACTAATTATTATAGCTGATGTACAAAACCGTTGGTGTGCAGAGTCCAACTCGCTCTAGGCCGTTTTTTTATTTTGCTAGTAATCATTTTTTGTATGTTGTTATAAGCATTTACAACAATAAACCAATAAGCGAGACAATGATAAATACATCTGAAGTCATTCTATTTTTTGATAAGCTGTTTGACAGTATGAATAGTTCACGAGGTGGTACCTGTCCAGGTAAACTTAGAGGCCCTGTCAGGCAAGGGTCAGTACATATTGATTTCTGGAAAGATGCAATAAAAATTTTATAAGAAATATATTTTGTGGATTCAATTAACAAAAGAGCTAAAAAAAAGGAGCACATTATCAACTCACGGCCTCTCACCGATGTGGATATGGAACCGGTTGCGAAGGGGTCAATCACTCCTAATCATTTATTGATTGGCAGATCCTGCGCGGCACCGCGAGTTGGTATCTTCGGCGACTCCGAGCTCATCGGCCGGTCGTCTTGGCGGACGGCACAGCGACTGGCGGACGTCTTCTGGAGCAGATAGTTGAAGGAGTACCTGCCCACGCTCCTTGCCCACGAATAATTCTGAACATAATTTCTAAAATTATCACTTTTGTTACATGATCTTTCATCATAAAGGTCATAAAATGTAAACCTATTTTCATGAATTTCCGCCGTTGCCTGATGACTAAATTGTAACAAATTACTAATTTGTATGGTATTTGATATAAACACAATGTCATATACATTTTTGTGATACAAACAATGAATTATACAATTTGTTTGTATTAATCGTATTATTTCAAGTATGGAAAGCTGCTAAAAAAAAATTTCTATAATTATCAAGCTAACTCTTTGACTAGTGTAAATTACATTTTTTGTTTTGGTGACTTTCAAATCCACCCAAATCAAAAACAGCAAGCTGACCACAATGGTAATTATCGCTTTATCACGAGGTTCAGTATTAGTAAAGATATTGTCAATACCTTTGCTGTGGTAGAGGCAACTCTTGTAGGTTCAGAAAAAAGATTCACTAAATCACAACATCGAAACAGCAAATTGAACCTACTACTCAGTACACAACTGTTTGCGAGATCTATATTGAAGTCCCCACAGACCACAATGTTCTTGCCTTTATTATTTTAAACAGTGCCTCATCCATTTTATTTTCAAACAAATTGTATGATGAGGGTGGGGGTCTACACTTATTACAACAAGCCGCTCAAGATTTATACAGGCTATTGCAATTGTCCGTTCACCAGATAGGCTTATAACTTCAATGTGTTCTCCAACATAAGTGTGTGACGGGCAAGTATTGTATAACGATTATGGTATGGGCAAGCCTTTGTATAACGATTTTTCGCTGCTGATTGAACTTGCTACCTGGCGATTTTTGAATCCAAACATAAACTAGTGATTTTAGAGCCAGTGCTCAGTAGGTAAGACATAAAATATCGATATTACTATAGTTCAAAAATAATTCCAGTTCCTTGGTCCCACTTGGTCCTCATGCCCTGAATATTTTGATGCACCAGGTTTAGCTTAAGTAGGTACTATTTTTTAATTACATTTATTATAGTATAAACTGATGAGAAGAAGGCATTTTTTAATGAAAATTATTGCCTAATTTTAAGTTACTCGTTGAAGTCTTAACTAATTTGATTAGTTGGAACAGATTCCAAAGCATCAATGCTATTTTTATGCTCAATAGAAGCTATCATTTTGTTAGCCAGGGAGCTGGCTAAGTTAATAATATTATAAGATAACAGATTTGCTAACTGTCGTTTATAATACTTAGATGGAAGATACATTTCATTTGTAAAATAAAATATTTTCCTATTAGGGTTATTAGTGTCAATGACTGAAATGAAAATTACCATGACGACATGTCAGTGGATCATGTTTAATTATCCATTGTTTCTTGTATATAGATTTTTTTACTGAACGATTGAATTTCAAAACAGTATGGCTTTTCTGTTTTTACTATAAAAAAAATATTATGTCATGGTATTATATATTATTATCATAAAGAATTATTAGGTATGTCTGTGTGTGCAAAATACAGTTTCTAAAGAAGAAAATCTAATTTTAATTCTTACTGTATTTTGCACATACAGAGGGCCAAGTGTGAGTTTTTTACTATTAACTGTGTCATATGCGTTTTTCATAATTTGTATGGAAACTGGTACAGCACATCTAGCGGTCGTTTTAGGTAACTACGAGTTTCCATACAAATTACGAAAAACGCATACGACACAGTTAATAGTAAAAAAACTCGCACTTGGCCCTCAGAATAGAAACGCATAATCCGGGCAGTGTCATCCTACCAAATCAAATTTCCCGCCAAGCGCCGCCATGTAGCACAGTAGCGCCGCTATGTCAGTGGTGGTGTCCGCAGGAACTTGTCTACGTACCCCATATATAGCCCTGAGCATAGACATATATATACTAGCGTAGGAGACCAACTGACATCTAAACATCGCATGACCGAAACGGAAATGAGTATGTGTGCAAAATTCACATGTGGTTGAGCCAGTTTTAGTGATGTGCATGGGTGTTTTTTATATTATCGATAGCACGTAGTACTTTCATGATAATGTGTCGTTGAAATTACCGCGATATCATAAGTCGAAATCGGCAATCCTATTTATTATTTTGAATCTGCTATACTACATAATTTTTGTTTTGAGTTACTTTTCCTAACTTTTAGTTTTTTAAAATGACAAATCATCAATCAGTCAATTCAAATGCCATTTCCTTTACTCCAATAAATATTTTTTTTTGTTAACAGTTGATAATAAAAAATTTGCAGAAGTAAAGAAAGCATTAACATCATTATGGAAATGTTAATATTTAGTTGAATACAAGCCAAGTAATAAATAAAACAATATAAATAAACGATTTTTATTTTTAATTACAATACGTCACGTTGCAACGCATAACAACAAAATTTTAACTCTTTGTAAACAAAAAAATGAGAATGTACAAAACAAAAACATTTACAATAGAGAAGTTCATGATGTTCAAAATATACAATTTAACTCGATAGAATTGAAAGATAAACCAAAAGTAATAAAACAGTGAAAGTTTTTTTTAAATTCGTCAATAAATGACTGAGAAATAAATTATTGATATTTATTAATTTGACGACCGCTTAGCCTAGTGGGTAGCGACCCTGCCTACGAAGCTGGAGGTCCCGGGTTCGAATCCCAGGTCGGGTCAGTATTTATATGATGAATATCGATACTGGTACCGGGTCTTGGTTGTTATATGTATGTGATGTCTTCGCTTGGTACGCAAAACAGAAGCTAATGCTTAGTTTGGGGCCACGACGTTGTAATGTGCACGTTATTATTATTATTATGTATTTTCGTGCGGTTTGACTGGTGGATTCTTACTGCCCATGACGTCACATTGTCTACTCGATTGAGTGTCGCGTCATCTCACTGCACCACAAATTATGCCTTGGATGCCTTGGACTAGTCTATAATATCTTTTGTTTCTTTGTGTAATAGGTAATTAAGTTTTATTTGAATATAAAGGAACAAGTTTTTGTAAAAGACAAAGTGATAATTTACCTAAAATTGATATTTTCACTGTGATGGACTTTTCTTCAAATCCATTTTATATTAGTGCTGAAATAAAAGTTTAGGCTCTAAAGTTGAAGGTCCTGGTGATATATCCCGGTAAACGTACGCTGACACCGATCGCTTGGTCTTCAGATTGACCTGTACAGAAATTACAGTTGGCATAAATGCTCTGACTTTAGATATTAAGTATTATTAGTATATTACTTAATATACTTAGTAAGCACATATGAAAAAAAAAGAAACCCCTAACGGCACAAATTCAGTAGGTATAGATCCTTTCTTCAAAAGTCGTCGGTGATTTAGTTAGACAAAACAGTTATCCGTAAAATGTCTACTGCAAACCAAAGAATGTTTTCGAGGAGTCCCACCTGTTCTATTTAACATTTTTTTCCATTGTTCTATGCTAACCGTGTTTACAGGAAACCTGGATATTATGAAATAGTCATCATTATCAGGAAGCATTTTTTAACACCGCAGTTTCTTGGAGGAAAATGAGGTTAAACTATTGTATACAGTAGTTTTGTCATTCAAAGTTAAATTATTTACGACGTTCATAATCAGAGAACAGATAGAACGTCAGACTTTAAATCATAAATAAATAACGATTAAAATTAAATAGAGCATCAGATTTTAAATCTTAAATAAATAACGATTAAAATTAATTGTGTATATATCTTATATTTTCATTTGAAAAAGTCTTGTATTTACATATATACCCTATGTGTAGTATATATGTATAGATGTCATACTTTCCCTTACAATGTGCTGCCAGGCTAAATAAACCTCACAATATGTTTAAAAACAGTTAACGACATCATTCCAGTGGAACAGGTGCAATTAGGTAATATCAAATTTACAAAATATTTATATTTGAAAATATCGACATATCGATACATTTTGTGCAATCCCTATGCTTCATTGTTTGATTGTAATTTTACACAATATTTTTGTATCGTACACATAATTGTTTAAAATAACAAATTATTTACAAAATAAAGTATTTACCGTATACTACTGATGTACAACCAAGTAAATTTAGGATTGCTTTTTATAAAAATAAGCATTAAGATAACAGTATGTTATTGGCAGTACTTACCGGTGAAATGTCTCTTTATTTGGGTTATTAACATATGTTACAGTGCAATTTAAAACTGAACACTACACCATTTTTATCACAAGAATTAATTTTTGTAGAATTCAAAACGATTAAAACACAAAATAGAAAACAAAGCTGGACCTTATTTTGACAAGTGAGTAAAGAAGACTAAATGTGTTCAAAGAGGTTTTATGTCAGATTTTCTTGCATTTCTTTCTCGCATGTAGGATTTCCGCAAAGAGCTGGATGTCATTCGCACACTGTGTTCCTCTCTTACGCTAGTATATATACCTTTATGGCCCTGAGTGACGCATCTGAACCCCCTATCTAATCTGTGGAATGAGCAACATAGCTTGTGGCCAACGATATGGTGATTGACTGGGCTGATTGAGAATTTGCTTACTGTGAGCTATTATGGCTGCAGCAGTCAAGTTAAGGTTATGTTCGCTTAATCTGCGACGCGAGCTGGACTTAAAATTATCTAATCTATGTATGAGTCCAAGAAAGCGGTATATAGTGCATTTAAATAGTCCATCCATTTGTGCAACATTACGAAATATTTCTATGACATACAATGTTTTCTACTGGAAATGAGTAGGCGTGCAAAAAGTTATGGATCGACTTACGGCTTTAGTGTTATTGTAATGAAAGGAATGAATGTATTTAAACAAATTAAAATTATTTGAAAATATTAACTCAAAAATATATCTCTAATTTACTTTGCAGCTTATGTATACTTTACACATACTTTATATAATTTATATTCAAAGTTATCTCAAGAAGAATACATCTGTTAGCGATAGAGCAATTATTTCAAGTTTCATAATTAAACGTAATTTAACCGGAAAACAGCACACCACTAGTTCTCAATAACGTTTGTTATTACCGGTGATTACCGGTATAGGTACAACCCTAGTTGAGAAAGAATTTTGTTGAAGTTGAAAGTTGAACTACGAAATTTTGAATGACGTCACACGCGTGAAAGAGAGCGTGGTGCCGAATTTTATTTCATGAGACAAAAATATATGTTTTTTGGTTACACGAACAAGATGGAAGATTGTGGGAAGAGTATAAACTAGAGATGAACCGAATATCCGGTAACTATCCGGTATCCGGCCGCCATAATACTATCCGGCCGAATACCGGATAGCTACTAAAATAATAATAAACCATATAAATAACTAATAAATAAGAAACTGGATAAAAGAAACATATTTTTGAGTTATTATTTGCTTTATTTAGTTAGTCTTAATACCACTTAGCTTAAATATATTTAGTTTTAGTTTTAAATTTTTAATCACACAAGAGTAAATTTATGTAATACAAAGAAAATGAATGAATTAGTACTCATACTGCACTAAGGGCAAATTATGGTGAGTAAATACTAATAATTTCTCTGCATTGAGAGGTAGCAGGCGGTTGCGTTTCTCTTCATAAATAAGGCCAGCTTCAGAAAAAAGTCTTTCGTTATACACACTGCTGCAAGGTGCAGAAAGGTGGAACCGAGTCCACCCGAACGTTTGCGCGCTGCCTACGCAAACGGCTAAGTTTCGCCGGATATCCGGCCACGTGGTGGGCCGAATATCCGGTATCCGGCCAAACTGCTATCCGTTTCATCTCTAGTATAAACCGTCACTTAGTGCCGACCTTAATTACGCCCCTCAAAGCCCCTTCACCCCCTTTCTTATTGGGGCAAAGCTTTGTATGGGACAACGCCAACCCTGATTTCATCTCTTCGTTTCACAAAGCCGAGTGAAATTGGCATAATAAAGAAAAAGAAGCCAAGTACACTGTCCTGAACCTGGTGTTAGGTATGTCCATGATTGTCACATTATATTGGTACATGTTGTGATCGTTGTGATTTGATGACTGTTGGCTTCGTTATAAAATTCAAAGAATGTGCCTGTATGTAAGGACCGGGCGAACAACCCTTTTCAATTTCTCCACGTTAAGTGTCCTAATTTCTACTTTTAGGACACTCGTCAACTCAGTCACGTACGGAACATCGTTGCGTGCACGTCGTTGTTAATTCGTAAAAATTCCAAATTAAGTTGTGTTAGGTTGCACAAACTATGATAGGAAGGTCAATAAACATGAAAATGATATTTCTCATCATCAATAATAACCCTTTTAACTTTGTTCTTGATTAAATACCATTTTCGAGTTTTATCGTTCGCCATAGCACAGTAAACCTACTCCGAAAAATTTTTGGTCCTTCTGTTAGGCGTCCATCTTTTTCACACATGCAGTACACTTTTCATGTGTGAAAGAGATGTAGGAAACTTATCTCAACAAAAAATGTGTTCGCTCAGAGTATCACTGTACAGCCACGCACCGAGCGTCTACACTGCACTGTATACGGTTTAACTTTGTAAGGCCGTCTCGTTAATGTTTGTAGTTAGGAATAAAGATTTGAACTAATAGATACATATTATAGTGAACATTACAAAAATCTAAAGAACTAGTTTTATTTGACGGGCAATGATAATACACTACCTATAATATTTTCTTTTGTACCTAATAATAAATCGTAATACACGTATTTTATCGATTGTGCCGGTCCAATTTCCAAATCATTTCAAACATAATTCCAAATGCTAAAAGAACGGTTGGAATGTCAATTCTAATGTTCTTTTCATGAATTGGCGGCTATGTTATTGTTAATGTTTAAATTTGATTTTATATATATGAAATTATTTTGTCATTAAAATTTATTAGTTTTCCGAAGACCTCTACACTAGGCACAGCCTGTATCGCAGAGGCCTTACACAAGATTAACTTAAATACAATACCGAGAACTTATTACAAAATAAACTTAACCTATTTATTATTCAACATTTTACTTCATTATTATGCACCTACATACATACATATAAACCCAGTTACACGGATACACGATAATGTATTTCCAATTACTGACATTTCAATAAATATATAAATACACACGCACACAGTAAATATATACTTAAATACACCGATAATACATATATACATACATTCACACATACATATACATTCACACATACATATATATACATACATACATATATATACATACATACACACACATACATACATATACGCATACACACAGGTTCATATATATAAACATACACATATATAACACTAGATTCCAGAAATACAATATGTTCTCTATTTCGGTATATGTTAGACCGCAGCTATTTAGAAATAATATGTTTAGCCTGCCCAACTGATAGGTCTTTTAGATTACACCTGTTTGCTACTACTACTAAATGCAATGTTGATCACTGGTATATCCGTTTTATAAACCCGTCTATTCTGCAACCGATAATAATCATGAGAACACAAAACATTTCTATGAACTTGCAATGTCACTTGTAGTATGTACAGCTGTCGAACTGTAAAAACAGCACTTTCCTTGTAGAGGGTGGTTGGTTGGAAACCTGAAAGGTTTTTTGTAGATGACTCAGCACAGAGAGCTGTGCTCGCTCGATCACTAGCATCAATGTCTTTGAAGTGCCTGTCCATACAGTTATGCAGTAGTTCAACAAGGATTGGCACAAGGCAAAGTACACCATCCTCAAGACATGATAATTTGTCGAGTCGCGGAGTGGTTTCACTACACAAATGATTTTTGTGATCTGCCCAGAAAGAGTCACAATATGATTTTTAAATGTCAGTCTTTCGTCGAGACTGATTCCTAGGTATTTAATATCATCAGTACAAGAAATACTTTCACATAAGCAATTACCATAACCAGTAGTAAGGGACGTTTGACATGCGATACCTACTATGTAATTTAATTTTGAGGGAAATCAATGGTTTACAAACTTTCGTTTTATAAAATGTCATGAATTTAGTTTCAATGACATTTAGAATCAGCAAATTTCCTGTTAGCCAATTATTAATTTTAGTCATACCACTCTCTGCAGTTGTGATGCAATCTTCCCAAGATGAATCATAAAATATTATAGCCTAATATATTAAATCATTAGATTATATATATATAATGATTTTATTTATTTTCTTTTGCTATTTGTCGGCGTATTACGGTATTATGATTTTTAGTTGAAGTGTGTTTTAGCATATGAAAAATCTTAATTAAAATGTACAAATATAAACCAAATTATAACTAAATTATATAAAAAGTAAAACTAAAAGTATTTACAAATTAAAAAATACTAAGTAAATTATGATAAATGACTAAATTTTAAAGAGACGATGGGTTCAGGGTACCAAGGATGCTTGCCGCGTTGCCGCGCTGTATTGCGACACTGATCCTCTGAACAAAGTACTCCTTGCTCAAAGGATCCCCTGTCAACAGACACAGCGCGACACCCAAATCGTGGACAAATGCTTTGGTATCCTTGGACAAGGGACCCATCGTCTCGACAGCAAAAGGGATGAAATGGTAACGATTTAAAAGTTCCATGCTTGGCTGTTTTCCTGCGAGCTGCTGTCTCAGCAGCTGCTCCAGTTTTTTTAGATGTATTTTTAATATAACTTTGACACAATGTTTTAGCATATTTTGCTAATTTCAGTTTACTACAATGTTGAAAGCCTATTCCCTCTTTCTCAAGTCAACCGCTAAAAGTAATAAGTATGTAAATACTTGCATTATAATAACATTGGGTTATGACTTGCGTCAGAATATTATGTAGCTTTATCGAAGTCAAAAAAGCTCAGCCAAAATTTTTTTCTTTTCCTCAAATTGGGACTACGATATGGTAAATCTCATATGGGATATCAAATCGTTTTGTTTTGTCACTACTCAAGTAGGAAAATATTTTTATTAGGAACTATGTATCTTTTTAAACTGGTCTTTACTCATTTATTAAGTATTGTATCTTTCAAGAAGATGGAAGAGACCAGAAGTAAGGTGCATGAACCCGCAACAGGCCAAGTTTTCCAATTAAGAGAATGCTCAGTGAGGTTGTACCGATGCGACCTTTCCAATGTCTCAATTCCATCTGATGTCCAAAGTGACACCCAATGTGAAGGGATCAAACAGCTCCATGTGATGGTGGAAGATACGGATAATATCGCCTGCGCTATGGTAAGGCTTGCTTGTTACTTATTTTGCCCACAGCTGATGTGCCTAGTGCCCCCTGCATTCAAAATTTATTTGCTTAATTTAAAACATTTGACAAGGATACAGCCACAAGCTGGCACAATTCATTTTTCATTACGGCATTAGGGAGTACCTGTATATCAGTACAGATTGGATAAGGGAAACAACATAAGTAAGGGTGGGGAATGAGTTGTCGATAAACTTTTGAATTGTGAACTCATGTTGTCAACATCAATAGTAATACTTCAACCCTAGCCATTTTTCAATATGTATTAGGTACTTGTTATTAATATTTTACTGTTGATGTCTGATGTAAACTTTTTTAAGCTTAAGTTAAGCTTAGTTTAAGTTTTAATATTAGTCTAAACAGTAACGTGCATTTTCACATTTGAGTTTTTATTATACAAAATTATATAGAAAATGTTATAAATTATCAATATTTCAGTGTACAGCTGTAACCTCACTTTTTAACACACTTTTATTAGTTCCACTAGTATGTTGTTTGTTTGTATGTGACGGAATCTTTGAACGCGATTTCACCCACTTCCACTGTTATCGAATTGAAATTTGAAAGGTACATGTGACTTTGATTATAATACACGAAGATGATAAACGTAATCTTATGCTGCAGCCAGGAATGTCTTCTCATGGGGACACTCCTCAACGGTTAATAGCATGAACACGAAACTTTGTTATCTTGGATTCTAACAGTTAACCATGATTTTCACCATAAAGTGATAATGCACATAGGATAATTTGCTCACGAGGAAACTCCTCAGTGGTTAGTGGCATGGACATGAAACTTTGTATATGAGTTCATTGTTTTAAAGGTATTTGTGAATTCCACCTGTTTGTTTGTAAACGATCGAATGTAGTTAAAAAAAATTTAAGACTAAAAATGAAAAAAATAAATTATAATTTAAAAAAAAAACACGCTTTAATAGCAATTGAACAAAAAAGCAGAAAATAATTTTTAGTATAAGAATAAAATGATTAATGAAAAAATTAATGTTATTGTGAAAAAGCCTGGGGTGCTCGATAGAAAGACAATCGAAAAAAAGACGAACTGGGCGATTATTATTACCATGTCTTGCAACACAGTCTACAATTTTACAGATTTTTCAAAATTTTGTGACAATTTAAAAAAAATTTTTGTTATAAATATTTTATTGAAACATTTTCTGAAAGTAGATCTAGTATTAAAATATTATTAAAATATGGTACAAAGCACCCCACGCTTTTTCGTAATAACATAAATTTTCTCATCAAACATTTTGTTCTTCAATTAAAAATTATTTTCTGTTTGCTATTAAAGCGTGTTCATTTTAGTTTTTTTTTTTACTATAATTTTACTTTATGTTATGGCGTTATTATCACGTTTAACATTCACATTTCTTTGAACTGGGACATACCCTTTACCTTCACCATGTTTCTCGTACAGACTGTTTTGTGATTTTGTTGAGAAACAAAGTATAAGTAAATCGGTGTTTTCGCGTATCCAAAAAAATCTGGCTCGTAACAATATCAAATATTTAAGTTGACAGTCCCTTAAAGTTTTAAAAGAATCAAGTTTCTACATCAACGTAATATCAAAAAGTACAGCCACTTATCGTAATCAAAAATATGCACTTTTGACACTCGCAAATAAATCAAAATCTGTAGGGTACTTTCCTTTGACCTAGAATCATGAAATTTGAAAAGAAGCGAGGTCTTACAGCCCAAGCAAAGGAAATAATCCAAAAGTTATTATTTTATTGTTATATCAGGTAAAAAATGTTATGTTATCTTTTCGTTGTCCTTAGCTCAAGAACAGCTTCAGTCTCGGTTCCCATTCCATTCCATCGGCCCTTTTTTATACCCCACTGCAGGGGCTTAGGCCTCCCTTCAAGATGAAGGGGCTTGCAGCGTAAATACACCACGCTGTTGCAATGCGGGTGGGTGGATTGTAACGACCGCCTTTTATTGACAGTAACCGGGATCAACTGCTTAACGTACTCTTCGAGGCACGGGATCAGTGATAGTTAATATTCTTTGATCAGAAAAAACTCATTGGTACACGCCCGGATTCGAACCACGGCCACATGGGCTTATAGATTTGAAACAGGTTCGCTGCGCTCGAGCTATTATGACAAATTTTCCGTCCCGGTTACATGTGTATCCGTCAACTCCGTGTCAGATAGTATAAACTTGTGTGAAAATGCACACTATTATTTAGACTATATCTGATGTTGAATGTAAAAGTCATAATTTTGAATTTCAATTTGATTAGCAGATGGATGTTAACATGCCCAGGCGATTGGTCGAGGATGAGGCTGTCATCAAAGAGGAATCGGATATAGGGCCTACCATACTGCAACGATATGTGCCGCCCGGCTTAAGCCAGATCACCACTGAGGTGTGTAATGTTGCCGCCTGCCGCACCTACATTAGCAACAGTAAATTAAGTGTTTTACTTCTTGTTGCAGGTTGCTCCGATTGATAGTGCGTCTGTGAAAGTGGAGTCGCAGTGCATTGAAGAGCTCAAGCAGGTGCTGGAGTGCAGCACTTCTCACATAAAGGAACAAAATCCTATTCTTAAAACGTCCTATGAATATTATGCCCAATTTATTGAATCTGGTGATTTAACTGATTATGATAGCACACATACAACTGAGGAACCATTTAAATGTCAAACACGTATTGCAAGCATACACACCGGCGAAAAACTATTTACTTGTGTCGTATGTGATGCAAAATTTGCGAACAATACTACATTAATTCAACATAAACGCACACACACCGGCGAAAAACCGTTTACTTGTGTCGTATGTGATGCAAAATTTGCGAACAAAACTACATTAATTCAACATAAACGCACACACACCGGCGAAAAACCGTTTACTTGTGTCGTATGTGATGCAAAATTTGCGAACAAAACTACATTAATTCAACATAAACGCACACACACCGGCGAAAAACCATTTACTTGTGTCGTATGTGATGCAAAATTTGCACAGCAGTCTCAATTAAGTCGACACAAACGCATACATACCGGCGAAAAACCATTTACTTGTGTTGTATGTGATGCAAAATTTGCACGGTCTGCCCATTTGATTAGTCACAAACGGATACATACCGGCGAAAAACCATTTACTTGTGTTGTATGTGATGCAAAATTTGCATGGTCTTGCGATTTGATTATTCACAAACGCAAGCATACCGGCGAAAAACCATATACTTGTGGCGTATGTAATGCAAGATTTGCAACGTCTTCAGTTTTAGTTCAACATAAACGCATACATACCGGAGAAAAACCGTATGCTTGTGGGATATGTGATGCAAAATTTGCACAATCCAGCACTTTAACTCAACACAAATTCAAACACACTGGTGACAAACCGTTTACTTGTGTCGTGTGTAATGCAAGATTTGCATCGTCTTGGGATTTAATTCGACACAAACGCACACACACCGGCGAAAAACCGTTTGCTTGTGTCGTATGTGATGCAAAATTTGCACGGTCTGCCCATTTGATTAGTCACAAACGTATACATACCGGCGAAAAACCATATAGTTGTGACGTATGTAATGCGAGATTTGCAACGTCTTCAATTTTAGCTAAACATAAACGTATACATACTGGAGACAAACCGTATGCTTGTGGGATATGTGATGCAAATTTTGCACAATCCAGCACTTTAACTAAACACAAATTCAAACACACTAGTGACAAACCGTTTACGTGTGTCGTTTGCAATGCAAGATTTGCATCGTTTTCGAATTTAATTCGACACAAACGCACACACACAGACGAAAAACCGTTTGCTTGAAGGATATGTGATGCAAAATTTGCGAACAAAACTACATTAATTCAACATAAACGCACACACACTGGCGAAAAACCATTTTTTTGTGTCGTATGTGATGCAAAATTTGCACAGCAGTCTCAATTAAGTCGACACAAACGCATACATACCGGCGAAAAACCATTTACTTGTGTCGTATGTGATGCAAAATTTGCATGGTCTTGCGATTTGATTATTCACAAACGCAAGCATACCGGCGAAAAACCACATACTTGTGACGTATGTAATGCAAGATTCGCAACGTCTTCAGTTTTAGTTCAACATAAACGGATACATACCGGCGAAAAACTATTTACTTGTGTTGTATGTGATGCAAAATTTGCATGGTCTTGCGATTTGATTATTCACAAACGCAAGCATACCGGCGAAAAACCACATACTTGTGACGTAAGTAATGCAAGATTCGCAACGTCTTCAGTTTTAGTTCAACATAAACGCATACATACCGGAGAAAAACCGTATGCTTGTGGGATATGTGATGAAAAATTTGCGAACAATACTACATTAATTCGACACAAACGCATACATACCGGCGAAAAACCATTTACTTGTGTCGTGTGTAATGCAAGATTTGCATCGTTTTCGAATTTATTTCGACACAAACGCATACATACCGGCGAAAAACCATTTACTTGTGTCGTATATGATGCAAAATTTGCACGGTCTGCCCATTTGATTAGTCACAAACGGATACATACCGGTGAAAAACCATTTACTTGTGTTGTATGCGATGCAAAATTTGCATGGTCTTGCGATTTGATTATTCACAAACGCAAGCATACCGGCGAAAAATCACATACTTGTGACGTATGTAATGCAAGATTTGCAACGTCTTCAGTTTTAGTTCAACATAAACGCATACATACCGGAGAAAAACCGTATGCTTGTGGGATATGTGATGCAAAATTTGCACAATCCAGCACTTTAACTAAACTCAAATTCAAACACACTGGTGACAAACCGTTTACTTGTGTCGTGTGTAATGCAAGATTTACATCGTCTTGGGATTTAATTCGACACAAGCGCACACACACCGGCGAAAAACCGTTTGCTTGATTCGTATGTGATGCAAAATTTTCACGGTCTGCCTATTTGATTAGTCACAAACGCATACATACCGGCGAAAAACTATTTACTAGTGACGTATGTGATGCAAAATTTGCAGGGTCTGCCGATTTGGTTCGATATTTATAAACGTATACATACCGGCGAAAAACCATTTACTTATGTCGTATGTGATGCAAAATTTGCGAAGTCTGCCTATTTGATTAGTCACAAACGCATACATACCGGCGAAAAACCATTTACTTGTGTCGTATGTGATGCAAAATTTGCACACCAGTCTCATTTAAGCAACGCATACATACCGGCGAAAAACCATTTACTTGTGTCGAATGTGATGCAAAATTTGCACAGTCTGCCTATTTGATTAGTCACATATGCATACATACCGGCGAAAAACCATTTACTTGTGTCGTATGTGATGCAAAATTTGCACACCAGTCTCATTTAAATCGGCACAAACGTATACATACCGGCGAAAAACCATTTACTTGTGTCGTATGTGATGCAAAATTTGCACACCAGTCTCATTTAAATCGGCACAAACGTATACATACCGGCGAAAAACCATTTACTTGTGTCGCATGTGATGCAAAAATTGCATGGTCTTGCGATTTGATTAGTCACAAACACATACATACCGGCGAAAAACCATTTACTTGTGTTGTATGTGATGCAAAATTTGCATGGTCTAGCGTTTTGATTAGTCACAAACGTATACATACCGGCGAAAAACCATATAGTTGTGACGTATGTAATGCAAGATTTGCAACGTCTTCAATTTTAGCTAAACATAAACGTAAACATACTGGAGACAAACCGTATGCTGTTGGGATATGTGATGCAAAATTTGCACAATCCAGCACTTTAACTTAACACAAATTCAAACACACTGGTGACAAACCGTTTACTTGTGTCGTGTGCAATGCAAGATTTGCATCGTTTTCGAATTTAATTCGACACAAACGCACACACACAGACAAAAAACCGTTTGCTTGTGGGATATGTGATGCAAAATTTGCACACTCTTGCACTAACTCAACACATCGCGTATACAATGGCGAAAAAATATTGACTTGTGACGTACAATATGTGCCACCAGTCTAAAAGGCTCAAAAGTTAGCACTAGATACCTGCGCAAACACCGAAAATATGGGAAAGGGGCGGTGAAGACAGTTGGCGCGGCGAGACAGGTCGGCCGCGAGAGCAGGGGCTCTACTCTGACTCTTAACCCGGCTCCGAAGCGGCGTCGAACACGCGGTTTCAAAAATCCGGTCGCTAGGACTATGGGCGAGAGTACGGATTTTTGGCGCGTATTCGGCGCTGCGTTAATTTACCAGAGTACGGCCGCAGGTTCCTTCGCTCTCACCCATCGATATAAGTTTAAGAAGATTTGTGGTCCGACACGTAAAAACATCCAGAAAAAAATTAGTGCCATGTCACGCTCGATGGCAGTAATTTTTCGTAGTGTTGTTTCGCCACCCGACCTAATCGGATGCAGCACAATGCCGAAGTGTTCAATTAAAAAATGCAGAAATCACACATCAAACACAAGAAAAAAAGATGGTATTTTGTATTTTCGGTAAAGAAAATTGGACCTCATTTGAATTTTGTTCTGTGGTTTTTATTATAAAGAGCCAATGTAGAATAATATTGAATCACAGACCAGTCAACCTATAGACCACGCTTTGACAGGGAGTAGCATTCACCAAGGCTATGGTAGTGACACTACTTAACTACGTACCTTGTGAGAGCGGTCAGTTGTAAGCAGGTCGGAAGCCATTAAATTGTCAATTTTGAACGAGCCAATGAATACTAGCCGACCTCTCCCCGCACCCCGCCACTTTTTGGCGATTTCGTTTTCATACTGACGTTTATTAAAGCGTGGTCTATAGGTTGACTGGTCTGTGTATTGAATTAATGTCGTTTGTTTAAAATTATCGATAACGGTTGAGATATAAACCAACCAATTATCAAATACACTTAATTATGACTAGGCTCGTATGTTTTGTATTCCCATAATATTTGGTCGCATAATAAGTGGGTTCCGTTCTTCATTAGCCCATTTTTACCCCACTGCAGGGGCTTATGCCTCCACCAGGGTGAGGAGGGGGCTTGAAACAAATCCATCACGCTACTACACTGCGGGTTGGGGATTGTAACGACCGCCATCTATTGACAGCGCCCAGGACCGACTGCTTAACGAGCTCTCCGAGGCACGGAGTGAGTGATAGTTATGTATTTAAGTCAGAAAAACGCATTGGTACACGACAGGTTCGTTGCGCTTTGGGCTATCACGACTTTTATCGTTCTGTTCCACACTAATTGAATCGCATTTTTAATATATTTATTTTATTATTTTTTGTTTATCATTCTTTTTCTTAGCACTTTCAAATATTAACAAAAGAGAGAGCTCAGCGTGCTGTCTTAAAAGTCGGATACTATCTATCCTATAATTAATCAACAGTTTTTTTTTTTGTATTTTGTATAAGGAATCCCAAATGTTATCTGTTAGAAAATTGTTTATTCTATTATCATTTAATTCGACACAAACGCATACACATCGGTGAAAAACCATTCGCTTATGGCATATGTGATATAAAATTCGCATATTCCAGTCAATAAACACAACACACACACCGGCGACAAACAATTTGCTTGTGGGATATGTGATGCAAGCATACATATAATACAGTACCCGGCCGTAAGTTATGCACACGACTTATAGAAAGCAGCTACATGAAAAATAGTTTAAAAATAAAACTATAGGTATCCTTATCGTTTTTTTTATTTAATTACAAAACTACATTGACGTTATTATAATTAAATTAAAAATTACAAGATTATTTATAATTTTGTTTTTAAAATTGTTTTTACTTAGCCACTTTTTAAAACTCGTGTGCATAATTTACGGCCGAGTACTGTACAAACGTTGGCTCTTCTTAATCATAATGCTCATACTAGTTTTGTTCCGTCAGAGCCAATGTGAAGACGTCCGATACAGAAATTGTACTTGCTCTAAGCGCTGTTTAAAAATAAAATGTTTGAAAAAAAGTTTTATTTTAATAACTTTTTCATTTGCCCTTGAGGATGGCTATGGTGCAGATGAAAATGACATTCGCTCGACAATACTCGACATATGCGGCCCGCACACTACAGTATAATGATCATTTATCTCAATTAATGTCATTACTATTTATCGTGTGCGGCAGAGAATGATGGAATGAACTCCTTAATGAAGAATGATACCACAGAAATGATACTGACGAGATCCTACGCATTATGTGCGTGTTGCAACACGTTCGCCTATTAATTGGTGAAGCATACACACGTTGGCGCACGCGGTGTATATGCTTATGTATCATCTCAAAACAGGTTTCCAAATAAGTTTTATGGCTATTAACCACCAGGGGGTGCTGCAGTAGATGTGCACCTTCGAAACATCTGGACTGATTTCGATACGGTTTTTTTTGCATTACATAGGTATTACATATGAGTAGATAATTAAATAAAGTGTATTAAATAAATAGTCATCGTTTTCTGTAAAAAATCGTAATATTAAATTTTTCATTATGGCATATTTAGTTCCCGTCATAATATTGTCTTTTATTAATGTCATTTGTACAAATTTAACTCGATGTTTCACAACTGCCAGGCGTCCCGTGATGCCTCACAATTTTTTTATTTGTATACCTACTTGCAAATAGTTACACATATTTAATTTATTTGTTTGTACTGCGTGGAAAAAATTAATGATTCAAATGGATTTGTCTTTTTTTTAACGAAAAAAAATTATTGTTACCCTACAAATAAAAGGACAAACGGACTCTGACCCCGCCAACTCATCTCCTCGTTTTACAGAGCCAAGTGCACTGTCCTAGACCTAGTATTACGTCCATGCTTATGGGCTTTTATGGAGCTTGCCTACTCTAATCTGTTATTTCTATGAGTATATTATTGTCATTTGTGCTGTGTACATGTACGTCCCATAAAAGTATGTATAGGTACTAGCGTAAGAGAGGAACACAGTGTGCAAATGACATCCAGCTCTTTGCGGAAATCCTACATGCGAGAAAGAAACGCAACAAAATCTGTCATAAAACCTCTTTGAACACATTTAGTTTTTGTTGGCGACTTGTCAAAATTAAGTCCAGCTTTTGTTTTCTATTTTGTGCTCTAATAATTCTGAACTACATAAATTAAATCTTGTGAATTACAATGGTGTCGTGTTCTGTTTTAGATTGCACGGTAACATATGATAATAATCCAAATAAAGAAAGATTTTACATGTACCTAAGTACTGCCAATAACATACTGTTACCTTAATGCTTATTTTTATAAAAAGTGTTCAGTCCTAAAATAGGTACCTACTGAACGTGACATTAGAATAGTAACATTTTATTTAATTATTGCCTGTGGCAACATTTCTTTTATGTGTGTGACAAAACTTCGATAAGATTGTGGTGAATACTCAACTGTGGTGAACGAACACACGTGCGTGCTATTGTGAATAGTGAGAATTCTATATAACCTTAAACATTTTATTCCTTTTTTTGGAAGACTTTCTTTATTTCTCTAAGTGCCAATTTTTATCCAGAATAGTAATAAAAAAGTTTAGGCACCTACTTGGAAATAATTGGTTTTTCTAACCCGTGACCGGTGCAATGATGAAGATAAGATTTGTGTTCGTTCCATCGTTCGTTATAATGGTGTAAATGTTCAAATTTTTAAAGTACATTTTTGATGCTGAACCGGAAATTCAATGTTATTGGAAAATAAACATCTATAGGTTCCGTTGGTGCACTAGAGATATAATTGTGAGATCGTCATGGCCGGATTTTCAGAAGACAAAGCTATCAGGGTGCGAGAATGTTCAATACGTTTATTCAGATGTGATCTCTCCAGTACTGGGGTGCTGTGTGTCGGCCTGCCAGAAGTCCGCATTAAAACTGAACCACGGGACGAGTATCCGGTGACTGCTTACACCTGCGCCAAAACTCCTAGTACAAGGGTCAGTTTCAATCATTTTGTGTTACAGTTACAATCAAACTTTATGGCGGATCTGAATTTAGGCACAAATCGCGTCGCTGTAACCAGTTTTAAGTGTAGCGGGATGTAGTGGAGCGAGGGGTATATGACTAGCTGCGCAAGCTGCAGCGTATTCCGATTCACATAAAGTTTGAGGTGAACTATATGAAAAATCGTTTCTGTAATAAGGTGTAGCTTGTCCAAAGCAAGAGTTTTGTGGTGACCACACAGTGTCGTCTGGGATCGGCTTTAGAAAGAGGGAATAGGACGTCAACATTCTAGTACCTAAAATATGCTAAGAAACACTGTTCAACAAATAAAAAATACTACAAGAAAACTAAAAATATGCTCACAAATAGGATAAGAAAACCAAATCATTAGATATTTAAAATTAAATCAAAACAACACAACAACTTACATAGCCGCCAATTTGTAAAAAGAACATTATAATAAGATACACTAACACAAAAAAATAAAATATTGAAAACACTATATTAAGGTATAGACTGTAATTTGTGGGTTTACTCAAAAACAGTGCATTGGTCAACCGACTTCAACTTTTGAGGATGAAGCACCTTCGAAAACCACTGTGTATAACTATCAGTTTAATCATGGGCAGTCTCTGCTCATGGATGAATTTAAAAAGGTTACTCTAAATTGGTTTTGCTACCACAAATTATTTGGTACTGTGTGGGAACCAATAATTCAAGTTCGTCATTTTACATATCGCAAAATAGAGGCGTCCCTGGCATACTACCTGGCATATACCTAAGTATGACGAGCATACTTAAGACGTTACATGTACATTTGATTCTAAAAAAGATTTGTTTGCATTGGATTCCACAGAATCTAACAATTGATCACAAACAGGCTTGTGTCGATCGGTGCCATAGAGATATAAATATAAGTAGGTTATTTAAAGGTCTTTGATTGGTGCAAAAACAATGTTAAAAAATCAAAATACCCAAAAGTTGAAGTCAGTTTATTGTTGCACTGTTTTTGAGTTAGCCAATGTCCAAAATTGTAATAAATTGTAGCACGAAAATGTTCATGAGTCTAATTTATTGTGATGAAGACATGCAATTTTCAAAATCACACCACAATAGAAAAACAATTGACAGTTATATGAAACAAAATGTATTCTACAGCCAGGGTTGTATTTTTAAATGTTTTAATTACTTTTTAAATATTTTTTTGTAAGGAGCCAGTTCCGCATACACAAATAGCAGTCCTTGTACACATCAGTGACATATTTAAAAGACTATAATTTTCCTAATTCCTGTTATGCATAAGTGTGATTACAGACTGCCCAAATGGCCTAGTGGTTTGAGATAGCCAATTCCAGATACAAAGTTGCAGGTTCGATTCTCGCCTGGCCCAAATATTTGTGTGCATGCGTCTGTCTAATTGTTCAATGTCTGGGTGTGAAATATCTATATATGGATGTAATATCTATACTAATATTATGAAGAGGTAAGATTTGATTTTTTGTTTGTTTGTTATGAATAAACTCAAAAACTACTTAACATCAGTCATTATCAATCAATTGTCTCTATTAATTAAATGTGTCGTGACCTTTAATCTGACCAGATATGGTTGACAAATATGACCAAATAGTGAATAAGTTAAAAGATTTTAAAAATTCTTTCAAAAATGTAATTGATTAAGTAATAATTCAAATATTCATTCTTCATAAATTTTTTAAAGTGTATCCTTAAGTATAATACCTTTAAAGCTCACATTATAAGTTTTAAAATAAAGTTAATCACTAAAATTTCTTATAGTTCACGAGCTATTATGACTCATAACACTGAGCAAGTAAAAAAAAATTATAAATGAATAATGGTAATAGGTAATTAGAACCATTTTTATTTAACTTATGTGTGTAAAAATTGAAAATTCTATAATGCTAGTTTGATCATATAACCTGTATATTTCAAAATCCCGGTAAATCATAGTGGGCTGTGCTTTTGAATGTTACAGAAATCAATCACTGTTGATATTCTGTATTTCAGCAATACACAAGGGAGGACACATCAGTAGCTCCATCTAGTTCTCATCAATCAGAATAATTGCATTACATGTAGACGCAAACCTCTTTTATTTGAATATATTTAATAGGTGCTTACCTGGCTTTTAAACACAGTATGCCTAGTTTTTCTTGTGTTTGAATGAACATGCATCTATATGAAAAAAAAAAACGGCGCGTCGGACTCGTACACACAGAGTTCCGTAGTGTCAGCATCTTCTTTGACTAATTTATCAACAGAAAACCCTCATAAAAACATGTTTGCTGTATCAGGACCCCCCTTTCAGTATTAAATTTATTTTATTTGGTGTTTTAGCGGCCATAGTAATACTGCAAAAATTTCAATGTCAACCTATCACGGTTCTCCTGTGACAGACGGACAGAGAAGCTTTTTATAATAGGGTGCCATTCGCACTTTTTAAGTACGGAACCCTAAAAACTATGTGTATCCTGTTTCGCAAGCCAAGTAATACATATTAAATATAATTCAAATGAAGGTGGGGTGCGTCCTCGTGATATGCCAAAACAACTTTGCAGTATATGTTTATTCTTTCATGTGGTTTCTATTCCTTTGTGATATACCTAACATTTTCAGCTCAGTGTAAGTAAGTGATATATTTCCTGTGTTTTCACAAAAATCATCGAACTTCAAGTATACAATGTTAGAACATCAAGCGTGCCCCTAGCTTTTGCATACTCTAGCACATTAACATTGTTTAGCATGCCATATCTAGTAGTGCGCATCTTCTGATCTGGTGTGTCGCTTCAACATACCACATGTAAACTCAGATATTTTGATCATAGGTGGAAGCGGTTGACTCCCTGCCAGTGAAGCAGGAGCCTTTGAACACCAACATGATAGAAAGAACTACAAACTACAAACATGTACGAACTAAAACTAGTATAGTACATATTGAAAAGTTCAAAACCTCCAAACATTTAAACATACCTAACTGTATACTTACCGATAAACTATATAATTGTTATATATGTAGAACGAAATTCAAATGTTCTAGTGATTTAAATTCTCATAAACTTGTACATACTAGTGAGAAAAAATTCAGTTGTGAAATATGTGATGTAAAACTGACTCGAATGCAAAGCATGAAGGCGCATGTACGTATTCATACTGGTGAGAAACCGTATAGTTGTAAAATATGTAATGCAAAATTTACTGAATCAGGACAATTGAAAAGACACATGATCGTACACACTGATGAGAAAGCATTTAGTTGTAAAACATGCAATACAAAATTTGCTCTTTTAGGCAATTTGAAATCGCACATACGAATACATACCGGTGAGAAACCGTTTTGTTGTAAAATTTGCGATGCAAAATTCACAGAAGCAGGCTTATTGAAAAGACACATGGTAGTTCATACTGGTGAAAAGCAATTTAGTTGTAAAATGTGCCCTGCAAAATTCTCTCGGTTGGAACGCATGAAAAAGCACTTAAGGGGGCAATTACAAAAAAACGGCATGTTTAGGTACAATTTTAGGAAGTTTGGAAAGGTATATGGTCATAAACCTAATTCTAAAATAAAGATCAGTTCTTAATTTACAATTGTGTTAGAAAACATTTGCATATTTTACACTCTTTCACACTGAAAAAATATTATTTTGTAACCCACTTTTGCCGAAATCGCGGAAAATTAACATTTTTCGGTACATATTACACCATCATCACAAGGTTTTTTGAGATTAAAAAATCATTTAAGTATTGTTAATACTTCATCCTTTCTTTCTGTTAGAGGAAATTTTGATAGTAAACGGAAAAGTGGCAGAAAAAAATCATCAATAATATGCAATTTCACCGAAATTTCGCCATACTATTTTGTATGAACTGAAAGCACACTGACAGCATAAAACCAAGCGCACACGGTATCGTGCTTCAGACCGCTCCGAGGAGCGCTATTGAAAGGTCGGGTGTACGTCTTTGTTTTTCTCCGATCAAATGCTGTACGTATGGTAAAGTTGAACTCAATCAATCTTGAGACGTGGGTGAAAGTAAAAGTGAATGGGCATCTTTGTATGGGCTGCGTACCCAGGTTGTATCAAGTTGTGGTATATGTCATTTTGAAGGTCGTATCAATAGCTTTATTTTATAGTATGGCACCAACCATGAAACACGTGCAAGGAAATAACTATGAGTTATTTTATATCTCATATAATGAAATGTTATTTTTAGTGTAAATGTTACTTATTGTACAATATTACTTTATTACTAAGCATACCTACTATACGGTTACCAATCGCTATTCCACCGCCGCTTGCACACCTACATACTCTTAAGACTGGCCAAAAAAATTGCAGGTTTTGCATAGGCTTCGTCTCCATGCTGTATCTAGTGTGGGCATGTTGTTCTTGGATTTCTTATTAAAAAATATAATTAAAGGCTAGTATTGCGTAGGTCGAAATAATTTAAAAAAAATTATCATTGAACTAATAATCTAGATCAACAATTATATCATCTAAAAAAGTTGCTGGCAACAATATATAATTTTGATGCCTCGCCCACCCCAAATACCATATAATGCTTATTATATGTGAACATGTGCCGACTGTTCTTCGCCCTATTAGGCACGAACAGTAATTATCGACTCCCTTCCCGTCGTTATTGTAGTTACTACAATATAGGAGTAATATATCCGATTCGACACATGACAGGACTGAATCCAACCTCTAGTAGTATGTATGTGTGTGGGCAGGGCGGTGTAAGAGTTATACTGACATGCTATATAACATGGTAAATAAAATAATATAAGTAAAAAATAAAAACCGACTTCAAAAACATAAACTAAAAAGTTAAAAATAAAATTTTCACTTTAAAGAAAGGAGCATTAACAGGCGGCATATAGTTAATGAAGTCGGTGCCTACTCACTCAGACACTTTAAATTGTGTTCCATATTTGTTATAGTTATAAATATATAATTGTTGTAACTGTTATTACCTGGTAAGTACCCATTTAAAGTGTCTGAGTTGGCACCGACTTCATTAACTATATGCCGCCTGTTAATGCTCCTTTCTTTAAAGTGAAAATTTTATTTTTAACTTTTTAGTTTATGTTTTTGAAGTCGGTTTTTTTTTTTAATTATTTTATTTTTCAATTTTTAGTTGAACGCATCTGTAACTTATTTCTATTTAGTATAAATGGGGCTACTAAACGCGCTACTCTAATGAGACAGCACCGCGATTACGCAACGTAAATTCAGTGTCAAATTGACGAATCAGCATGCCTAGTAGGCAGTGGTATTCCTATGTTAAACTTCAATCTTAATTATTATTTTTGTGCGAACTGAACATTTTGGCATATTCAACCGTATGACGGAAGCTCAACAAAAGGTAACTGCTGTAAATCGTTGAGGAATTCCCCCGACTGTTTATGGTTTTCATCATCAGACCTGTAATGGCACTATAACTCATATGAGTGCAAAGTTCTCTTCAATAGAAATGAATTAAGTCCAAACACCAGGTAATTGCTGTAAATCGTTAAGGAGTTCCCTCGATTGTGTATGGTCTCCATCATCAGATCTGTAATGGTACTTATAACCCATATGGGTGCAAAGTTCTCATTAATAGAAATGAATGAAGTCCAAACACCAGGTAATTGCTGTAAATCGTTGAGAAGTTCCCTCGATTGTGTATGGTCTCCATCATCAGACCTGTAATGGCACTTATAATCCATATGGGTGCAAAGATCTCATAAATAGAAATGAATCAAGTCCAAACACCAGGTAATTGCTGCCAGTCGTTGAGGAGTTCCCTCGACTGTCTTTCAGCTCCATCATCAGATCGACTCCCGACCCTCATTAAATAGTACTAGTAGTAGTACTTTATCAAAATACTTAAAATACGATTTTCGAAGGTTGCCCTCGATTTCTCTGGGATGCCATCATCAGATCCTGGTTTCCTTATCATGGTACCAGTTCGGAGATATCTCCCTTTCACAAAAAAAAATAAATCATCCAATTCGGTTCATAAACAACGAAGTTATCCCTGAACACACATAAAAAAAAAATAAAAAAAAACATATATACGGTCGAATTGAGTAACCTCCTTCTTTTTTGAAGTCGCTTAAAAAGAACTTTATAAGCTAGAAATAATGATTATTTAAATAAAAATTAAATAATTTTAAATTTAAATTTCAAAGGCAGTAATTAAATAATAAGTTGGTGTCATACAATAAAATGAAGCTATTATTAAGACCTTTAAAATGACATATGTCACAACTTGATACACCACTGGGTACGAAATTGCCCATTGTCTTTTATAATATTTTATGAATTGAATTAGTTTGAATTATTATTTTACCAAGGCGGAAAGCTATTAAACTTAAAATAAAAATCTTACACTATATATACAATGTACATAATATATACATTACCGAGTTGACCAACTAATAATTTTTTTATGATAAAAAAATTAAATTAAAACATATGTAAAAAGTGGTGACCTCTTGGAATGGTGTAATTATTTTAATTTTAATACGCTTTTATAACTTCCACCTGTATGTTTTTTTGTATCTAATGGAATCTTTAAACGCGGTTGTCACCCACTTCCACTGAAGATATTGGGCTGAAATTCAGACTACAACTGAAATTCAAATGTATAAAATAACACCTTTTCAATATAATCCTTGATTGCAATATACTTCAGATCTTTGAGTTGATTACTTCAATAAAAAAAAGTATTTGACTTTGGATAAAAGTGGATAAAATGTAATCACTAGCTAGAGGCAGATTGTGCAACATAGCTTGTGGCCAATGATATGGTGATTGGCTGGGCTGATTGAGAATTTGCTAACTGTGAGCTATTATGGCTGCAGCAGTCAAGTCAAGGTTATGCACTCCGTTCGCTTAATCTGCGACGCGAGCTGGACCTGAAATTATCTAATCTATGTATGAGTCCAAGAAAGCGGTATATAGTGCATTAAAATAGTCCATCCATTTGTGCTACGTTACGAAATATTGTTAAAAAAAATATTTCTATGACATAGAATGTTTTATACTGGAACCGACTAGGTATGCAAAAAGTTATGAATCGACTTTTGGCTTTAGTGTTATTGTAATGAAAGGAATGAATGTATTTAAACGAATTAAAATTATTGGAAAATATTATTAACTCAAAAATATATCTCTAATTTACTTTGCAGCTTATTTATACTTTACACATACTTTATATAATTTATATTCAAAGTTATCTCAAAAAGAATATATCTGCTATAGAGCAAATATTTCAAGTTTTAATTAACCGTTTTTTAACCGGAAAACAGCACACCACTAGTTCTCAATAACGATTGTTATTACCGGTGAATACCGGTATAGGTACGACCCTAGTTGAGAACGAATTTTTAAAGTTGAACTACGAAATTTTGAATGACGTCACATGCGTGAACGAGAGCCTGGTGCCGAATTTTATTTCATGAGACAAAAATATATGTTTTTTGGTTACACGAACGAAATGGAAGATTGTGGGAAGAGTATAAACCGTCACTTAGTGCGACCTTAATTACGCCCCTCAAAGCCCTTTCATCCCCTTTCTTATTGGGGCAAAGCTTTATATGGGACAAAGGCAACCCTGATTTGCCCTGATTTCATCTCCTCGTTTCACAAAGCCGAGTGCTGGCGAAATTGGCATAAACAGAAAACGGCATAATTAAGAAAAAGAAGCCAAGTGCACTGCCCTGAACCTAGTATTAGGTACATCCATGATTGTCACATTATATTGGTACATATTGTGATCGTTGTGATTTGGTGACTGTAGGCTTCGTTATAAAATTCAAAGAATGTGCCAGTATGTAAGGACCGGGCGAACAATGCGTTTCAATGTCTCCACGTTAAGTGTCCTAATTTCTACTTTTAGGACACTCGTCAACTCAGTCACGCTCGGAACATCGTTGCGTGCACGTCGTTGTTAATTCGTAAAACTGCCAAATTAAATTGTTTTAGGTTGCACATACTATGATAGGAAGGTCAATAAACATGAAAATGATATTTCTCATCATCAATAATAACCCTTTTAACTTGTTCTTGATTAAATACCATTTTCGAATTTTATCGTTCGCCATAGCACAGTAAACGTACTCCGAAAAGTTTTTGGTCAGTCTGTTAGGTGTCCATCTTTTTCACACATGCAGTACACGTTTCATGTGTGAAAGAGATGTAGGAAACTTATCTCAACAAAAAATATGTTCGGTCAGAGTATCACTGTACAGCCACGCACCGCGCGTCTACACTGCACTGTAGACGGTTTAACTTTGTAAGGGCGTCTCGTGTGCGGGGGGACCCCCCGCGCGTACTACACCGCCCTCGGACAGAAATTGAACCAAAATTTTGGCTAACGGTCGTTTTTGATCCCGTGCGTGCCACCTTCGACGCGATGTGGTGACAGAACGAAGAAACGCACGTGAGGTGGGAAAGCACCGATGGACGGCGCGCGACGTGCTCTATCGGCGGACACGCCTGCCCGCGGCCATCAGGGCCAGATCAAGCAACAGCGAGCGTGCACAGACCGACGGGCGCTTCGCGGCGATGAAAAATTCGATGTTATTGAGCTGTAAATAGTAAACGTGTGAAAATATTAATGTGAATGTTTGTGTAGCCGATAAGCATTGTAAAGTATGATATAAATTGTATACTTGCAAAATAAAATGTAAAATAGTGTTCTATGTAGGTCAGAGAAAAGTCGGCCTACATAGAACAAAATATGCATATCGGTCCCTCAAAATCTGCGGGGGGACCGCCTTACCGGGACCTGCCCAAATTGTATAAGACGAAGCGCAGGCCCGGTAAGGCATGCAGTAAGAAAACAACCATCTGACAAGAAGTTATGTACGTGTGTTAAAGAAATATAAGAAAATAATCAGCGACTAGTGGAGTTTTAATATACAGCCCCCACAATAATACACGAAGATGATAAACGTAATCTTATGCTGCAGCCAGGAATGTCTTCTCATGGGCACGCTCCTTAACGGTTAATAGTGTTGCGGACTACCGGTTCTGATATTGATGATGCACTAAAACACTGATTTTAGTTCACTTTACTTTATTATAATTCCAAATCACAAAATAATCCAAGAGCAAACAATATCGAACACTAATTACACGGTTAAAGCACTCCGCACTTCGCAAATTATCGCGCTTGACTTACTTCCAAAAATCAACTTCTCGACGCCTCCGACCATCGCCTTATATAGTTCTCTCCCTTCCACTAGTCACCGTCTCGAATATTCTATCTCTCGAAATTTATAAATTACATTTTAATTTCCTGGACCGTGGGAACGGAATTTTGGCGCCTGTCGGCGCCTGGCGTCTTTAAAAATGAGCGTTGATTTTTAGAAATATCGCGAATATTCCTTTGAACAAAAAGCGCCTCTATTTTAAATTTGTGGAATTTTATTCTTTATCCAGACTTTTCGGTTTTATTGAATGGCTGTGGGAATTTTTCTCGTAAGTTCGATGACCTGTTTTCGTACTATTGTAGATAGGTGTCACGCTTTTTCTAGTGAGTTCGATAACGTCGTCGCGAGAGTAGATAGGCGTCACAATAGCATGAACACGAAACTTTGTTATCTTGGATTCTAACAGTTAACCATGATTTTCACCATGAAGTGATAATGCACATAGGATAATTTGCCCACGAGGGAACTCCTTAGTGGTTAGTGGCATGGACATGAAACTTTGTATTTGAGTTCATTGTTTTATAGGTATTTGTGAATTCCACCTGTCTGTTTGTAAATGATCGAATGTAGTTAAAAAAAAATTTAAGACTAAAAATGAAAAAATAAATTATAATTGAAAAAAAAACACGCTTTAATAGCAATTAAACTAAAAAGCAGAAAATAATTTTTAGTATAAGAATAAAATGATTAATGAAGAAATTAATGTTATTGTGAAAAAGCCTGGGATGCTTGATAGAAAGACAATCGAAAAAAAAACGAACTGGGCGATTATTATTACCATGCCTTGCGACACAGTCTACAATTTTACAGATTTTACAAAATTTTGTGACAATTAAAAAAAATTTTTGTTATAAATATTTCATTGAAACATTTTCTGAAAGTAGACCTAGTATGAAAATATTATCAAAATATGGTACAAAGCACCCCACGCTTTTTCGTAATAACATAAGTTTTCTCGTTAAACATTTTGTTCTTAAACTAAAAATTATTTTCTGTTTGCAATTAAAGCATGTTCATTTTAGTTTTTTTTTACTATAATTTTACTTTATGTTATGGCATTATTATCACGTTTAACATTCACATTTCTTTGAACTTGGACATACCCTTTACCTTCACCATGTTTCTCGTACAGACTGTTTTGTAATTTTGTTGAGAAACAAAGTATAAGTAAATCGGTGTTTCCGTGTATCCAAAGAAATCTGACCCGTAACAATATCAAATATTAAAGTCGACAGTCCCTTAAAGTTTTAAAAGAATCAAGTTTCTACATCAACGTAATAAAAAACTACAGCCACTTATCGTAATCAAAAATATACATTTTTGACACTCGCAAATAAATCAAAATCTGTAGGGTACTTTCCTTTGACCTAGAATCATGAAATTCGAAAAGAAGCGAGGTCTTACAGCCCAAGCAAAGGAAGTAATCCAAAAAGTATTAGTTTATTGTTATATTAGGTAAAAAATGTTATGTGTTCTTTTCGTTGTCCTTAGCTCAAGAACGGCCCCTGTCTCGGTTCTCATTCCATTTCATTGGCCCTTTTTTATACTCCACTGCAGGGGCTTAGGCCTCCTCTCAAGATGAAGTGGCTTGCAGCTTAAATCCTCCACGCTGCTCCAATGCGGGTGGATGGTAACGACCGCCATTTATTGACAGCAACCAGGATTGACTGCTTAACGTACTCTTCGAGACACGGGATCAGTGATAGTTAATGTACTTCGATAAGAAAAAACTCATTGATACACGCCCGGATTCGAACCACGGCCACATGGGTTTATAGATTTAAAACAGGTTCGCTGCGCTCGGGCTATCATGACACATTTACTGTCCCGGTTACATATGTATAAAGTCATTATTTTGACTCAACTCCGTGTCAGATGGGATAAACTTTTGTGAAAATGTACACTATTATTTAGACTATATCTGACTAGCGACCGCCCGCAGTTACGAATTCCTGTTAAAGGTACTATTAACATTTGAAATTGTTTATACGTGCTTTTTGCTGGAACCAGTTTTGGTTACACCCATTCAAACTTTCAATCTTCATTCCCCTCCCACCCTTTAAAAACCGATACAATTTTTCAGCTCCCGTTTCCCACCCTTGAAATGTAGAAATCTAAAAATCCTGAAACACGTCATTATTTAAGTCCCTCCATTCTCACCCTTAAGTTTGAAATTTCTAAAAAAGCTTTTCTTAACTTAATACTCACGTTATAAAAGAAAACTATGTTCCAAATTTAAACTTCCTAGACTTTGTAGTTAGTTTCGGCTGTACGTTGATAGATCAGTGAGGACAAACGACTGACAGATAAGACAGCCAGACAAACACAAAAAGTAGCTTATGATACTTTTGACAGCCTTTTTTCACGTCAGCAACGTTTTATTAAGATCTGTTTTGGAAATTAGCTCGAATAGACACATAGAGGTACAGACAGACAGACGGACAAAAAGTTGCTTATGTCACTTTTGACAACCTTCTTTCCCGTCTACAAAGTTTCCTTAAAATCTGTTTAGCCGTTTTGGAAATTAGCTCTAATAGACAGATACACGTACAGACAGACGGTCGGACAAAAAGTAACGTGTGTTAGTTTTGACCATTAAAATCGGTTTAGATAGATGGACGTACAGACAGACATACAAAAACTTGCGTATGTAACTTTTGACTACATCCTTTCCATATGTGTAAAGTTTCATCAAAATCGATTAAGACGTTTTGGAGATTTGCTCGAATAGACTGTTTGAATATATATATCCTATAACCCTCCGCTAGATTTAGGCTATCAAAGTCAAAAAGAATTTTTCAAACCCGACTGGTAGTTTCAGAGATTAGCGCGTTCAAACAATCAAACTCTTCAGCTTTATAATAAGTAAGATAAGATTTCTATCATATGGATTAATAGATTACACGACAATAAGATATTACTGAAAACCGTATCAAGTCCATTGCGTGGTTTGGAAGTAAGAAGATAACGAACAGAGGCAGACAGCGAATTTATTTTCTCCTGCTATAGTTTTAATATTTCGATAAAAACTGCTAAGATATTAATTTAAATTGTATGGTGTAAAGGGCGATTATAATATGCATGAAATGCTTAAGACAACTAACGTATTTAATTTGATAAGGATTAATATGTTTAAAAAAAACATCTTCGCAAATACTGCATTATGTTAGAACAAATTTGATTACCATAAAAAAGGTTATAGTGAGTCAACCTTAAAAGATACACATATGCTGTTGCGGACTTTTGGTTAGAACTTTTAAAGGGGAACAATTCCGTAGTACATGATTTTTACTTAATATCAACCGTTTCGCAGCGCGCGTAACGGAAGCTCTCAAAAGGAATAATTTTTCCCGTTTTTGCAACATTTTTCATTGATGCTCCGCTCCTATTGGTCGTAGCTGATGTAGTAACAGCCTATAGCTAAAAAAAAATAATTAAAAGAGCAGATGCGCTAGAAACAATAAATATATATAAAAATTTATATTAAATTAAAGCTCTTCTAAAGACATGGGCTTCGCGCCTATGGAAATGTGTAGTTATTAAAAAAAAAAAAAAAACAGCCTATAGCCTTCTTTGATAAATGGACTATCCAACACAAAAATAATTTTACAATTAGAACCAGTGGTTCATGAGATTTGCGCGTTTAAACAAACAAACTCTTCAGCTTTATAATATTATAGTATAGATGACGAATGTAAAAGTCATAATTTTGAATTTCAATTTGATTAGCAGATGGATGTTAACATGCCCAGGCGATTGATCGAGGATGAGGCTGTCATCAAAGAGGAATTGAATATAGGGCCTACCATACTGCAACGATATGTGCCGCCCGGCTTAAGCCAGATCACCACTGAGGTGTGTAATGTTGCCGCCTGCCGCACCTACATTAGCAACAGTAAATTAAGTGCTTTACTTCTTGTTGCAGGTTGCTTCAATTGATAGTGCGTCTGTGAAAGTGGAGTCGCAGTGCATTGAAGAGCTCAAGCAGGTGCTGGAGTGCAGCACTTCTCACATAAAGGAACAGAAACCTATTCTTAAAACATCCTATGAATATTATGCCCAATTTATTGAATCTGGTGATTTAACTGATTATGATAGCACACATACTGCTGAGGAACCATTTAAATGTCAAACACGTATTGCAAGCATACACACCGGCGAAAAACTATTTACTTGTGTCGTATGTGATGCAAAATTTGCACAGCAGTCTCATTTAAGTCGACACAAACGCACACACACCGGCGAAAAACCATTTGCTTGTGGGATATGTGATGAAAAATTTGCGAAAAAAACTACATTAATTCAATATAAACGCATACATACCGGCGAAAAACCATTTACTTGTGTCGTATGTGATGCAAAATTTGCACACCAGTCTCATTTAAATCGGCACAAACGTATACATACCGGCGAAAAACCATTTACTTGTGTCGCATGTGATGCAAAAATTGCATGGTCTTGCGATTTGATTAGTCACAAACACATACATACCGGCGAAAAACCATTTACTTGTGTTGTATGTGATGCAAAATTTGCATGGTCTAGCGTTTTGATTAGTCACAAACGTATACATACCGGCGAAAAACCATATAGTTGTGACGTATGTAATGCAAGATTTGCAACGTCTTCAATTTTAGCTAAACATAAACGTAAACATACTGGAGACAAACCGTATGCTGTTGGGATATGTGATGCAAAATTTGCACAATCCAGCACTTTAACTTAACACAAATTCAAACACACTGGTGACAAACCGTTTACTTGTGTCGTGTGCAATGCAAGATTTGCATCGTTTTCGAATTTAATTCGACACAAACGCACACACACAGACAAAAAACCGTTTGCTTGTGGGATATGTGATGCAAAATTTGCACACTCTTGCACTAACTCAACACATCGCGTATACAATGGCGAAAAAATATTGACTTGTGACGTACAATATGTGCCACCAGTCTAAAAGGCTCAAAAGTTAGCACTAGATACCTGCGCAAACACCGAAAATATGGGAAAGGGGCGGTGAAGACAGTTGGCGCGGCGAGACAGGTCGGCCGCGAGAGCAGGGGCTCTACTCTGACTCTTAACCCGGCTCCGAAGCGGCGTCGAACACGCGGTTTCAAAAATCCGGTCGCTAGGACTATGGGCGAGAGTACGGATTTTTGGCGCGTATTCGGCGCTGCGTTAATTTACCAGAGTACGGCCGCAGGTTCCTTCGCTCTCACCCATCGATATAAGTTTAAGAAGATTTGTGGTCCGACACGTAAAAACATCCAGAAAAAAATTAGTGCCATGTCACGCTCGATGGCAGTAATTTTTCGTAGTGTTGTTTCGCCACCCGACCTAATCGGATGCAGCACAATGCCGAAGTGTTCAATTAAAAAATGCAGAAATCACACATCAAACACAAGAAAAAAAGATGGTATTTTGTATTTTCGGTAAAGAAAATTGGACCTCATTTGAATTTTGTTCTGTGGTTTTTATTATAAAGAGCCAATGTAGAATAATATTGAATCACAGACCAGTCAACCTATAGACCACGCTTTGACAGGGAGTAGCATTCACCAAGGCTATGGTAGTGACACTACTTAACTACGTACCTTGTGAGAGCGGTCAGTTGTAAGCAGGTCGGAAGCCATTAAATTGTCAATTTTGAACGAGCCAATGAATACTAGCCGACCTCTCCCCGCACCCCGCCACTTTTTGGCGATTTCGTTTTCATACTGACGTTTATTAAAGCGTGGTCTATAGGTTGACTGGTCTGTGTATTGAATTAATGTCGTTTGTTTAAAATTATCGATAACGGTTGAGATATAAACCAACCAATTATCAAATACACTTAATTATGACTAGGCTCGTATGTTTTGTATTCCCATAATATTTGGTCGCATAATAAGTGGGTTCCGTTCTTCATTAGCCCATTTTTACCCCACTGCAGGGGCTTATGCCTCCACCAGGGTGAGGAGGGGGCTTGAAACAAATCCATCACGCTACTACACTGCGGGTTGGGGATTGTAACGACCGCCATCTATTGACAGCGCCCAGGACCGACTGCTTAACGAGCTCTCCGAGGCACGGAGTGAGTGATAGTTATGTATTTAAGTCAGAAAAACGCATTGGTACACGACAGGTTCGTTGCGCTTTGGGCTATCACGACTTTTATCGTTCTGTTCCACACTAATTGAATCGCATTTTTAATATATTTATTTTATTATTTTTTGTTTATCATTCTTTTTCTTAGCACTTTCAAATATTAACAAAAGAGAGAGCTCAGCGTGCTGTCTTAAAAGTCGGATACTATCTATCCTATAATTAATCAACAGTTTTTTTTTTTGTATTTTGTATAAGGAATCCCAAATGTTATCTGTTAGAAAATTGTTTATTCTATTATCATTTAATTCGACACAAACGCATACACATCGGTGAAAAACCATTCGCTTATGGCATATGTGATATAAAATTCGCATATTCCAGTCAATAAACACAACACACACACCGGCGACAAACAATTTGCTTGTGGGATATGTGATGCAAGCATACATATAATACAGTACCCGGCCGTAAGTTATGCACACGACTTATAGAAAGCAGCTACATGAAAAATAGTTTAAAAATAAAACTATAGGTATCCTTATCGTTTTTTTTATTTAATTACAAAACTACATTGACGTTATTATAATTAAATTAAAAATTACAAGATTATTTATAATTTTGTTTTTAAAATTGTTTTTACTTAGCCACTTTTTAAAACTCGTGTGCATAATTTACGGCCGAGTACTGTACAAACGTTGGCTCTTCTTAATCATAATGCTCATACTAGTTTTGTTCCGTCAGAGCCAATGTGAAGACGTCCGATACAGAAATTGTACTTGCTCTAAGCGCTGTTTAAAAATAAAATGTTTGAAAAAAAGTTTTATTTTAATAACTTTTTCATTTGCCCTTGAGGATGGCTATGGTGCAGATGAAAATGACATTCGCTCGACAATACTCGACATATGCGGCCCGCACACTACAGTATAATGATCATTTATCTCAATTAATGTCATTACTATTTATCGTGTGCGGCAGAGAATGATGGAATGAACTCCTTAATGAAGAATGATACCACAGAAATGATACTGACGAGATCCTACGCATTATGTGCGTGTTGCAACACGTTCGCCTATTAATTGGTGAAGCATACACACGTTGGCGCACGCGGTGTATATGCTTATGTATCATCTCAAAACAGGTTTCCAAATAAGTTTTATGGCTATTAACCACCAGGGGGTGCTGCAGTAGATGTGCACCTTCGAAACATCTGGACTGATTTCGATACGGTTTTTTTTGCATTACATAGGTATTACATATGAGTAGATAATTAAATAAAGTGTATTAAATAAATAGTCATCGTTTTCTGTAAAAAATCGTAATATTAAATTTTTCATTATGGCATATTTAGTTCCCGTCATAATATTGTCTTTTATTAATGTCATTTGTACAAATTTAACTCGATGTTTCACAACTGCCAGGCGTCCCGTGATGCCTCACAATTTTTTTATTTGTATACCTACTTGCAAATAGTTACACATATTTAATTTATTTGTTTGTACTGCGTGGAAAAAATTAATGATTCAAATGGATTTGTCTTTTTTTTAACGAAAAAAAATTATTGTTACCCTACAAATAAAAGGACAAACGGACTCTGACCCCGCCAACTCATCTCCTCGTTTTACAGAGCCAAGTGCACTGTCCTAGACCTAGTATTACGTCCATGCTTATGGGCTTTTATGGAGCTTGCCTACTCTAATCTGTTATTTCTATGAGTATATTATTGTCATTTGTGCTGTGTACATGTACGTCCCATAAAAGTATGTATAGGTACTAGCGTAAGAGAGGAACACAGTGTGCAAATGACATCCAGCTCTTTGCGGAAATCCTACATGCGAGAAAGAAACGCAACAAAATCTGTCATAAAACCTCTTTGAACACATTTAGTTTTTGTTGGCGACTTGTCAAAATTAAGTCCAGCTTTTGTTTTCTATTTTGTGCTCTAATAATTCTGAACTACATAAATTAAATCTTGTGAATTACAATGGTGTCGTGTTCTGTTTTAGATTGCACGGTAACATATGATAATAATCCAAATAAAGAAAGATTTTACATGTACCTAAGTACTGCCAATAACATACTGTTACCTTAATGCTTATTTTTATAAAAAGTGTTCAGTCCTAAAATAGGTACCTACTGAACGTGACATTAGAATAGTAACATTTTATTTAATTATTGCCTGTGGCAACATTTCTTTTATGTGTGTGACAAAACTTCGTTAAGATTGTGGTGAATACTCAACTGTGGTGAACGAACACACGTGCGTGCTATTGTGAATAGTGAGAATTCTATATAACCTTAAACATTTTATTCCTTTTTTTGGAAGACTTTCTTTATTTCTCTAAGTGCCAATTTTTATCCAGAATAGTAATAAAAAAGTTTAGGCACCTACTTGGAAATAATTGGTTTTTCTAACCCGTGACCGGTGCAATGATGAAGATAAGATTTGTGTTCGTTCCATCGTTCGTTATAATGGTGTAAATGTTCAAATTTTTAAAGTACATTTTTGATGCTGAACCGGAAATTCAATGTTATTGGAAAATAAACATCTATAGGTTCCGTTGGTGCACTAGAGATATAATTGTGAGATCGTCATGGCCGGATTTTCAGAAGACAAAGCTATCAGGGTGCGAGAATGTTCAATACGTTTATTCAGATGTGATCTCTCCAGTACTGGGGTGCTGTGTGTCGGCCTGCCAGAAGTCCGCATTAAAACTGAACCACGGGACGAGTATCCGGTGACTGCTTACACCTGCGCCAAAACTCCTAGTACAAGGGTCAGTTTCAATCATTTTGTGTTACAGTTACAATCAAACTTTATGGCGGATCTGAATTTAGGCACAAATCGCGTCGCTGTAACCAGTTTTAAGTGTAGCGGGATGTAGTGGAGCGAGGGGTATATGACTAGCTGCGCAAGCTGCAGCGTATTCCGATTCACATAAAGTTTGAGGTGAACTATATGAAAAATCGTTTCTGTAATAAGGTGTAGCTTGTCCAAAGCAAGAGTTTTGTGGTGACCACACAGTGTCGTCTGGGATCGGCTTTAGAAAGAGGGAATAGGACGTCAACATTCTAGTACCTAAAATATGCTAAGAAACACTGTTCAACAAATAAAAAATACTACAAGAAAACTAAAAATATGCTCACAAATAGGATAAGAAAACCAAATCATTAGATATTTAAAATTAAATCAAAACAACACAACAACTTACATAGCCGCCAATTTGTAAAAAGAACATTATAATAAGATACACTAACACAAAAAAATAAAATATTGAAAACACTATATTAAGGTATAGACTGTAATTTGTGGGTTTACTCAAAAACAGTGCATTGGTCAACCGACTTCAACTTTTGAGGATGAAGCACCTTCGAAAACCACTGTGTATAACTATCAGTTTAATCATGGGCAGTCTCTGCTCATGGATGAATTTAAAAAGGTTACTCTAAATTGGTTTTGCTACCACAAATTATTTGGTACTGTGTGGGAACCAATAATTCAAGTTCGTCATTTTACATATCGCAAAATAGAGGCGTCCCTGGCATACTACCTGGCATATACCTAAGTATGACGAGCATACTTAAGACGTTACATGTACATTTGATTCTAAAAAAGATTTGTTTGCATTGGATTCCACAGAATCTAACAATTGATCACAAACAGGCTTGTGTCGATCGGTGCCATAGAGATATAAATATAAGTAGGTTATTTAAAGGTCTTTGATTGGTGCAAAAACAATGTTAAAAAATCAAAATACCCAAAAGTTGAAGTCAGTTTATTGTTGCACTGTTTTTGAGTTAGCCAATGTCCAAAATTGTAATAAATTGTAGCACGAAAATGTTCATGAGTCTAATTTATTGTGATGAAGACATGCAATTTTCAAAATCACACCACAATAGAAAAACAATTGACAGTTATATGAAACAAAATGTATTCTACAGCCAGGGTTGTATTTTTAAATGTTTTAATTACTTTTTAAATATTTTTTTGTAAGGAGCCAGTTCCGCATACACAAATAGCAGTCCTTGTACACATCAGTGACATATTTAAAAGACTATAATTTTCCTAATTCCTGTTATGCATAAGTGTGATTACAGACTGCCCAAATGGCCTAGTGGTTTGAGATAGCCAATTCCAGATACAAAGTTGCAGGTTCGATTCTCGCCTGGCCCAAATATTTGTGTGCATGCGTCTGTCTAATTGTTCAATGTCTGGGTGTGAAATATCTATATATGGATGTAATATCTATACTAATATTATGAAGAGGTAAGATTTGATTTTTTGTTTGTTTGTTATGAATAAACTCAAAAACTACTTAACATCAGTCATTATCAATCAATTGTCTCTATTAATTAAATGTGTCGTGACCTTTAATCTGACCAGATATGGTTGACAAATATGACCAAATAGTGAATAAGTTAAAAGATTTTAAAAATTCTTTCAAAAATGTAATTGATTAAGTAATAATTCAAATATTCATTCTTCATAAATTTTTTAAAGTGTATCCTTAAGTATAATACCTTTAAAGCTCACATTATAAGTTTTAAAATAAAGTTAATCACTAAAATTTCTTATAGTTCACGAGCTATTATGACTCATAACACTGAGCAAGTAAAAAAAAATTATAAATGAATAATGGTAATAGGTAATTAGAACCATTTTTATTTAACTTATGTGTGTAAAAATTGAAAATTCTATAATGCTAGTTTGATCATATAACCTGTATATTTCAAAATCCCGGTAAATCATAGTGGGCTGTGCTTTTGAATGTTACAGAAATCAATCACTGTTGATATTCTGTATTTCAGCAATACACAAGGGAGGACACATCAGTAGCTCCATCTAGTTCTCATCAATCAGAATAATTGCATTACATGTAGACGCAAACCTCTTTTATTTGAATATATTTAATAGGTGCTTACCTGGCTTTTAAACACAGTATGCCTAGTTTTTCTTGTGTTTGAATGAACATGCATCTATATGAAAAAAAAAAACGGCGCGTCGGACTCGTACACACAGAGTTCCGTAGTGTCAGCATCTTCTTTGACTAATTTATCAACAGAAAACCCTCATAAAAACATGTTTGCTGTATCAGGACCCCCCTTTCAGTATTAAATTTATTTTATTTGGTGTTTTAGCGGCCATAGTAATACTGCAAAAATTTCAATGTCAACCTATCACGGTTCTCCTGTGACAGACGGACAGAGAAGCTTTTTATAATAGGGTGCCATTCGCACTTTTTAAGTACGGAACCCTAAAAACTATGTGTATCCTGTTTCGCAAGCCAAGTAATACATATTAAATATAATTCAAATGAAGGTGGGGTGCGTCCTCGTGATATGCCAAAACAACTTTGCAGTATATGTTTATTCTTTCATGTGGTTTCTATTCCTTTGTGATATACCTAACATTTTCAGCTCAGTGTAAGTAAGTGATATATTTCCTGTGTTTTCACAAAAATCATCGAACTTCAAGTATACAATGTTAGAACATCAAGCGTGCCCCTAGCTTTTGCATACTCTAGCACATTAACATTGTTTAGCATGCCATATCTAGTAGTGCGCATCTTCTGATCTGGTGTGTCGCTTCAACATACCACATGTAAACTCAGATATTTTGATCATAGGTGGAAGCGGTTGACTCCCTGCCAGTGAAGCAGGAGCCTTTGAACACCAACATGATAGAAAGAACTACAAACTACAAACATGTACGAACTAAAACTAGTATAGTACATATTGAAAAGTTCAAAACCTCCAAACATTTAAACATACCTAACTGTATACTTACCGATAAACTATATAATTGTTATATATGTAGAACGAAATTCAAATGTTCTAGTGATTTAAATTCTCATAAACTTGTACATACTAGTGAGAAAAAATTCAGTTGTGAAATATGTGATGTAAAACTGACTCGAATGCAAAGCATGAAGGCGCATGTACGTATTCATACTGGTGAGAAACCGTATAGTTGTAAAATATGTAATGCAAAATTTACTGAATCAGGACAATTGAAAAGACACATGATCGTACACACTGATGAGAAAGCATTTAGTTGTAAAACATGCAATACAAAATTTGCTCTTTTAGGCAATTTGAAATCGCACATACGAATACATACCGGTGAGAAACCGTTTTGTTGTAAAATTTGCGATGCAAAATTCACAGAAGCAGGCTTATTGAAAAGACACATGGTAGTTCATACTGGTGAAAAGCAATTTAGTTGTAAAATGTGCCCTGCAAAATTCTCTCGGTTGGAACGCATGAAAAAGCACTTAAGGGGGCAATTACAAAAAAACGGCATGTTTAGGTACAATTTTAGGAAGTTTGGAAAGGTATATGGTCATAAACCTAATTCTAAAATAAAGATCAGTTCTTAATTTACAATTGTGTTAGAAAACATTTGCATATTTTACACTCTTTCACACTGAAAAAATATTATTTTGTAACCCACTTTTGCCGAAATCGCGGAAAATTAACATTTTTCGGTACATATTACACCATCATCACAAGGTTTTTTGAGATTAAAAAATCATTTAAGTATTGTTAATACTTCATCCTTTCTTTCTGTTAGAGGAAATTTTGATAATAAACGGAAAAGTGGCAGAAAAAAATCATCAATAATATGCAATTTCACCGAAATTTCGCCATACTATTTTGTATGAACTGAAAGCACACTGACAGCATAAAACCAAGCGCACACGGTATCGTGCTTCAGACCGCTCCGAGGAGCGCTATTGAAAGGTCGGGTGTACGTCTTTGTTTTTCTCCGATCAAATGCTGTACGTATGGTAAAGTTGAACTCAATCAATCTTGAGACGTGGGTGAAAGTAAAAGTGAATGGGCATCTTTGTATGGGCTGCGTACCCAGGTTGTATCAAGTTGTGGTATATGTCATTTTGAAGGTCGTATCAATAGCTTTATTTTATAGTATGGCACCAACCATGAAACACGTGCAAGGAAATAACTATGAGTTATTTTATATCTCATATAATGAAATGTTATTTTTAGTGTAAATGTTACTTATTGTACAATATTACTTTATTACTAAGCATACCTACTATACGGTTACCAATCGCTATTCCACCGCCGCTTGCACACCTACATACTCTTAAGACTGGCCAAAAAAATTGCAGGTTTTGCATAGGCTTCGTCTCCATGCTGTATCTAGTGTGGGCATGTTGTTCTTGGATTTCTTATTAAAAAATATAATTAAAGGCTAGTATTGCGTAGGTCGAAATAATTTAAAAAAAATTATCATTGAACTAATAATCTAGATCAACAATTATATCATCTAAAAAAGTTGCTGGCAACAATATATAATTTTGATGCCTCGCCCACCCCAAATACCATATAATGCTTATTATATGTGAACATGTGCCGACTGTTCTTCGCCCTATTAGGCACGAACAGTAATTATCGACTCCCTTCCCGTCGTTATTGTAGTTACTACAATATAGGAGTAATATATCCGATTCGACACATGACAGGACTGAATCCAACCTCTAGTAGTATGTATGTGTGTGGGCAGGGCGGTGTAAGAGTTATACTGACATGCTATATAACATGGTAAATAAAATAATATAAGTAAAAAATAAAAACCGACTTCAAAAACATAAACTAAAAAGTTAAAAATAAAATTTTCACTTTAAAGAAAGGAGCATTAACAGGCGGCATATAGTTAATGAAGTCGGTGCCTACTCACTCAGACACTTTAAATTGTGTTCCATATTTGTTATAGTTATAAATATATAATTGTTGTAACTGTTATTACCTGGTAAGTACCCATTTAAAGTGTCTGAGTTGGCACCGACTTCATTAACTATATGCCGCCTGTTAATGCTCCTTTCTTTAAAGTGAAAATTTTATTTTTAACTTTTTAGTTTATGTTTTTGAAGTCGGTTTTTTTTTTTAATTATTTTATTTTTCAATTTTTAGTTGAACGCATCTGTAACTTATTTCTATTTAGTATAAATGGGGCTACTAAACGCGCTACTCTAATGAGACAGCACCGCGATTACGCAACGTAAATTCAGTGTCAAATTGACGAATCAGCATGCCTAGTAGGCAGTGGTATTCCTATGTTAAACTTCAATCTTAATTATTATTTTTGTGCGAACTGAACATTTTGGCATATTCAACCGTATGACGGAAGCTCAACAAAAGGTAACTGCTGTAAATCGTTGAGGAATTCCCCCGACTGTTTATGGTTTTCATCATCAGACCTGTAATGGCACTATAACTCATATGAGTGCAAAGTTCTCTTCAATAGAAATGAATTAAGTCCAAACACCAGGTAATTGCTGTAAATCGTTAAGGAGTTCCCTCGATTGTGTATGGTCTCCATCATCAGATCTGTAATGGTACTTATAACCCATATGGGTGCAAAGTTCTCATTAATAGAAATGAATGAAGTCCAAACACCAGGTAATTGCTGTAAATCGTTGAGAAGTTCCCTCGATTGTGTATGGTCTCCATCATCAGACCTGTAATGGCACTTATAATCCATATGGGTGCAAAGATCTCATAAATAGAAATGAATCAAGTCCAAACACCAGGTAATTGCTGCCAGTCGTTGAGGAGTTCCCTCGACTGTCTTTCAGCTCCATCATCAGATCGACTCCCGACCCTCATTAAATAGTACTAGTAGTAGTACTTTATCAAAATACTTAAAATACGATTTTCGAAGGTTGCCCTCGATTTCTCTGGGATGCCATCATCAGATCCTGGTTTCCTTATCATGGTACCAGTTCGGAGATATCTCCCTTTCACAAAAAAAAATAAATCATCCAATTCGGTTCATAAACAACGAAGTTATCCCTGAACACACATAAAAAAAAAAATAAAAAAAAACATATATACGGTCGAATTGAGTAACCTCCTTCTTTTTTGAAGTCGCTTAAAAAGAACTTTATAAGCTAGAAATAATGATTATTTAAATAAAAATTAAATAATTTTAAATTTAAATTTCAAAGGCAGTAATTAAATAATAAGTTGGTGTCATACAATAAAATGAAGCTATTATTAAGACCTTTAAAATGACATATGTCACAACTTGATACACCACTGGGTACGAAATTGCCCATTGTCTTTTATAATATTTTATGAATTGAATTAGTTTGAATTATTATTTTACCAAGGCGGAAAGCTATTAAACTTAAAATAAAAATCTTACACTATATATACAATGTACATAATATATACATTACCGAGTTGACCAACTAATAATTTTTTTATGATAAAAAAATTAAATTAAAACATATGTAAAAAGTGGTGACCTCTTGGAATGGTGTAATTATTTTAATTTTAATACGCTTTTATAACTTCCACCTGTATGTTTTTTTGTATCTAATGGAATCTTTAAACGCGGTTGTCACCCACTTCCACTGAAGATATTGGGCTGAAATTCAGACTACAACTGAAATTCAAATGTATAAAATAACACCTTTTCAATATAATCCTTGATTGCAATATACTTCAGATCTTTGAGTTGATTACTTCAATAAAAAAAAGTATTTGACTTTGGATAAAAGTGGATAAAATGTAATCACTAGCTAGAGGCAGATTGTGCAACATAGCTTGTGGCCAATGATATGGTGATTGGCTGGGCTGATTGAGAATTTGCTAACTGTGAGCTATTATGGCTGCAGCAGTCAAGTCAAGGTTATGCACTCCGTTCGCTTAATCTGCGACGCGAGCTGGACCTGAAATTATCTAATCTATGTATGAGTCCAAGAAAGCGGTATATAGTGCATTAAAATAGTCCATCCATTTGTGCTACGTTACGAAATATTGTTAAAAAAAATATTTCTATGACATAGAATGTTTTATACTGGAACCGACTAGGTATGCAAAAAGTTATGAATCGACTTTTGGCTTTAGTGTTATTGTAATGAAAGGAATGAATGTATTTAAACGAATTAAAATTATTGGAAAATATTATTAACTCAAAAATATATCTCTAATTTACTTTGCAGCTTATTTATACTTTACACATACTTTATATAATTTATATTCAAAGTTATCTCAAAAAGAATATATCTGCTATAGAGCAAATATTTCAAGTTTTAATTAACCGTTTTTTAACCGGAAAACAGCACACCACTAGTTCTCAATAACGATTGTTATTACCGGTGAATACCGGTATAGGTACGACCCTAGTTGAGAACGAATTTTTAAAGTTGAACTACGAAATTTTGAATGACGTCACATGCGTGAACGAGAGCCTGGTGCCGAATTTTATTTCATGAGACAAAAATATATGTTTTTTGGTTACACGAACGAAATGGAAGATTGTGGGAAGAGTATAAACCGTCACTTAGTGCGACCTTAATTACGCCCCTCAAAGCCCTTTCATCCCCTTTCTTATTGGGGCAAAGCTTTATATGGGACAAAGGCAACCCTGATTTGCCCTGATTTCATCTCCTCGTTTCACAAAGCCGAGTGCTGGCGAAATTGGCATAAACAGAAAACGGCATAATTAAGAAAAAGAAGCCAAGTGCACTGCCCTGAACCTAGTATTAGGTACATCCATGATTGTCACATTATATTGGTACATATTGTGATCGTTGTGATTTGGTGACTGTAGGCTTCGTTATAAAATTCAAAGAATGTGCCAGTATGTAAGGACCGGGCGAACAATGCGTTTCAATGTCTCCACGTTAAGTGTCCTAATTTCTACTTTTAGGACACTCGTCAACTCAGTCACGCTCGGAACATCGTTGCGTGCACGTCGTTGTTAATTCGTAAAACTGCCAAATTAAATTGTTTTAGGTTGCACATACTATGATAGGAAGGTCAATAAACATGAAAATGATATTTCTCATCATCAATAATAACCCTTTTAACTTGTTCTTGATTAAATACCATTTTCGAATTTTATCGTTCGCCATAGCACAGTAAACGTACTCCGAAAAGTTTTTGGTCAGTCTGTTAGGTGTCCATCTTTTTCACACATGCAGTACACGTTTCATGTGTGAAAGAGATGTAGGAAACTTATCTCAACAAAAAATATGTTCGGTCAGAGTATCACTGTACAGCCACGCACCGCGCGTCTACACTGCACTGTAGACGGTTTAACTTTGTAAGGGCGTCTCGTGTGCGGGGGGACCCCCCGCGCGTACTACACCGCCCTCGGACAGAAATTGAACCAAAATTTTGGCTAACGGTCGTTTTTGATCCCGTGCGTGCCACCTTCGACGCGATGTGGTGACAGAACGAAGAAACGCACGTGAGGTGGGAAAGCACCGATGGACGGCGCGCGACGTGCTCTATCGGCGGACACGCCTGCCCGCGGCCATCAGGGCCAGATCAAGCAACAGCGAGCGTGCACAGACCGACGGGCGCTTCGCGGCGATGAAAAATTCGATGTTATTGAGCTGTAAATAGTAAACGTGTGAAAATATTAATGTGAATGTTTGTGTAGCCGATAAGCATTGTAAAGTATGATATAAATTGTATACTTGCAAAATAAAATGTAAAATAGTGTTCTATGTAGGTCAGAGAAAAGTCGGCCTACATAGAACAAAATATGCATATCGGTCCCTCAAAATCTGCGGGGGGACCGCCTTACCGGGACCTGCCCAAATTGTATAAGACGAAGCGCAGGCCCGGTAAGGCATGCAGTAAGAAAACAACCATCTGACAAGAAGTTATGTACGTGTGTTAAAGAAATATAAGAAAATAATCAGCGACTAGTGGAGTTTTAATATACAGCCCCCACAATAATACACGAAGATGATAAACGTAATCTTATGCTGCAGCCAGGAATGTCTTCTCATGGGCACGCTCCTTAACGGTTAATAGTGTTGCGGACTACCGGTTCTGATATTGATGATGCACTAAAACACTGATTTTAGTTCACTTTACTTTATTATAATTCCAAATCACAAAATAATCCAAGAGCAAACAATATCGAACACTAATTACACGGTTAAAGCACTCCGCACTTCGCAAATTATCGCGCTTGACTTACTTCCAAAAATCAACTTCTCGACGCCTCCGACCATCGCCTTATATAGTTCTCTCCCTTCCACTAGTCACCGTCTCGAATATTCTATCTCTCGAAATTTATAAATTACATTTTAATTTCCTGGACCGTGGGAACGGAATTTTGGCGCCTGTCGGCGCCTGGCGTCTTTAAAAATGAGCGTTGATTTTTAGAAATATCGCGAATATTCCTTTGAACAAAAAGCGCCTCTATTTTAAATTTGTGGAATTTTATTCTTTATCCAGACTTTTCGGTTTTATTGAATGGCTGTGGGAATTTTTCTCGTAAGTTCGATGACCTGTTTTCGTACTATTGTAGATAGGTGTCACGCTTTTTCTAGTGAGTTCGATAACGTCGTCGCGAGAGTAGATAGGCGTCACAATAGCATGAACACGAAACTTTGTTATCTTGGATTCTAACAGTTAACCATGATTTTCACCATGAAGTGATAATGCACATAGGATAATTTGCCCACGAGGGAACTCCTTAGTGGTTAGTGGCATGGACATGAAACTTTGTATTTGAGTTCATTGTTTTATAGGTATTTGTGAATTCCACCTGTCTGTTTGTAAATGATCGAATGTAGTTAAAAAAAAATTTAAGACTAAAAATGAAAAAATAAATTATAATTGAAAAAAAAACACGCTTTAATAGCAATTAAACTAAAAAGCAGAAAATAATTTTTAGTATAAGAATAAAATGATTAATGAAGAAATTAATGTTATTGTGAAAAAGCCTGGGATGCTTGATAGAAAGACAATCGAAAAAAAAACGAACTGGGCGATTATTATTACCATGCCTTGCGACACAGTCTACAATTTTACAGATTTTACAAAATTTTGTGACAATTAAAAAAAATTTTTGTTATAAATATTTCATTGAAACATTTTCTGAAAGTAGACCTAGTATGAAAATATTATCAAAATATGGTACAAAGCACCCCACGCTTTTTCGTAATAACATAAGTTTTCTCGTTAAACATTTTGTTCTTAAACTAAAAATTATTTTCTGTTTGCAATTAAAGCATGTTCATTTTAGTTTTTTTTTACTATAATTTTACTTTATGTTATGGCATTATTATCACGTTTAACATTCACATTTCTTTGAACTTGGACATACCCTTTACCTTCACCATGTTTCTCGTACAGACTGTTTTGTAATTTTGTTGAGAAACAAAGTATAAGTAAATCGGTGTTTCCGTGTATCCAAAGAAATCTGACCCGTAACAATATCAAATATTAAAGTCGACAGTCCCTTAAAGTTTTAAAAGAATCAAGTTTCTACATCAACGTAATAAAAAACTACAGCCACTTATCGTAATCAAAAATATACATTTTTGACACTCGCAAATAAATCAAAATCTGTAGGGTACTTTCCTTTGACCTAGAATCATGAAATTCGAAAAGAAGCGAGGTCTTACAGCCCAAGCAAAGGAAGTAATCCAAAAAGTATTAGTTTATTGTTATATTAGGTAAAAAATGTTATGTGTTCTTTTCGTTGTCCTTAGCTCAAGAACGGCCCCTGTCTCGGTTCTCATTCCATTTCATTGGCCCTTTTTTATACTCCACTGCAGGGGCTTAGGCCTCCTCTCAAGATGAAGTGGCTTGCAGCTTAAATCCTCCACGCTGCTCCAATGCGGGTGGATGGTAACGACCGCCATTTATTGACAGCAACCAGGATTGACTGCTTAACGTACTCTTCGAGACACGGGATCAGTGATAGTTAATGTACTTCGATAAGAAAAAACTCATTGATACACGCCCGGATTCGAACCACGGCCACATGGGTTTATAGATTTAAAACAGGTTCGCTGCGCTCGGGCTATCATGACACATTTACTGTCCCGGTTACATATGTATAAAGTCATTATTTTGACTCAACTCCGTGTCAGATGGGATAAACTTTTGTGAAAATGTACACTATTATTTAGACTATATCTGACTAGCGACCGCCCGCAGTTACGAATTCCTGTTAAAGGTACTATTAACATTTGAAATTGTTTATACGTGCTTTTTGCTGGAACCAGTTTTGGTTACACCCATTCAAACTTTCAATCTTCATTCCCCTCCCACCCTTTAAAAACCGATACAATTTTTCAGCTCCCGTTTCCCACCCTTGAAATGTAGAAATCTAAAAATCCTGAAACACGTCATTATTTAAGTCCCTCCATTCTCACCCTTAAGTTTGAAATTTCTAAAAAAGCTTTTCTTAACTTAATACTCACGTTATAAAAGAAAACTATGTTCCAAATTTAAACTTCCTAGACTTTGTAGTTAGTTTCGGCTGTACGTTGATAGATCAGTGAGGACAAACGACTGACAGATAAGACAGCCAGACAAACACAAAAAGTAGCTTATGATACTTTTGACAGCCTTTTTTCACGTCAGCAACGTTTTATTAAGATCTGTTTTGGAAATTAGCTCGAATAGACACATAGAGGTACAGACAGACAGACGGACAAAAAGTTGCTTATGTCACTTTTGACAACCTTCTTTCCCGTCTACAAAGTTTCCTTAAAATCTGTTTAGCCGTTTTGGAAATTAGCTCTAATAGACAGATACACGTACAGACAGACGGTCGGACAAAAAGTAACGTGTGTTAGTTTTGACCATTAAAATCGGTTTAGATAGATGGACGTACAGACAGACATACAAAAACTTGCGTATGTAACTTTTGACTACATCCTTTCCATATGTGTAAAGTTTCATCAAAATCGATTAAGACGTTTTGGAGATTTGCTCGAATAGACTGTTTGAATATATATATCCTATAACCCTCCGCTAGATTTAGGCTATCAAAGTCAAAAAGAATTTTTCAAACCCGACTGGTAGTTTCAGAGATTAGCGCGTTCAAACAATCAAACTCTTCAGCTTTATAATAAGTAAGATAAGATTTCTATCATATGGATTAATAGATTACACGACAATAAGATATTACTGAAAACCGTATCAAGTCCATTGCGTGGTTTGGAAGTAAGAAGATAACGAACAGAGGCAGACAGCGAATTTATTTTCTCCTGCTATAGTTTTAATATTTCGATAAAAACTGCTAAGATATTAATTTAAATTGTATGGTGTAAAGGGCGATTATAATATGCATGAAATGCTTAAGACAACTAACGTATTTAATTTGATAAGGATTAATATGTTTAAAAAAAACATCTTCGCAAATACTGCATTATGTTAGAACAAATTTGATTACCATAAAAAAGGTTATAGTGAGTCAACCTTAAAAGATACACATATGCTGTTGCGGACTTTTGGTTAGAACTTTTAAAGGGGAACAATTCCGTAGTACATGATTTTTACTTAATATCAACCGTTTCGCAGCGCGCGTAACGGAAGCTCTCAAAAGGAATAATTTTTCCCGTTTTTGCAACATTTTTCATTGATGCTCCGCTCCTATTGGTCGTAGCTGATGTAGTAACAGCCTATAGCTAAAAAAAAATAATTAAAAGAGCAGATGCGCTAGAAACAATAAATATATATAAAAATTTATATTAAATTAAAGCTCTTCTAAAGACATGGGCTTCGCGCCTATGGAAATGTGTAGTTATTAAAAAAAAAAAAAAAACAGCCTATAGCCTTCTTTGATAAATGGACTATCCAACACAAAAATAATTTTACAATTAGAACCAGTGGTTCATGAGATTTGCGCGTTTAAACAAACAAACTCTTCAGCTTTATAATATTATAGTATAGATGACGAATGTAAAAGTCATAATTTTGAATTTCAATTTGATTAGCAGATGGATGTTAACATGCCCAGGCGATTGATCGAGGATGAGGCTGTCATCAAAGAGGAATTGAATATAGGGCCTACCATACTGCAACGATATGTGCCGCCCGGCTTAAGCCAGATCACCACTGAGGTGTGTAATGTTGCCGCCTGCCGCACCTACATTAGCAACAGTAAATTAAGTGCTTTACTTCTTGTTGCAGGTTGCTTCAATTGATAGTGCGTCTGTGAAAGTGGAGTCGCAGTGCATTGAAGAGCTCAAGCAGGTGCTGGAGTGCAGCACTTCTCACATAAAGGAACAGAAACCTATTCTTAAAACATCCTATGAATATTATGCCCAATTTATTGAATCTGGTGATTTAACTGATTATGATAGCACACATACTGCTGAGGAACCATTTAAATGTCAAACACGTATTGCAAGCATACACACCGGCGAAAAACTATTTACTTGTGTCGTATGTGATGCAAAATTTGCACAGCAGTCTCATTTAAGTCGACACAAACGCACACACACCGGCGAAAAACCATTTGCTTGTGGGATATGTGATGAAAAATTTGCGAAAAAAACTACATTAATTCAATATAAACGCATACATACCGGCGAAAAACCATTTACTTGTGTCGTATGTGATGCAAAATTTGCACAGCAGTCTCATTTAAGTCAACACAAACGCACACACACCGGCGAAAAACCATTTACTTGTGTCGTATCTGATGCAAAATTTGCACAGCAGTCTCAATTAAGTAGACACAAACGCACGCACACCGGCGAAAAAACATTTACTTGTGTCGTATGTGATGCAAAATTTGCACAACAGTCTCATTTAAGTCAACACAAACGCACACACACCGACGAAAAACCATTTACTTGTGTCGTATGTGATGCAAAATTTGCACAGCAGTCTCATTTAAGTAGACACAAACGCACACACACCGGCGAAAAACCATTTACTTGTGTCGTATGTGATGCAAAATTTGCACAGCAGGCTCATTTAAGTCAACACAAACGCACACACACCGGCGAAAAACCATTTACTTGTGTCGTGTGTAATGCAAAATTTGCACAGCAGTCTCATTTAAGTAGACACAAACGCACACACACCGGCGAAAAACCATTTACTTGTGTCGTATGTGATGCAAAATTTGCACAGCAGTCTCATTTAAGTCAACACAAACGCACACACACCGGCGAAAAACCGTTTGCTTGTGGGATATGTGATGAAAAATTTGCGAACAAAACTACATTAATTCGTCATAAACGCATACATACCGGCGAAAAACCATTTACTTGTGTCGTATGTGATGCAAAATTTGCACAGCAGTCTCATTTAAGTCAACACAAACGCACACACACCGGCGAAAAACCGTTTGCTTGTGGGATATGTGATGAAAAATTTGCGAACAAAACTACATTAATTCAACATAAACGCATACATACCGGCGAAAAACCGTTTGCTTGTGGGATATGTGATGAAAAATTTGCGAACAAATCTACATTAATTCAACATAAACGCATACATACCGGCGAAAAACCATTTACTTGTGTCGTATGTAATGCAAAATTTGCACAGCAGTCTCATTTAAGTCGACACAAACGCACACACACCGGCGAAAAACCGTTTGCTTGTGGGATATGTGATGAAAAATTTGCGAACAAAACTACATTAATTCATCATAAACGCATACATACCGGCGAAAAACCATTTACTTGTGTCGTATGTGATGCAAAATTTGCACAGCAGTCTCATTTAAGTCGACACAAACGCACACACACCGGCGAAAAACCGTTTGCTTGTGGGATATGTGATGAAAAATTTGCGGACAAAACTACATTAATTCAACATAAACGCATACATACTGGCGAAAAACCATTTACTTGTGTCGTATGTGATGCAAAATTTGCACAGCAGTCTCATTTAAGTAGACACAAACGCACACACACCGGGGAAAAACCATTTACTTGTGTCATATGTGATGCAAAATTTGCACAGCAGTCTCATTTAAGTCAACACAAACGCACACACACCGGCGAAAAACCATTTACTTGTGTCGTGTGTAATGCAAAATTTGCACAGCAGTTTCATTTAAGTAGACACAAACGCACACACACCGGAGAAAAACCATTTACTTCTGTCGTATGTGATGCAAAATTTGCACAGCAGTCTCATTTAAGTCGACACAAACGCAAACACACCGGCGAAAAACCGTTTGCTTGTGGGATATGTGATGAAAAATTTGCGAACAAAACTACATTAATTCAACATAAACGCATACATACCGGCGAAAAACCGTTTGCTTGTGGGATATGTGATGAAAAATTTGCGAACAAAACTACATTAATTCAACATAAACGCATACATACCGGCGAAAAACCATTTAATTGTGTCGTATGTGATGCAAAATTTGCACGGTCTGCCCATTTGATTAGTCACTAACGCATACATACCGGCGGAAAACCATTTACTTGTGTCGTATGTAGTGCAAAATTTGCAACATCTTCACATTTAGTTAAAGATAAACGTATACATACCGGAGAAAAAGATATGTGATGCAAAATTTGCACAATCCGGCACTTTAACTAAACACAAAATCAAACACACTGGTGACAAACCATTTACTTGTGTCGTGTATAATGCAAGATTTGCATTGTTTTCGAATTCATTTCGACACAAATGCACACACACCGGCGTAAAACCGTTTGCTTGTGACGTTTGTGATGCGAAATTTGCCATGTCATCACATTTAATTTAATATAAACGTATACATACCGGAGAAAAACCGTATGCTTGTGGGATATGTGATGCAAAATTTGCACAGTCTAGCACTAACTCGACACATCGCGTACACACTGGCGAAAAAACATTGACTTGTGACGTACAATACGCGCCACCAGTCTAAAAGGCTCAAAAGTTAGCACTAGATACTTGCGCAAACACCGAAAATATGGGAAAGGGGCGGTGAAGGCAGTTGGCGCGGCGAGACGGGTCGGCCGCGAGAGCAGGGGCTCTACTCTGACTCTTAACGCGGCTCCGAAGCGGCGTCGAACACGCTGTTTCAAATATCCGGTCGCTAGGACTATGGGCGAGAGTACGGATTTTTGGCGCGTATTCGGCGCTGCGTTAATTTACCAGAGTACGTCCGCAGGTTCCTTCGCTCTCACCTATCGATATAAGTTTAAGAAGATGTGCGGTCCGACACGTAAAAACGTCCAGAAAAAATTTGTGCGTTTTGCGTAGTGTTGTTTCGCCACCCGACCTAATCGGATGTAGCCACAATGCCGAAGTGTTTAATTCAAAAATGCAGAAATTACACATCAACACAAGAAAAAAAGATGGCATTTTGTAATTTCGGTAAGGAAAATTAGGCCTTATTTGTATTTCGTTCTTCTATTTAAAATTATCTATGACGGTTGAGATATAAACCGACCAATTATCAAATGCACTTAATTATGACTAGGCTCGTATGTTTTGTATTTCCATAATATTTGGTCGCATAATAAGTGGTTCTGTTCTTAATAAGCCCATTTTTACCCCACTGCAGGGGCTTAGGCCTCCCTAGGGTGAGGGGGCTTGGAGCTTAAATCCACCACGCTGCTCCACTGGGGGTTGGGGATTGTAACGACCGCCATCTATTGACAGCGCCCAGGACCGACTGCTTAACGAGCTCTCCGAGGCACGGAGTGAGTGATAGTTATGTACTTAAGTCAGAAAAACTCATTGGTACACGACAGGTTCATTGCGCTTTGGGCTATCACGACTTTTATCGTTCTGTTCCACACTAATTAAATCGCATTTTTAATATATTTATTTTATAATTTTTTGTTTAACATTCTTTTTCTTAGCACTTTCAAATATTAACAAAAGAGAGAGCTCAGCGTGCTGTCTTAAAAGTCGGATACTCTATATTCTATAATTACTCAACAGTTTCTTTGTATAAGGAATCCCAAATGTTATCTGTTAGAAAATTGTTTATTCTATCATCATTTAATTCGAAACAAACGTATACACATCGGTGAAAAACAATTCGCTTATGGCATATGTGATATAAAATTCGCATATTTCAGTCAATAAAATCAACAAAACACATACACACGGGCGACAAACAATTTGCTTGTGGGATATGTGATGCAAGCATACATATAATACAGTACCCGGCCGTAAGTTATGCACACGACTTATAGAAAGCAGCTAAATGAAAAGTAGTTTAAAAATAAAACTATAGGTATCCTTATCGTTTTTTATTTAATTACAAAACTACATTGTTATAATTAAATAAAAAATTACAAGAATATTTAAAATTTCTTTTTAAATTTGTTTTTACTTAGCCACTTTTTAAAACTCGTGTGCATAATTTACGGCCGAGTACTGTACAAACGTTGGCTCTTAATCATAATGCTCATACTAGTTTTGTTCCGTCAGAGCCAATGTGAAGACGTCTGATATAGAAATTGAACTTGCTCTAAGCGCTGTTTAAAAATAAAATGTTTGAAAAAAAGTTTCATTTTAATAACTTTTTCATTTGTCCTTGAGGATAGCTATGGTGCAGATGAAAATGACATTCGCTCGACAATACTCGACACGCATTATGTGCGTGTTGCAACACGTTGGCCTATTGGTGAAGCATACACACGTTGGCGCACGCAGTGTATATGCTTAGATATCTCAAAACAGGTTTCCAAATAAGTTTTGTGGCTATTAACCACCAGAGGGTGCTGCAGTAGATGTACACCATCGAAACATCTGGACTGATTTCGATACGGTTTTTTTTGCATTACATAGGTATCACATATGAGTAGATAATTAAATAAAGTGTGGAGTTATGCGCCACCAGGGGCGCTGCAATAGATAGCCATTTGTACGTTTGGCGCGCTTGTGAATGGGGGCACTAAGTTTCGCGGGGTGGGCGCACCGTCGTGAATTAGACGATCTGTAGTCTATATCTACTTCTAAAGTCACATAATAAAAGAATTGAGTTGTCGCATATTGAAATAAATTTTTAATATTTGTATGTAATAAAATAAATATTTATTAAATAAATAGTCATCGTTTTCTGTAAAAAATCATAATATTAAATTTTTCATTATGCTATATTTAGTTCCCGTCATAATATTGTCTTACAAGAATGTGTAATGTGGCGGTTTGAAATAACCAAAGTGAAGGGTATACAAATACCTTTGAAAGTGCGCCGGCGACACCCTAGTGTGCCGTCTGGCCGCTTAGATGAAGTCGTAGGAGCTTTCGGGCTAACGACACGCGTCCCTATTCTGCTTCAGGCGGTTGTTTAGTGGGTGCAACTCCCACATACCCCGCGCGCGCGGAAGCTCAGCAGTTTTATCCGCCTTCCCGTCGCAAGGGTAAAATAAAAAACCCTTTGAAAGTTTGTATGCGATGTCTGATTCGTCATATTTTTTTTTATATGGTTTTAAATATAAAAGGTGTGATTTCACCAGTTCTGGCCACTTTTCCCCTAGTTGTGGCCATACCATTGCTCCAGTTGTGGCCATCAAATTAGTAAAGGGATTTTGCAGTTTTTTTTGAAGAAAATAAAACAAATAATTATATGGAAGTTAACATTTATTGTTAGGTAGCTAATTGACAGTTAACAAATTCCCAATATTTTGCCATTTCAGGCACATAGAAAAACTCTCGCTTTGAATTTGTTTTCTGTGGTGTTTTGATTTTTTGTTTTATGTCGGCTTTAGCATATAAATTTAAATCTGGTTTATCTGCCCATTTCCAATTCTTTAAAGATTTCTGCATTGCTCGAATCAAAACAGCATCTACACTTATAGACTCTATTTTGCTGATAAAATGTTCCAGAAAAATCACAAAATCACCTATTTCATAGTCATCTATAGTTTCTTTGTCTATACTGTTTTCAATTAGTTGTTCCTCTAGTAGTTCTTCTGAAGGATCTGTATCGTCCGAATCTCTTATAGAAAATTGTTCTTCTTCTTCTGACGTTTCTGATTCCCAGATTTGTAAAGCTTGTTTCTTCACTTTAAGTTTTTTATTTTTCGGCTTTTTTCCATTTTCCGATTTCTTTTCCTTTTTATTTTTCAATTTATTTTTTCTCTGTTCTTTGTCTTGTTTTTTTTTTCTTTGGCTTCCATTATATCTTTCCACTGGTTTGATGTTAAGACAGAAGGGATGTACTCTCTCTTGCGAGTAGAACTGCATTTAGGCAACATCTTTTCAGGCCAATTAATACAGCTTTTGACTAAATTCAAAGCATCTATAGGGCTTTTTATAATTGATGAGGTAGATAGAACACTATTGATTGATGTATTAACAACCTCAGTCTCTTCCAGAATATCTTTGTTATTTAAAGTTAAAGAAGGGTCCTTATCAACAGGTTCCTCAGTCAGTTCCTTATTCTCTTTATTTTTTTCAGTTAAAACAGCATTCATGTCAACAGATTCATGCTCCATTTCAGTGTTTGGTGCTGATGGTGTAGTAGAGACTAACTCGTTTGATTGTGTTATCAAGCAAGGTTGGTCGTAATGCGATTGATACGTGAATGATGTGTTGTCATCTTTAAAGTCTAGCCACACCTTGCTATATTTATTATTTTTTGGAGCCATTTCACCCAACCTAAGTACAAAAGAAATAAAAACTTTCAATGCCAAACCAGTTAGTAATAATTGTCAAACATCAAACACAAACATAGCCGAGTGGGTTGCGAAAGCTAAGTAAAATAATACCTACACAAGCGAGTTGTTCAAAGGCTGTATTGAGACTGATTGTTACATACTAACATGCATACATGTGTACTTATACCTATGCTTATATTAAGGATGACGTTACGTACTACAGGGTGACGCGCTAGCTTCTGTTTAGAAAGTGCGAATTCGATCCCCGAAAAACGGGCATGTACCTACCAATGAGTTTTTCTAACTTAAGTACATAACTATCACTGACTCCGTGCCTCGGAGAGCACGTTAAGCCGTTGGTCCCGGTTGTCATCTCTAGATGGCAGTCGTTAAACTTCACCAACCCGCACTGGAGCAGCGTGGTGGATTAAGCTCCAAGCACCCTCATTCGAGGGTAGGCCAGAGCTCCTGTAGTGGGGATATAATGGGCTGATGATGTGAAACACCAAAAAAACAAAGTGGCCAAAACTGATGTTGTATTGGAGTCAGTTGTGGCCCCAAGCATGGCCACTACCCAAGTAAATTACAAAGTAGTGTATTAGTTGTGGCCACCCCTCTTCCCAACACTAGAAATTTCAACGAGTAACAAAATAACCTCAATACCATGTTGTTAGACATTCTGTTAGCAGGCTTCTCAGAATAACCAGAAACCGCGCCCAATTATGATTACACATACCGTACTGTGTCCAACAACATTACGTACGTCCCGCTCCTGCCCCACTTTCCGCCCGCGTAATGTTGCTAGCTCGGGAGAGGTTTCCTACTCTTTTTGGAATAATCATATAAAATCAGAAAAAAGGTGTCTAATAAAAATATTAACAGATAGGTATATTAAGGCCGCGTTTATATGACAGAAATTATTTCTTGCGGGGCAGCCGTACGGTCGCCGCGTACTTGTGTTCATTCATAGTAAGTTTTAACTATATTAGGTACTAGGCCAAAACTCACAACATTCAAATTTCCTTCAGGCACCAGGTGTTTACTTGAGTTCAATGAGTTTTTTGGTACAATACGAGTATAATTATAGAAAGGAAGTAGCATGACCTTCTTACACAAGTGTTCTTCATTTAATATAAAGTTACTACAACATGAAATGCATACATACCATTTTAGTTAAATAAAGGAAATAAACTTTTATTTTTTTATACCTATTACAATAAATAAAACCCGGCTTCAATAAGGTAAGTTTTTAAAGGTAAGGTAAGGCAAGTAAATTTTATTAGGTACCCTTTTGTTGAGTAACCTTTTTATAATATTTTCTTTTAGAATTTGAAGTGATTTGCAGAATTTTACATTTAGATAAATAATGTAGGTACCTAATCTTATATCTAAATCTTTTTCAATGACCGCCGTTTCTATGACTTTCACCATTTATGTGGTCATCATTTACAGGAATATATTATTTTTTTCAATGAATTTCTTGAAAATTGAAAGAACGATTGCTAAACGTTCGATATTTGAACTTATAACAAAATCTTCATTTGAAATTTTTCGGACATGTGCTTCACAAGTACGACATTTATGTAATTAAGATTTTGGGAAAGGAAATAGTCTGCCTTTATTTTCAATCCATATCACAATCTACACCACACCTGAGGCCAATTGCTTCTACACAAAACGAACATTTTATTGATTTCGACAGGTAATAAACAGTTCCCGATAATAATCTACGATATATTTTGACAAATAATGAAGCTGAGGCATTTCTAAGACAATGATTTTGCAATGCTACCACTATTTTCACTATTATAAATCATTATTGAGTAGCTTTCTCGTTGTATCACATAGAAAGTCCAAATCAGAAATATAGACATCACCAATTTCTGAGTTTGATCTTGTAGGCAATTGTGATGTCAAGACAAAATGCCGAAATAGCATGCCATTATTAGATAATTCATATATTACTCCATTCACCAAAATTTAATTTTAATCGGAATGCATAGAAGATTCATTAACATGTATACAATGTATTCATAAAGGTATATCCTTTGTATTTTCTAGGAAAAAATGAAATTTTTGGTATAATAGCCACCGAATTTCCAGTCACTAGTTGTGAATGAATTCCGCATTTATCGATAAGGTATTGTCATCATCATCATCATCATCAGCCCGTGTCTCTCCACTGCAGGATATAGGCCTCTCCCAAGGCTCGCCACTACACACGGTCCTCCGCCTTCCGCATCCAATTACCCCCGGTATGGTGCTTCAGGTCATCAGTCCACCTTGCCGGAGGGCATAATAAGGTATTGTATTACCCATCAACCACCTACCCGCCATCAACCCGCATTGGAGCAGCGTGGTGGATTAAGCTCTAAGCCTCCTCATCCCGAGGGGAGGCCTGAGTCCCTGTAGTGGGGTATTAATGGGATGATGGAATGGAATGAAATTGGATTATTTCATAATATAATTATGACCTGCATAATGAACAGGAAAGGTGCAATATGAATAATATTTAACTAATATATCTTGACTAATTCTACCTTAGTCGGAATAGCTGATTTCTTTAGTTTTTTTAAACCACATTTTGTGTCAAAAAAATATTGCTCGTCAAAGTGAATTAAACAAATTACGTTCCGCTCTGATGGTCTCAAAAACTTATCTAGCCGTGCTCTTTGTATGACTTTCATCCAATTCAATTTTCTTTGTTCTTCACACAGGTGCTTTATTACGCAAAAAAATAGTGAGTATTATAAACAGGCATTAAATAAAAAGTAGATAAAATTTTCGATGAAACTGGCAACACTCACAAAATGAACGCGCCATTTTTTTTTAAGTCAATCACAATATGTAAAACAAATTCAATAATTAAATACATCAACTTTTGAATACGTTATTTACAGATGAAATGTGATCCCATCCGATTTCTTCAAAGCCCAGCAGCATTTTTGCATGAAGGAACGACACAAGACGACATTTTAAAATTAAAATTGACACTTGTACAGTACATTATAACGCGGTAAGTGCAACGGAGTGACTAATCGCAACAAAGTGAAACTACTCTATATAAGAGTGGTTTTTGCTTCTTCAGTTTCACGCTCACAGGCGGCTTCTGGTTATTCTGAGGTAGACTTCAATCAAATCCAAAACAAAAAGTAAAAAGATTTCTGAAATATTTATTGATTACTTACCTAGTGTCTTTTAATATATTCCTATATGAGAGTACCAGAAAATTTTCGATAAAACTCAACAACCTTACAAAAAATTGTCTTGAAGCATAAAAATTAAAACGTCACAACTGTCAATTGTCAGAACGGACCCTAGACAAAGGATTTTTCACCACAAACTATGAAGCAAGTCTGTTTTCTATGCCTTATTTATTGACCACTAAAGTTGCAAGTGGCCAGAATCGGGGTAGTGGCCACAACCGAGGCTCCTACCCGATATGTCGATATTTTCTAATATCTATATTTTGTATATTTAATATTACCTAATTGCACATGTTCCACTGGAAAGATGTCGTTTACTGTTTTTAAACATATTGGGTGGTTTATTTAGCCTGGCAGCACATTGTAAGAGAAAGTGAATATTTTTTTTGTATTTAAAAATAACAATATAAAATCGTTTATTTCGCAAATAATTCGTTACAAATTTCATTAAGACTGACCCCAACACTAGGCAAAGCCTGTCCTGTGGTGGGTAAATTACGTTTGTCCATATGAAAAATACGACTACACAATAACAGCGATAATAAAAGGAGAAAAAAAAAAAAATAACAATGACAATAGAACAAAGGAAAAATTTGAATTTAATTAACGGAGTGTACGTATGAGTAAAGGTGTGTGCGTATGAGGGTGCGTGCGTGTGTGTGTGCGCGCGCGCGCGCGCGCGTGTGTGCGTGTGTGTGTGTGTTTCTGTCAATAAAGTTACAGCATCTTCTGTCGATCTCCCAATGCGGAATCCGAATTGACGGTTAGTTAAGAGGGAGTTAGACTCTAGGTAAGAAATCAGTCTCGTGTTTATAATTCGCTCTAGTAATTTAGAAATTGACCCCAGGAGTGAGATTGGACGATAGCTGTTGGGGTCGTTCCTAGCACCTCCCTTGTGAATTGGAACCACTGCAGCAACCTTCCAGGCCGTGGGAAACACACCAGATTCGATGCTTTGGTTGAAAATTGCTACTAGAGGTTCTACTATAGAATGACCAATGGCCTTCAGTAGTCGATTGCCCACAATGTCGAGGCCCGGTGAACTGTCTGGGTCAAGTTTCTGAATGAGGGTAAGTACTTCTTGTTTGTCAGTAGGAGAAACATAGAGCGAGTTCGATGGTGAATTGGTTATATTTACTTTGGCAGCAAGAGACTCCTGTTTCGTTATTTTTAACTAGGATAGATTTCGCAAGATTTTGACCGACTGTAGAGAAATAATTATTACAGAAATCTAAAGAATCCTTAATGCAGACTTTGATTTCTGTTAGTTCGCAAGCTGAAGTAGTGACTTTGGGGTTTCTGTGGGAGATTTTGTTGATAGTTTTCCATAACTTTTTTGGTCGGTTTTGATTTGTTGTTAGTTCTGTCTTCTCATAGTCGATTTTTAGTTTCCTAAGAAGATTAAAATAAAAATTGCGGTACCTGGTGTATATGAGTCTTTTAGTTTCATCGTTAGGGTATTTTCTTGAAATTGAGTGAAGTTTGTCTCTGTGTCTTGAACACCTTATTAGACCTCTAGTCATCCAGGGTTGAATAACAAATTTGGAGTGACTAAGTTGGATCAATTTAGAATTTCTAGAAAGTGTGTCTGTTAGAATAGAATCAAAGATCCTAACGGAATTCTCAACACAAATGCTATTTTTTACTAAGGACCAGTCAATCTTTGAAAGATCGTTACTGATGCCGAGATACTCTCAGTAGGGGTCAAATCCAAGATATTTATATTAAGATCACCTGCCATGATAAGGCATGGGTTTCGACTTACGGTGTTAAGAGTTTGTTCTAGAGACAAAAGAAAGTTTTCCAGATTACGGAAAGATGGTGAACGATATAAAGCTATAGCTGTGAAAACATTCGGTACTTTAATCATAAGACAATTTGCGTCTATTATATCCGGTTCGGAGACGTCTGCAGACTACTTATTATGTATGTAAGCTATCACACCACCCGATTTATTGATGTATTTTTTTGTGTTATAGGACTTATAACCGTCTATCTGCCTAATCGTTGATGCATCATCTATCCAACATTCACTAAAAATAATTATGTCAAAAATGATGTTTAACCTAGCAAATATCAGCAAAAATTGATCGAAGTTACGTTGCATGCTTCTAATATTGACATGGAGGAGTGTAAGTTTGTATTTTGAAATTATGGGACGACACTGTTCAGGAGCATGGACTGAATGGCATTTTATATAATATGATTGATCTATCTCAGATATTAAGTCTAGGGTAGCCATGAAGAGTGATAGAACATCATCAAGTAATTGGTATTTGTTCCTAGGTAATGCCTCAATAATATAATTAGTTTGTCCCATGAGCATATCTGAGGTAGATTATTGTGCGGTATGTAATATTTTGTGCATTTTATGGTGATAAATTCCAAGAAATCGTTCAGGGTATACTTGTGCTTAGATTTATGTGGTGTGTAAACATTGAATCTTTGAATCAAAATATCTAAAATTAAATACATTAATAAAAAAATTAAAATTACGGCGTCTAGCAATACAAGGACAAGACAACAAGTTATGTTTATATAGTATAGTGTCATTTTTCTAAACTGTTTTGTCCCTATATTTCTCTGACAAGTTTTGCAAGTCTTGATGAGAGTGGATCTGGATCGGTGGACTTCCATCACGGCCCTCGTGCTTTCTGACATATATATTTCCGTTTCGGACCCAGCAGTATTTGAAACTACGTTCTCGTGCCCAGATTCGTGAGTCTCGAAATAAGCGTCGGCCATCGATAGTCAGTCTTTCATTTACGTACAGGTTCCTTGTTGGTCCGGTCTCTACAATGTCTTTGCTGTCGAGCGAGCGCCGAGCTTTGGCTTGCTTCAGAAACTCCTCGCGTTTGGATCTCCGCACGAAGGAGACTATCATGGGGCGCGGCTGCTCGTTATTTTTTGTGTCGTTTTTACGGCGTAGACCAGCGCGTAACACATAGTCCAAGTCAGTTTCCTCTAACTTCATTCCAATTTTCAATGCCGTCGTGAGGACTAGGTGGTAAGGATTCTCGTTTGGTGTTTCAGATAAACCGAAGATTTCCAACTCAGATTTCAATGTTTGTTGTGCTTGTTTATTAATCTGATACTGTATTATGTGTATTATGTATGACATATATACATATTTACTACACATAGGATATACCTATATTAATATAAGAATTGTTCATATAAAAATATAAGATATAAATAATTTTAATCGTTTTTAATTTATGATTTAAATTCTGACGTTCTATCTGCTCTCTGATCAAGAACGTCGTAAATAATTTAACTTTGAATGACGAAGTTACTGTATACAATAATTTAACCTCATTTTCCCCCAAGAAACTGCGATGTTAAAAAATGCTTCCTGATAATGATGACTGTTTCATAATATCCAGGTTTCCTGTAAACGCGGTTAGCAGAGAACTATGGATAAGAATCTATACTAATATTATAAAGCTGAAGAGTTTGTTTGTTTGTTTGTTTGTTTGTTTGAACGAGCAAGTTCGTTCAGCAGAGAAAAATCGATACATGGTGGCTCTTTAATACTCACCCGTAACACACTTAAATACAAAGAACGCGTTGATGTTGTGAGCCTTTCTGTTGAACGGACAATTGAAATAGCCTGCATAGAGCTTGAGCGGCTTTTTGTAATAAGCGTATACAGACCCCCAGCCTCATCATATGATTTGTTTGAACAGAAAATGGATGAGGCACTCTTTAAAATAAGTAATAAAGGCAAGAATGTTGTAGTCTGTGGAGATTTTAATATAGATCTTTTGAATACCAGTTGTGTACTAAGTAGTAGACTCAAATCACTGTTTCGATGTTGTGATTTAGTGAATCTTTTTAATGAGCCTACAAGAATTACCTCTACCACTGCAACATGTATTGACAATATCTTTACTAATGCAGAACCTTGTAATAAAGCTATAATTAATAAATTAACATCAGACCATTGTGGTCAGCTTGCTGTTTTTGATTTGGGTTTATTCGAAGTTACTAAAAAAACTATTAAATGTATACCAATCAATGATAGTCGGCTTGACAATTATAGGAAAAAAGTATTAGCAGATTTACCACATCTTGAACATTATGATGATACTAACAAATTATATAATTCATTGTTTAATATCACAAAAAATGTATATGACAATGTGTTTAAGTCAAAAACCATTCAAATTAATAATTCGTTACGATTTAGTGATTGGGCAACGGCGGAAATCCATGAAGTTAGGCTTAAATTGTATGAACTTTATGAAGAAAGATCATATAATAAAAGTGTTCACTTTAGAAATTATGTTCGGAATTATTCAAAGATGTTTAAATGTGCTTGTGCAGCAGCTAAAGCAAATCATATTTATGGTAAATTAAAAAATTGCTCGAATATTACAAAAACGACTTGGCAAATCGTAAACAGCGAAACTGGAAAGGTAAAAGCGCGTGATATTGATTTTAACATCAAATTTAGAAGTAGCCAAGGCTTTCGAGAAGTTTTTCTCTGATATTCCAGTTTCGACTACCAAGTCCTTAAACTCTTCTCCCGCTCTTGCCGAATCATTACTCAAGCAAAATGTCAGTGTGTGCATGGTTGATTTTAAGTTTTCTCAGGTGGACCCTTCAGCCATTGTTAAAGCATTCAAATCATTAGAAATGAAAAATACTGCGCACCTTCATGGTCTTTCAGTTAAAATTATAAGTTCAATCATTGATTGCATCTCACCTCATCTTGCTTATTTATTTAATAAGTGTATAGATCATGGCGTTTTTCCCGACCTAATGAAGCACAGTAAGGTCATTCCATTATTTAAAACCGGTAGTACATCTGACCCTACTAATTTCCGACCTATTTCAATACTACCAACGTTAAGCAAAATTTTTGAAAAAATATTATTGAATCAGTTAATTTCACACTTTAACATTAATAACTTAATGCATCGCAAACAGTTTGGTTTCACCCGGGGCCGTTCAACAACCGATGCTGGTGTTGAACTGATTCAGCACATCTTTGAGGCCTGGGAGAGCTCTGGAGATGCTATTGGTATCTTCTGTGATCTTTCCAAGGCTTTTGATTGTGTCCAACATGATACATTGGTCGGGAAATTGTGTCATTATGGTGTCAAAGACCGCGCGCTAGACCTTCTGAGATCGTACTTCTGTAACAGAGTTCAGAGGGTTGATGTAAGCGGAGAGAGGTCATCAGGATCCTCAATGATGATGGGCGTCCCACAGGGTTCAATTCTTGGTCCATTTCTATTTTTAGTTTATGTTAAGGACTTGCCTTACCTTGTTAAAAATAATCACGAGATAGTGATGTTTGCTGATGATACTTCTTTAATATTCAAAGTTAACAGAAAGAAATTTACTTACGACGATGTAAACAATGCTATCTCCAATATAGTCGAATGGTTCACGGCTAATAATTTATTACTAAATGAAAAAAAAAACCAAATGTATAAGATTCTCGCTACCGAACGTCAAACCGACACCTACCAATATTGTCATTAAAAGTAAAGAGTTGGACCTTGTGGATTCTACTGTATTCTTGGGAATCACATTGGATGCAAAATTGCAATGGGATCCTCATATTACTAACTTGGCAAAAAGGCTCAGTTCTGCAGCTTACGCTGTAAAAATATTCCGCTTCCTTTCAGACATAGAAACCGCGAGAATGGTGTATTTCATTGGGTTCCATAGTTTGATGACTTTTGGCATTCTGCTGTGGGGACACGCTGCCAATGTGAATACAATTTTCGTGTTGCAGAAGCGAGCTGTTCGAGCAATTTATAAACTAAAACCTAGAGTATCACTTAGAGACAAATTTAAGGAAATTAATATAATGACGTTGCCGTCTCAATATATATTTGAAAACATAATGTACGTAAAAAAAATATAGTATTATTTAAAAAAAAAAAAATGTCATCGGCATAATGTCAATACAAGAAATAAGGATAAACTTGCTAATCATGTCAGCCGCCTCAATAAAATCACAAAATCTTTTAAAGGGCAATGTATACGCTTTTACAATAAGATCCCAGTTGACATTCGAGATCTACCCCTTAACAAGTTTAAAACTACAATAAAACGAAAGCTTTATGCAAAAGCTTATTATAAAGTATCAGACTACTTAGATGAGAAAAATCTATGGGTGTAAGCCGCTCGCCTATCAGTTTGTTTCAATAATATTATTCTTTAAGCACTTATTGTTAAAAAATTGTTTATAATTTTGTTAAAAAGAGCGTCCCTCAGTTTCTTGCGTATTTTTCTGAGAGGAACCAGCATTTTTGAATGCGCCTTTGTGGTGACGTCCTTCCACAAAGTAATAAAATTCACTCTTATGACGTATTTCAAGATTATGTTACATAACTACGAAATAAAGATATTTTGATTTGATTTGATTTGCGCAAATCTCAGGAACTACTGGTTCAAATTAAAAAAATATTTTTTTGTTGGATAGTCCATTTATCGAGGAAGGCTATAGGCTACTACATCACGCTACGACCAATAGGAGTGGAGCATCAATGAAAAATGTTGCAAAAGCGGGAAAAATTATTCCTTTTGAGTGCTTTCGTCGCGGGCGCTGCGCAAACGGTTGATGTTAAGCAAAAATCATGTATTACAGAATTGTTCCCCTTTAAAAGTTCTAACTAAAAGTCCGAGACAGCATATGTGCATCTTTTAAGGTTAAGTTAGTATAACCTTTTTTATGACAATCAAATTTGTTCTAACATAATGTACTATTTGCGAAGATGTTTTTTAAACGTGATATTAATCCTTATCAAATTAAATACGTTAGTTGTCTTAAGCATTTCATGCATATATCATACAATTTAAATTAATATCTTAGCAGTTTTTATCGAAATTTAAAAACTATAGCGGGAGAAAATAAATTCGCTGTCTGCCTCTGTTCGTTAAGTTTTTACTTTCAAACCAATAGACTTTGATACGGTTTTTAGTAATATCTCATTTGCTTATTATCTTATAATCTATTAATCTATATAATAGAAATACTTATTATAAAGCTGAAGAGTTTGTTTGTTTGTTTGTTTGTTTGTTTGTTTGTTTGTTTGTTTGTTTGTTTGTTTGTTTGTTTGTTTGTTTGTTTGTTTGTTTGTTTGTTTGTTTGTTTGTTTGTTTGATTGATTGATTGTTTGTTTGTTTTTTCTTGTTTGATTGTTTGTTTGTTTGTTTGTTTGTTTGTTCGTGTTTGTTCGTTTGTTTGTTTGTTTGTTTGTTTGTTTGTTTGTTTGTTTGTTTGTTTGTTTGAATGATCTAATCTCTGAAACTACCAGTCGGATTTGAAAAATTCTTTTTGCCTTTGATAGCCTGATTATAGCGGTGAGTTATAGGCTATATACATGAAAACGAACTGTCTGTCTATTAGAGCAAATCGGCTTCAGCCAAAACGGCTTAACCGATTTTGATGAAACTTTACACATATAACAGGATGTAATCTTTTGACTACACCCTTTCCATATGTGACATACCGAACTTTTTGTATGTCTGTCTGTACGTCCATATGTCTAAACCGATTTTAATGAAACATCACAAGTATGAAAAGAAGGTCGTAAAAACTAACAAATGTTACTTTTTGTCTGTCTGTCTGTCTGTACGTGTATCTGTCTATTTGAGCTAATCTCCAAAACGGCTAAACAGATTTTAAAAAAACTTTGCAGACATGATAGAAGGTTGTCAAGATATTTTACATTAGCTACTTTTTGTTTGTCTGTTTGTCTGTACGTCTATGTGTCTATTCAATTCAATTGTATCTATTCGAGCTAATTTCCAATATGGCTAAACAGATTTTAATGAAACTTTGCAGACGTGAAAGAAGGTTGTCAAGAGTGTCATAAGCTACTTTTTGTGTTTGTCTGTCTATCTGTCTGTCGTTTGTCCTCACTGATCTAGCAACGTACAGCCGAAAGTACTAAGTCTAGGAAGCTTAAATTTGGAACATAAGTTTATTTTATAACGTGAGCATTAAGTTAAGAAAGGCATTTTAGAAATTTCAAATTTAAGGATGGGAATGGAGGGACTTATATAATGACGTGTTTCAGGGTTTTTAGATTTCCACATTTTAAGAGTGGTAAACGGGAGATGAAAAATTGTATCAGTTTTCTAAATGTATGGAAGGGGAATGAAGATTGAAAGTTTGAATGGGTGTGACCAAAATTGGATCCAGCAAAAAGTACGTATAAACCATCTCGAACGTTAATAGTACAGTCAGCATCAGAAGAAGATAAGCAACTCAGATGTTCACATAGTTCTACACATTCAAAGTGACCATAATCATCTAAATAACAAAAATTTTCAGATTGTTGAGAGCACTCAGTGTTTCAAATATAACTGAGCACACAAGTTGTCAAATATTTCGTAGCAAACTGAAAGTCGTAGATATGTAATATAATATTTTATATCGTGTATTGTAGAGTACGCTAATAATAGCTTATTGTGGTTTTGTGGAAAGATTCATCAAATTATGACTTGATTTACATTACACTGTAGGTAATAGGTACTATACCGTACTGTTGATTTTTATGTAATGATGCGACTAATATGATTTTAAGTTTAAAATTTTAATTAACATTACAAAAAAAACCTAAAAAAGAATCCATATTCACTATCACCAGCTTACAAGAAATATCTGATATTACTTCAAACAAACTAACAATCATTAATTTTTCATAATATTGATGTGAAGGAAAACCGACGTAAAAGGCCGCCGGTTTTTTTTTTACCCTTGCGACGGGAAGGCGGATAAAACTGCTGAGCTTCCGCGCGCCCGGGCGCGCGGGGTTTGTGAGAGTTGCACCCACTAAACAACCGCCTGAAGCAGAATAGGGACGCGTGTCGTTAGCCCGAAAGCTCCTACGACTTCATCGAAGCGGCCAGACGGCACACTAGGGTGTCGCCGGCGCGAAGTTGTCGGGTGACCCCTAGGAGTTACTCGAGGCGAAATAATGCCAGAGGCGCGGGCCCCCGGTTGAGATTAACGTTATTAGTATAACGTGAAAAGTATTTTATTGATCACTCATTTGAGGTGCGGTCAGTTGGGGGTGGGTGCGGGGGGTGCGGGAGCGCCCCCACTTCAGGTTCGACTTGAGAGTCGCCCGAAAAAGTCTCATTGGCTTTAGTCAGCTGCTCGACTTCGAGAGTGAGGTCGTCAGGCTGATCTGTCAGAGCATTCCGTGGTCTTCTTAAGAAATGATTAGGAGGAGGTGCCTCGTAAGCGGCAGCTGAAACTATCAATGGATTGCTGTGATTAATGGCTCTAGTGAAAAAGCGCTCTGATGCGTCTTTCATGTATTTTGAGATTGTAGGGAGCTCTAAGTCTCGATGTAAAACTGAGTTTCTGACGTACCAGGGTGCGCCAGTCGCCCTTCGACAGAATTTATTTTGGACAATTTGGAGTCTGTATAATAGATTTGGTGCTGCATGGGCGAAAACGGGGGATGCGTAAGTCATCACCGGTCTGATACATAACGGTGTAAAGAGTACGCTTATTGCGTAAAGACATTTTACTTTTAGGGCCTAACATGCCGCTAAGGCGGGAACTATAAAATTTAGCTAAGTTGCAAACACGGTTGATGTGATCTTTGAAATGGAGGTGTTTATCAAGCGTGATGCCTAGATATTTGTAACTGTGTTGCCACGGAATGGGCACGTTATCCACTCGAAGATAGGAAGGCTGGTACGGAACAACACTAGTTAGTCTAGTCTTGCTGTACCTAAAGTGTATTGCTACTGATTTTTCTGGGTTAATCTCGATTCTCCAAAAGTGAAACCATCGTGTCAGCTCATCAATGGCTCTCTGGAGGCGAGGAATTGTATGGACTGAGCTATTACTGCGTAAATAGAGTGCAGTATCATCCGCGAATAGGCAGAGTTGGACGCCGTTAGTGGGTTGCGGTATGTCATTAGTATATGCCGCGTATAATAAGGGTGATAATGTGGAGCCCTGTGGAACACCGGCTCTAATTAATCTTTTGGAGGAAAGGGATTGTTCGTGTTTGAACATGAAATTTCTATTACTGAGATAGCTATGAATAATAAGAATTAGTCTGTCGGGGACATCTAGCGTGTATAACTTGTAGATGAGGCCGGCGTGCCAAACTTTATCAAAAGCTTTGGTGACGTCGAAAAATACCGCGGTCGCTTTGTGCTTCCTTTCGAAGCCTTCGGAAATAAATTCTACAAGTCGGAGGGCTTGCTGAGGGCAAGAATGGTGTGGGCGGAAGCCGAATTGTTCGTTGATTATAAGGCCTTTGCCTAAAGGCCGCCGGCTGTACACTTCTCTTTTACCGGCACAGCGGTACCTCTGGCGATTTTGAATTTTAAACTCGCCTACGATCGGCGAGTGTGTACGTACAGCAAAACCAATAATCAAAATCAAAAAGTTTTTATTCAATATAAGATGTTTACACACACTTATTGAACGTCAAAATGAATTGGTGATTAGGTACCGGTACCAAAACTAGAAGGAGAAGAACCGGCAAGAAACTCCTCCCTGTTTATTTTGTTTAAATATATGTTTTTCTTAGTTAGTTTTATATTTTTTAAAAATATGCTTACAACTATTACAATGATGTCCATGCGTACTTATCATTTAAATACTCGCTAATACAATAGTAAGCTTTTTCACGAGTTGGACTTTAACTTGCTTTGTAAATTGATTTGAATTTAAGTTCAACATTTCTTTAGGAATGTATTATAAAAACGAATACAATTTCCCATGAAAGAATTATTAACCTTTGAGAGTCTGAACCTGGGAATCGATAACATATGCTTATGTCTTGTATTTAAGTTGTGGGTATCACCCACCCTAGAGAAAGCATTTAAGTTTTTATGTAAATAATTTATATTTTCATAAATGTACTGACAAGGGACTGTCAAAATGTTGCTTTCTCTAAAGTGAGCCTTCACACTATCTCTAGATTTTAATTTATATATAGCTCGAATAGCCGGTGGCCTTTTACATTGGTGGCGTGTATTGCATATATGTTATTTTTTACTCATTTCTCCCATATTGTGATATCTCTTTTGAAATGTACCTGAACTTTTTGATGTAGCTATATTTTAACATTTTTGAATTATAAAAATAATAAACAATAATTAATTACATTTTAATATTATTTAATGTGAAAAAAGTTAAACTTTAATGATAATGTTAATGATGAAAGAAATCCTCGAAGATTCTTTTTGCCCACTGCGCGAATACCTAGTGTATTCCAAACGAAAACATTCATTTCGTTCAAGATGGCGTTCAATACATAATTCCAGGATTGTTCAAACCTGGATTGCTGATCAGAGAAGGGAACTGACACTAATAAAATCATCACCAAAAAGCACGGATCTTAATTTAATCCGATAGAAAATTTGTAAAACAATATGATTCAGGAATGGGATGGGACTCGAGCTAGAACGCGAGATAATTTAAGGAGCCACGTATTTAATATATGGGAGTCCTTTAGGGGCCGACCATTTTGTGATAACACCGATGTGAGAACTTTGTGAACTTTTTTTTTGTTTTACCCTTGCGATGGGAAGGCGGATTTAACTCTATAGCTTCCGCGCGCCCGAGCGCGCGGGGTATGTGTGAGTTGCACCCACTAAATAACCGCCTGAAGCAGAATAAGGACGCGTGTCGTTAGCCCGAAAGCTCTAACGACTTCATCGGAGCGGCCAGGCGGCACACTAGGGTGTTGCCGACGCGAAGTTGTCGGGTAACCCTTAAGGGTTACTCGAGGCGAAATAATTCCGTTGGCGCGGGCCTCCGGTTAAGATTTACGTTATTAATATAACGTGAAAAGTGTTTTACTGTTTACTCATTTGAGATGAGGTCAGTAGGGGGTGGGGGGCGCGGGAGCGTCACCGCTTCAGGTTCGACTTGAGAGTCGCCAGAAAAAGACTTATTAGTATGAATCAACCGTTCGACTTCGAGAGTGAGGTCGTCGGGCTGATCTGTCAGTGCATTCCGCGGTCTTCTTAGTATTTTTTTTTGTGAACTCTATGCGGAGGCATTTACAGGATATGCTGAATGCTGAAGGAGGGTATACGAGATACTGATTTCTATAATGGAACTCCACAAATTTCTAATTTACGATTATTTCTAAGAAATAAAGATATGTCTATTTTTTGTTACAAGAAATCTAATATTATTTTAAGTTAAAATAAAACAACCTAGAACTATACTCAGCTATGTTATTTATTTTAACAATGACGCCCAAAAGTAATATCGAGAAATTAAATATTAATAATAAATATTATTGTTGATATGTTTTTGAACTGTATGGGTGCTTAGTTACATTTGATTACCACAGTAACTACGTATACGTCTTTAACCTCACAACTGACCTCAGTCGATGAGATTATTGTGAAGATTTGTTTGTGTAGATATATTTGATAAAAGAGTGTTTAGATGATATTGACACGAAAGACGCTAACAATAATTTGAATACTATTGTTGTGCAGATGTTATTGGTTTTTTATATGTGTAGAATTATTTGAATAGATGGTATGCTCTTATATATCTGATGCTGACTGTACCTATAACAGGAATTTGTAGTCTACGCAAGCGAAGCTGCGGGCGGTCGCTAGTGTTAAATAAACCAGATGGGAAGCCTCGAAAACATTCTTTGGTTTGCAGTAGACATTTTAAGGAAAACTGTTTTGTCCAACTAAATCACCGACGACTTTTGAAGAAAAGATCTATATCTGCTGAATTTGTGCCGGTAGGGGTTTCTTTTTTTTTCATATGTGCTTACTTAGTATATTAAGTAGTATACTAACGCCGTAGTATATACTTAACATCTAAAGTCAGAGCATTTATGCCAACTGTTAATTTCTGTACAGGTCAATCTGAAGCCCAAGCGATCGGTGTCAGCGTACGTTTACCGGGATATATCACCAAAACCTTCAACTTTAGATACTAAATCTTTATTTCAGCACTAATATAAGACGGATTTGAAGAAAAAAGTACATCACAGTGAAAATATCAATTTTAGGCAAAAAATCACTTTGTCTTTTACAAAAACTTGTTCCTTTATAATCAAATAAAACTTAACTACCTATTACATAAAGAAACAAAAGATATTATAGACTTGGATGAAACATAGGAATTTCATCCAAGGCATAATTTGTGGTGCAGTGAAACGACGCGACACTCTATCGAGTAGGCAATGTGACGTCACGGGCAGCAAGAGGCCACCAGTCAAACGGCACGAAAATACAAAAATTTCGCATTTTAATGTGAAATTATAACCAAAGTTTTTACATCTTGCTATCCTATTAAAGCAAATGATTCCAAACAAATCATTGTTAACCCAAAAATTGTTTATGACCACCATAATATTAACCACATTTTAATTTAAAATAACATGCAAATATTTTCATGTCATTCAGAAGCTTATTCATCAATTTCGAATTAGTTTTGTTTTCGAAATTGATCAACAGACTTATAAATTTATAGACCATAAACCTAAACAAAACTAATCCGAAATTGATGAATAGGCTTCCGAATGGCTCGTCGCTTCGCTCCTCACAGTGACATAAACCAACCTAACCTAACCTAATGATTTAAAAAAATAGACAATGGTCTATTTTTTTATGAATGAATGAACCTAAAGTAACCTAATTGGAAATTGATTAACAGACTCCTTTGATAAATGACATGTGTAACACAATAAGGAGTGAAAAATTACAAAAAGTAAGAAAGTCTATAAAAGAATAAATACTACACCGGAAACCATACCCGAATGCAGATCGTTTGCAACGCTGAGTAGCGGAATGGTTTTAGGTAACTTTCTGTGAATTAATGCTCGTAAACCCTGCCGCAACTCAGAATTCCTGGGGTTCTGAATACTGGAAGGGTTTCCATATATGCTGCGGCGCGTGCGGTGCGGTGTCGCAGGAGGGGCTTTTAAAGACATAACTTAATTTGGAATCATTATACCTTATTTGGTAATGTGCCAACATCTTATGGCAATCATAGTGGTTTATCTTATTAGAAATAGCGCATTAATTTGCTCGCTAAGGTTTGGTGGTCATTTATTACATTTGGTCTTTGAATACAATTTGAAGTGCAGTCGTGACTTATTTTTTGGTGGTCATTATATTTGTTCCGAAAAAAAATTTCACTCTTTTATTAGAGTTGAATATGATATTCATCATGAAACTTCTCCATTGTAAATGTTTTTGTTTTGTACATTCTCATTTTTTTGTTTACAAACAGTGTTAAAAATTTTGTTGTTATGCGTTGCAACGTGACGTATCATCATTAAAAATAAAAATGGTTTATTTATATTTTTTTATTTATTACTTGGCTTGTATTCAACTAAATATTAAAATTTCCATAATGATGTTAAAACTTTCTTTACTTCTTTCTGCAAATTGCAGAAAAATGTTTATTGGTGTAAAGGAAATGGCATTTGAATTGATTGATGATTTGTCATTTTAAAAACTAAAAGTTAGGAAAAGTAACTCAAGACTAAAATTTAGTAGAATAGCAGATTCAAAATAATAAATGGGATGCCTATTCCGAATTATGATAACGCGGTAATTTAAACGACACATTATCATGAAAGTATTACGTGCTATCGATAATATAAAAAACATCCGTGCACATCATTAAAACTGGCTCAAACTCATGTAAATTTCGCACACATACTAATTTCCGTTTCGGTCATAGTTCCATGGTCATGCGATGTTTAGACGTCAGTTGGTCTTCTACGCTAGTAAATGTATGTCTATGGTACGTCCTGTACAGCTGTGTACAGTTCCATAGTAATACGAAACAGGCATGGAAATGAATGCTACTTTTAATTCATTTTCATTTGATGAAAAGAATAATTTTTTTCACAGTGATTTTACCTGTGAAATTGCACAAAAAGTGATTTTTAAACTCCACGAGCTTATAACGCTCGTAATATACTATCAATCAATCAAGCAATCAATCTCAATCACTCAATCAATATTAATCAATTAATCTCAATCACTCAATATTAATAAATCATAACAATATTACAAAATATACCATTTGCTATTAAAAATTAAATTTGAAATATGAGTAATATGATTATGACCAAATAACGGCCAATCTTTTCAATTTTGACAACAGATTCGTGATCGGAGTCCATGCACATTTTTAGATATATATTTTGAAAACAATTTTTAGTGACTAAACAGTCACATTTACACAAGTCATAGCGGACATTTAAAAAAAAATAGGAAACTTATATTCAAATAGACTAACAAGTACTAAACTAATCTATATTTATTTACACTAAGACTAAACATCCAACGATAATTTTACATAAATCGCAGCACACATACAATACGTATATTACGTAATTGCGACACAATCGCCCTTCACGACTCCCGAGCTACAAGTGAAATCACATTGAAAATATTGAAACAGTGAAAGAGTAAAATCACAATGAAACTGTGAAAAAGTTAAATTTCATCCAAAACGATGAAATGCGCGTGGTCGGCGATTTCGTTGAGTATTATTTGTAGCAGAAGCAGCACGTAGCAGACCATGTGAAAGAAAGTAGCAGGTGCGACGTATGATTACGCATTTCATGTGATTTTTCACATGCTACTTGTGAAATGTTCCAAGCTTAATACGAAATATACTCTGTGGTCTGGTCTGTACGTGACCACAGATTAGGGTACGTGACTTTCCACAGTTGCAGCATGGCGGGTTTGTTATTTTTTTTAAGTTCTTAATCTAAAAAGTTTCATAATTACTATAATTTCTAATTAAAATTAAAGTAGAATTACTTCTCTCAATCATACAAAAAAAAAATCTTTGGAAATATTTTTATTTATACCCACGAATTTCAAGTTACCAAGTTAGACACTTCGTGTTGTAATATTTTGTGAGAATTACTCGTTAACCTTCGACCTCATGTTTGTTTCATGTTATTTTGTTTATTTAATTACGTATGTGGGAGCAAAAGTTCAATTTTTACGTCCTGTTTAACCTCTAACACTTAGTTAATGTATTTCACATGTGTACATAATTTAAAACTTAGACATAACTTAATTTTGGTAGACGTCAATTTAAATTTCCATAATACAGATATAGTTTATTTTTAATGACCGTATTTAATGTTGGATAACCGATTTTATTTATTATAGGGGGTATATAAAAATTATTTGGAGCTCACTGTACCTATTTATATCTCAATAAAGTGAACTTTTAATTAAGTAGTACATAATATTTACAATTATTAATAACAATGTTAACACGAAAAAACTATCACAAATCTATTTGTTTTGTTTGTTTAAATGAAATGATATAAAGTACATTAATAATTAAATTCAACATTAATTCTTATAACAATTTATTTATTAGTTTCATTAATAAATCACCTATATTATCATGAAATACCATATTTCACAATGAAAACCGGATTTCATAATATAAGTACAGCTGAACCTGGCTCATTTGTATAAATAGCCACCATGATAACCAGATACCATTTGAAGTTATTAGTTCTCAGTGAAATCAAGCAACATATTTTAAAAGCATTTTGTCTTCACAATTTATTCATTCCATTTCACTTTTCTGTAATATATATTATTATTTAGGTACATATGTCATTTGATCACTTAAACTTTAAACATAATAATAAAACAAAACAAAATCATAAATGGAGCATACACAAAATGAAGTTTTTTAAATACTTCTTTTCTATATATTTTTTTAATTACGTACGTACTATTATCAATATATCAAATGTATTATAAATATATTTAGTGTTTCCCGCTTGGATTTAATAACTTAGGATTTTTGTTTAGTTTTCCTGTAAACTGAGTGAGGTCTTATATTCCACATTTTTTTAAATTTTACTTTAAAATTTTAGGTACTGTCAAAGATAAAAAAGCAATATTAGATTTGTTTATATTTTCATTAGTATATTTAAAACTATGAATTTAAAATTATTAGAATGTACTATTTGTATTTTTTATAATAAATACTTTAATTTGATTTATCATATGACACACTTAAGCAAAGTCTGTCATAATTTTCTGATTTGGCCCACAAAATTATAATTTGTTTATCGCTTAGGTTATCCTATAAAATATCTATGTGAAGCCCTACATTTTGCATTTTTTCTAAATAGCCTCCTTAAATAATTCATAGATAAATAGGGATTGTTTAGTTATCGTAAAATTTCTTTAACATCTTTTAAGGGGCCCTTTTGGGAATCAAGCGTCGGGAATGTAAGAGAAATTTATAGAAAAAGATGTACCACAACCTTGAAAAAAATCACACAGCTAGCCAATGAATGTTACTATTAAACATTATACTATGAAACATTAGAATTTAAGATAATGCTTATGGATAAATGTAAAAAAAATCAGAAAGTCACTAAAAACGTGTAAATCACACTCCCGTATTGTAATAACTGAGTCGTAAGTATCAAGAATTATTAAATGAATTTTGTGAAATATCAAAGTTAAAACTATAAGGAAGTCCTTCAAATCTTCATTTCTCAATAAATATATTGTTATTTTGTGTAAAAATATCACAAACTTGCCTAATTTTATACGCTCTAAATCTTCATACAAATTAGTATAACCGGCGCGAATATGAGCGAGCGGTCGCATGCTCGTAATCGTTGGCGGCGTCGGCGCAGACGGCCGAGCGCCTTCATAATGAGAGCACGTCACTTTGCGCCGCATCGACAAATCGCGATCGTACCGTGTACTTACACAAAATCAGTATGCAGTGGGAACCACATCTGAGAAATAAAATGAGTAGGTACCAAAAAGTATGAAGATAAATTCGCTTCTGTAACGAAACATCCGATTGAGTTGAAATTTAGAATACATGTGTAACTTCAATGACAATGTAATATTATGGTAACATGGAGATGTTCTGATGATTGAGTCGGAAGGTGGTCACTGGAACTCTGTAACGAAACATCCGATTGAGCTGAAATTTAGAATACATATGTAACGTCGATGACAATGTAATATTATGATAACATGGAGATGTTCTGATGATTGAGGAAACATCCAACTGAGCTGAAATTTAGAATACATATGTAACTTCGACGACAATGTAATATTATGGTAGCATGGATATGTTCTGATGATTGAGTCGGAAAGTGGTCACTGGAACTCTGTAACAAAACATCCGATTGAGCTGAAATTTAGAATTTATGTAACTTCAATGACAATGTAATATTATAGTAACAAGGGGTTGTTCTGACGATGGAGATGGAAGGTGGTCTCAAGAACTCTGTAACAAATCATCCTATCGAATACATCTCTGTATTTCTTGAAAAAAAAAATCCTTACATATCTGGTTGCCAATAAAAAATCATTCTATTCCATCAACCTTTTTTGTACCCCACTGCAGGAGCTTAGGCCTCCACTCAAGATGAGGGGCTTGGATCTACCACGCTGCTCCAATGCGGGTTGGCGAATTGTAACAACCGCCATTTATTGACAGCAGCCGGGGCTGACTGCTTAACCTGCTCTCTGAGTCACGAAGTCAGTAATAGTTAATGTACTTAAGTCAGAAAAAACTCATTGGTATACGCTTAGATTCGGACCATGGCCACATGGCCTTCATCATCATCATCAGCCCATTTTTACCCCACTGCAGGGTCTTAGGCCTCCCCCAGGGTGAGGAGGGGGGCTTGGAGCATGGCCTTATAGATTTGAAACAGGTTCGCTGTGTTTGAGATATCGCGACTCGTAAACTATAGAAAACAAGTTATTCTTATTTATGCAAAGCGTATTAAAAGATAGAGAGGTCCAGTTTTCAACTCAATACCTCGAGGGCTTTTTTCATTCTTTCGATATCGCTTTTCATTTTCGATAAATTGTCGACTTAGTGCGCAAAGTTACCGAAAAAATGCGACATTTTTCTACATTTTTGCAATTTTTGAAAAAAGTTTTCGACTTTGTCAAAAAAAATTACCATATTGTAGCCCAAGACGCATCTTCTCAAACCTAGACCATTCACGTAGCCCCAAAACTCACGAGACCAGGGCGATGTCTCACTCTGGCTGAAATTGGGAGTCCACTGAATCGATCGAAATGTACCACATTTAACCGCGGGATAATATTCCTACCTGATTCTTACGGAAAAACGTGTCCACGCAAACAAAGTCGTGGCCAGCAGTTTACATTTAACATCAATTTTCATATATGATAACAAAATCCAAAGTTACAGTTTTATTGGAGAGTCAAAGTCAGACGACCCACTGTGCATGTCTACATATGTGCGTGTGCGGTGCGCGAGCCTCGATCGTTGTGAGAGTAGCGCTAAAAACCTAAACTTCGCTCGGCGCGCATTCGATACCGACCCTTAAACTGTGTATTTTATTATTTACGAAAACAATATATTTATATCTCCCAAAACAAGCACTTTCATTTGATCATCATCATCATCATCATCATCATCATCATCAGCCCAATTTTACCCCACTGCAGGGGCTTAGGCCTCTCCCAGGGTGATGAGGGGGGCTTGGAGTTTAAGTCCACCACGCTGCTCCACTGCGGGTTGGGAACTGTAAGGACCGCCATCTATTGACAGCGTCCGGGACCGACTGCTTAACGTGCCCTCCGAAGCACGGTGTCAGTGATATTGTGTACTTAAGTCAGAAAAACTCATTGGTACACGCCCGGATTCGAACCATGGCCCTGTGGGGCCTTATAAATTTGAGACAGGTTCGTTGCGCTCTGGGCTATCACGACACATTCATTTGATATTGTTAGGTTATTCATGATTGGTAAAATGGGTTGGGGTTAATTTACGAGAAGGGGGTGTGGACTGTATATTCAACGATGAATTGTTTGAGAAACTGGATTCTTTGATTATGTGAGCTACTGAATGAAATTGTATGAAGTCACCGCTTTTGCAGATTCCTCCTTAGGCTGGCTTGGGTGTCATGGCCAGGCTTCAGCATACGTTGGTTCGTCAACTTACCTTCGAAATACCGTTACCCTTTCACGCACCTAGACCAGCGATATTTTCCGAAGTATGGAATCTGCCTTTTTCGAGTCACACACTCATTAGCAGCACAATCTCAAATTTCCGGTTTTTAATACGATACAATGCAATAATTGTGAGTTATTTTACTACAAATTTATCTCTCAATTCTACGACAAACGACAAAGACATACGACGATAGTTTTACGAGAATACGAACGAGAGACTACTAAAAACGACACACACGAAATTCTGTTAGTTCTCTCTACTATCTTCGAATAAAATTATAAATTTTTAATGTATTTATTTTGCCGCGAAATATTTGAATTTAAAACTAAACAGATATTTTGATATTTCACATCACATAATGCACGTGAAAAGTAATTTAATTTTCGAATTTGTGTCGCAAAATGGTAATTTGTTTATTGCTTAGATTTTCCTGTAAAATATGTATAAGTATATTTCAATATTTTTTTTTTATTTTAGGCTGTTTGGCTTCACAGATTACAAATAAAAAATAAATTTTCAAAAAAATTCATCAATTTCTTTAAGACTACATACTTTAATGTATGTGTTGTGATAGGCCGAACGCAGTGAACCTGTTTCAAATCGCTCGTTCCACTAAAATCCCCTAGATCAGTCCCCCAGGGGACTACACAGCACTCAATGTTCCACTACGATACCCTATGCTGGGGATTCTGCAAGAACTAATAAATGTTATTCCTTTACAGTCCCCTCTAACCTCTAAATAATAACCCACTTACTAATTGTAACAATGTGTAATACATATAATTAAAAATCTGTCTACTGAAGGGAATAAACAATGATGTAAATTATTTTTTTTCTAAAATATGCAAAAAGTTGAAAAAATAAGAATAAATAAATAATTTTAAATTCTTCCCTATCTTCAGACATGGTGAAGTTGAATATATTAAATTAAATTAAATCACTAAATTGATTTTCTTAATTTGTAGTCTTGAATAAATAATTATATCCTTGTGAAATAAAACTTCATTATCTATCGGTCGGGGTTGCCATAATTTCCAGACATTCATGGGAGGGGTTTGATGTTAAGGAGATTAAATAAAACCTAAACATATAGCGTGAACTGTAGTAGATTATGTTTATTTTACTCTCATAAACATATAATATTAATTACTCAAATTTATCTATACAACTACACCATGCTGAATTATAACAAGAAGATACAGAATAAATTATTTTTCAACCAATCATATTTTGAAGTCGATTTTACTATCTGAAAAATATCCTTGTCTTCTTTCACATAGTATAAAACTGAGTGCAAGTCATTTTAAATTTATAATGATTAATCAAAATAGCTTCAACTGTTTCCACTGACAACCTGTATCTTTCGTCCGACCATTGGGTCGTCATTAAGGAAAATATCCTCTCCACATTGAGTACAGCAAAAAACGAAACAAATAGCAATACGGAACTGCGTTGTGTAATACAGTGGCAGTCCCGCATTGGAACGTATGGCATCTCTATCTATCGGTAAATGTCAGTGTTATCCTTATCATACAAAATACTCTGTGATCCTTATATTAGCCAGTGCACATTGTAAATATATTAAGGTTCTCAAACAATTAGGGGATTCATAAGGAAATTAGAGTTTTATATAATCCCCTAAGGGATCGTAGTGGAACATCGAGTGCTGTGTGATCCCCTGGGGGACTGATCTAGGGGATTTTAGTGGAACGAGCGGTTTCAAATCTATAAGACCATGTGGCCGTGGTTCGAATCCAGGCGTACCAATGAGTTTTTTCTGACTTAAGTACATTAACTATCACTGACTCCCTGCCTCGGAGAGCATGTTAAGCAGTCGGTCCCGGTTGCTGTCAAAAAAGCCATATTTGCCGTAACCGTAGATTGTAACGACCGCCAGGTCGTACAATCGGCCAACCCGCATTAGAGAAGCGTGGTGAATTTAAACTCCAAGACCCTTCGTCTTCAGGGGAGGCCTAAGCCCCTGCAGTGGGGTATAAAATGGGCTGATGGAATGGAAAAAAACTTTAAAATAATGAAAAAAAATTGAACTCATAATAAATACTTTCATTTGCAAACAATAAACGTAATATTTAAAAAAAATTCTATTTACATTTCGTTGCTCTCTTAAAATATGCAGAAAGGACAAATAGATGACTATTTATTTTTGACGTTTTCAGCCATGGACAACCCTTTTGACAAACTTGTGAAGACTCTAAGTGTGAATGGAAAGACATACAAGTATTATGATTTGACAGCGCTCGGAGCAAAGTATGGTAAGTATTTTTTAACTTCTCATACATAGAAATGACGCAGTTTGATCGGAAGGATGAAAACAGTTTTCCATCCCTGGGAAACGATTTGCACTGCTGTTAATAAATTTAAAAACTATGCAAGCCATGTCCCAACTTTTTACAATATCAAAAAATATCAACAAATTTGTAACATATATTTAAATTTTTTTATTAGTTGAATACCATACCGTACAAAAGGAACATAAATTCGGTTCACATTTGACCAGTTTTTAGTATCTTGTAAAACACTTAAATATACTTTACCTTTTTCAGGGTCCCGTGCCCAAAGGGTACCAACGGGACCCCCACTACTAAGGCTATGCTGTCTGCCTGTCCGTCACAGGGCTGTATCATCTGAACCGTAATAGACACTTGAAATTTTCACAGAATGTTTATTACTATGGCCATAACAAGTAATGAAAATAGAATAAAGTTTAAAATTAGAGGGGTCCCCATAAAAGTAACATGTTTTTTAACGTTTTTGGTGCCTGTGAAATAATTGCTTGACCTTGAAATTTTGCCGCTATAACAACAAGTAATAACAGTATGATGAAGTCAAAAATTAAGGTTCCCTATAAAATAAACGCGTTTTTCAATGTTGTACGATGGTACGGAACCCTTCGTGTGCGAGTCCGACTTGCACTCTGCCTGTTTTTACTTATTGAGTAAATGCATAGTTCTCTAATAAAAAACGATAGCTTGGTTCATGAATTATCAGATATTTTTTTTTGCGTAGATAAGTTATACATGATGTTGTTTTTTTATTATGAACCCATTTTGAAACATATGATAAAAGTGTTGAATAATAAATAACTTTAAAAAAAGCATAATTTTTCACCAAGAGAACCAAAACAAGTTGGTACCAACTTTCATAGCGGTGTTGGAAGTAAATATTAGGTCTTAACCTGTGAAGTTGCCGTTTTGTATCAAATAAGTTAAAGTATTTTTTTTTTTAAACTTCTTTGTTTCTGTTATTCAAAGTAATCACCCGCGCAATCGATGCATATTTGCCAATGCAGTGGCAGTTTATTGATGCTCTTCTTGTAAAAATCAACTGGACGGGAGGCAATAAACTCTTCAAAGGCATTTTGTACTGTCTCTTATGAATTGAATTTTTTTCTCATTTAAAATTTCTCCAAATTTTGAAAAAACCAATAGTCGGTAGGTGCAAGGTCTGGTGAGTATGGCGGATGAGGGAGAACTTCCAACCCCAACTCTAGCAGCTTGGAGACTGTTTGTTGTGCAGTATGGAGTCGCGCGTTGTGAAGGAGCAACGGGGACGACCGATTGACCAAAGCTGGTCGCACACGTGCGAGCTTCTCCATCATTGTCTTCAGTTCTTCACAGTACACATCTGCAGTAAAGCTCATGTCAAGACAAAATGGTTCAATATTGTTTTGATGCTAACATCAAAAGCTGCTGTTAGTTCAGCAGTAGTTTGAGTATCATCAGCTTCCACAATCGCCCTCAATTCATCATTGTTGACCAAAATGTCCAGACGACCACAAGGTTCATTATTCAAGTCATAATTTCCAGAACGTAAGCGGGCAAACCAATAACGGGTTGTGTGTTCATTTGATAAGTTCTCTCCGTAAACGTTGTGGATGCTATGTGCCGTTTGTGTTACATCAGTGCCACGACGAAGCTCATATTCCATATTTACACGAATTATTAAAGTGTCTATTATGACGAAAAATGTTCAAATGTAATGAAAATGCAACACTAATCAATAAAGAAAAGACTGACTTTGTAAAAAGAATGTCATGATTTTAAAACAAAATTAATTTGAATTTAGAATTCATAGTCAATCAAAATTTTTTTTGTTTAAAATGGCCAGTACTGAAGGACGGCAACTTCATAGGTTAAGACCTAATATGACGCGGTTGCATGTTATGAAATGAAAAAAAATTGGATATTAATAAAATCAATAAAAAATAAGTTTTGCATCCCAACAATTGGGAATCGCCATCAAACGTGTGTTCTCCTGATGTCGCGATAGTCGAGTGGTAACAAGCCCGTTTCTTGTTTAGAAGGCTGTGGTTCAAATCCCAGGGTACCAATAAGTTCTTTCAAAGTTATGTACATAACTATCACTGACTCGTTAGCTGTCGGTCTCGGTTGCCACCAGTAGAGGACAGTCTTTAAAATCCACCAACCCGGACTGGAGCAGCGTGGTGGATTAAGCTCCAAGGCCCTTGATCTCGAGCGGAGGTCTAAGCCCCTGCAGTGGGGTATAATGGGCTGATGGTATAGTGTGTTCTCCTATTAATTTTTTTTGTGCAATAAAACATTTTCATGGATTAATTTGGCAGGAGAGGAACCCTCACATTGTACATCCCAACTAGCGAAATTGTCCTCGACGCAAAATGGCCTCATCTGACTGCAGTTTGTTTGGGATTGAATACAAAGTTTACTAGCATTATTAATATGACCATTTAGTCTTATAAAATACTTTTTCAATACATTTTCTATTCTATTAATACAGTTTTTATGACATCGAAATTTGTATCGTAATGTTGTATTTTACAGTACTAAGCCTTTTTACTTTACACCAATCACAAACGAGCATTCTGTTTGTGACGTATGCGTAAACCGCGAATAGCGACCCGCTCTCGCCCAACCCGCTCCCACCATTATTACATTGGAAATATCTACCTAATTTAAATCGTAAATGTCTTGAAAAACGTCGTATGATGCTCGTACTCAGTAAGCTGGCTATCATAGTCTAGGTTTATTATAAGCACTCGGCTTCGCCTCGATTATAAAATGCAGCGAACACCTCGACTATAAAATGCAGCGTACCGTACCTGCATCATAATGTACTATTAAATTACTCATTATGATTTAAAATATGACTTCCCTGTTTAACTAAAAGTTGAATAAGCTCCATATTTTACAACAGCTTCTCTAGTTAGTATATTCTTGTTTTCCAGAACGTCTTCCATACAGCATCCGTGTTTTGCTAGAATCGTGTGTGAGGAACTGTGACAACTTTCAAGTTCTGCCGAAAGACGTCACCAACGTTCTAGAATGGGAGAAGAATCAGACGGTTGAAGCGGGAGTGGAAATTGCTTTCAAACCTGCTAGGGTCATATTGCAGGTAAAATGATAATCCAATAATATGTTCGCTGGAGTAACAGATATATAATTATTCAACCATTTATTAGATACAAGCTTCTGTTCACGGCTTCGCCCGCGTGGATAGACGTTACGCCCTTGTAGTCGTTTTCTACTCTCACCACTGTTTTCATTCCCTCTCACACTTTTACTCTCATCTAACTCCTGCTTCCATCTCTCTTATAATATGTACTGATTCTTTCCCGCTCTCATTTCCACTCGCGTTACCATGTCACACATGTATCCGGCCCCGGTTTCTTCTCTGTCGGTTTTTTTTCAGAATGAAAGGTACCCTATGTTCTTTTCTATACCCCTGACAATGTCTATGCAAAATTTTATGATGATCGGTTGAATAGTTAAGGCGTGAAAGCGTAACAAACAAACAAACTCACCTTCAAATTTATAATATTAGTTAGGATTTAGCGCATTCTATTGACGTTTTGAAGTGTTTTCTATATCCTCCATTTCACATGACACACTTCCGTCGTTTTTTTCGCTGAAGATCCCCTTAAATATTTACAATAATTTAAAAAATAAAAATTCCAGGACCTGACGGGGGTACCGGCTGTCGTGGACTTCGCTGCGATGCGTGATGCCGTCAAGGATCTGGGAGGTGATCCGGATAAAATTAATCCGGTGTGCCCAGCTGACCTGGTCATCGATCACTCGGTGCAGGTCGACTTTGCCAGAAGGTGAATATTATAAGTGACTGTGAATGATTTTTGGAAATAACGACTTCAGGCGTTCTGTTCACATAAAACTTCAATATATCAAATTTAAATTTCGAATTTGTTAAATGTGCTAACAGGTTCATTTGCTATTAAGATTGGACCTTTTGTAGCTGAGTTGCATCGTGCGCCACAGTGTGGCCATTTTTAGTAGATTTTTACTGTTTAGTAGTTTTAAGACCTCAAATAAAAATTGTAAATAGCATATTCGTTTTTAAAAATCAAATAGTAATTACGTATTTTAATCAATATAATTTTGTAAAATGTGTCCCAATATTGTTTTTAATATAATATATCTTATTTATTTCCATCTTTGTCTTTTTGATATCTAATAATGTATATTCGTATTTTTCTGCAAGCGGCAGGAGTATAGTACTATAAAACAGGTCTGCAATAATCAGACACTACAACAACAAAAAAAAAAAAACACTACGGCGCATATATGCTCCGTTACCCGTGCGAAGCCGGGTCGCCTCGGTATTACGTTATAAAAGACCGGGCTGCGGTCGCGTCACTCGACCTGGAACCGAGACCGTATTTTACTGTATTAAATTTGTATTTCGAAGCCAACTTAGTGTAACCTATTAGCTACTCAGTAATCAATATTGGTCAGATTGAAAGTCACGAGCGGAGACAATTGATTGATAATGATTCTTAACATTATCTGATGCCCTGAACTCAGATCTTCGATCCGTGTGTTAAAATGGGTTTTAATTTACGAATTCGCGAATGTCTACAGCAATTTGTTCTTTTGGGCATCTTTTCAAAATGTTGTTCGCAACTTTCTTAGTAACTACAAATCAGTGGATTACAAGCAAGTAATCAACAAATTTTTGTGAAATTACTACGAGATTGAAGCTCGAATGTCTCTCAAGGTACATTTTCTGTATTTGCATCTTTATTTTTTTCCCACAAAACTTGGGCGACGCAAGCGACGAGCAAGGAAAGGGGCTACACCAAAATATAGCGAAAATCGAAACGCGATACCAAGGATTTTGGGACGAAGGCATGATGAGCGACTACTGTTGTACTCTAATGCGTGAAACAAATCCCAAGCAGTATAAAAGACGCAGTTCAACCTCTGTTCATTTCTGATTTATATTTTTAAATTCAATAACTGGCCGTTAATGGTCAAAAATAGCAAAACAATGAATTTGGATGCAGCCCGCTAATTTGCCTTATACAAGGTGAGATTTTAGTAACCAGCCAAAATTTTTCTAGATGTTAGGTATCACCAATAGACCTCATTGCATAAATTAAAAGTATGGGTTACATTTTCATAATAAATTATTTTATCTACAGTGTTATTTTATACGTTTGGTTGCCTTTTTAACGCTATAGTAAACGTACGCGCCCGAGGCCTTGAAACTGAATGGGGCGGCGGGCATGAATGGTGACTAGAGTTATGAAAGGTTTGTGTAGTCATATCTCAATATTTTTCTATAGAACGATACTAAAAAGAAACTAGACGGATATCGGTTTTCTGCCAAAGATCATTATATTAAAATTTGGCTGGTCATTAAAACCTCATCCTGTATAAAGCTTTTGGTTGCTCAGGTCCAAAATTGTGTAAATTTGTGTTATTAACCTATTCGCTACTCACCATATTTGGTCAGATTGAAGGTCACGACTCATTTAATTGGCAGAGACGATTGATAATGATTGATTAGTTAAAAGATTAATTGCTTAGCACCTTTAACTAGTTAAGTTAGTAGCGTGTTACTGTAACTATACTTTAAAAATATATTTTCGTATTAAACCTTTTGGTTTTTGTTACAATTTTAAACTTAATTATTTCTATGTTATAGTCCAGACGCTTTAGACAAGAATCAAGAATTAGAGTTTGAGAGGAACAAAGAGAGATTCCAGTTCTTAAAGGTATGTTGGTATCAAATTATCTGATGATGAAGACATTTTATGACTTGATTACCGATTGGCCGAGTGGTTAGAGACCCTAACTGTGGAGCCAAGGGTCGCGGGTTCGATTCCCGCCCGGGAGAAACATTTCCGAAACGTACTTTTCCGAAATAAAACATGTGACATATTTTGTTAAAAAACTTAATAATTTTATAGCGCCATAATTAATAAAAATAACTAGTTAGTATAGCGCCATCTATGGTAAAGCATAGCAACTAACTTATTTTTAGATTTTTTTGCCGCGTCTATTTGATGTTTCGTCTTTTTTAACGCTTTTTGCCTATGGTACAGATATATAGTTTACTAGACCACGAAAAAACAAACTAATTATTAGTCAGCAAGTCTATTACAATACGTTCAACTGATATATGCAGTTTGATGCACATGCCCTACTACACAGGTCTACCATATTTCCCGCGCACGCTTCTGGAAATTATGTTACTGCAACCTTTTTGTGACTTTAGACCCGCACAGATCGGTTGTACGTTTATTGTAAATATACTTTTAATTCTATTTATTTGTCTATGCATAAACTGACACCAAAATTATGTTCTGTAGAATTCTGATATGTTTCTTTCCAGTGGGGTGCGCAAGCGTTCAACAACATGTTGATCGTGCCACCCGGATCCGGGATAGTACATCAGGTCAACTTGGAGTATTTGGGACGTGTGGTCTTCGAAGGGAGCCCTGAAAATCCGGATACTCTTTATCCGGACTCAGTTGTTGGCACCGACAGTCACACGACTATGATCAACGGTTTGGGTATCGTTGGATGGGGTGTTGGAGGTGAGTGCGTTTTACCGCTATCAGCTGCCCGCTGCTTTGCTTGCGTAAATTACATAAATTTCCTACATAAAACTTTAGAAAGAAAGAAAATGCTTTATTCGATTCACACATGATTTAAAAGAACCTTTGCCTTATAACATAATTTCTTGGAAGGGCGCATCGGATTTCAAAACTACACAGTTATGATGTAAGAACTGCGGCCCTACTCTGACTCTTGACGCGGCGCCGAAGTAGCGCCGAATACACTTCGTTTCAAAACTCCGGTTGCTTGGACTATAGTTGAGAAAACGGATTTTTGAAATGGCTCGTATTCGGCGCTGCTTCGGTGCTGCGTTAATTTACCAGAATACGGCTGCTGTACTTTATCTAGCATCTTTGGAAAACATGATTTTTGTACACGAACAACACTTATTTCCCTGAAAATTTCATTTGCAGCATCTTTTAGGGTTTCAAGTCTCAAAACGAAAAAAGAAACCTTAATGGGATCACTGAGATGTCCATTGGTCTGTCTGTCCATACCCTTTTTTTTTCTTAGAAATGCGTGGAGGTATCGAGTTGAAATCAATATCATATACTTAGTTCTACGGTCCGTTGAAGCTGTAAAAATATCAAGTTTGTTAGTCAACGAGTGTGGTGATAGCCCAGAGCGCAACGAACCTGTCTCAAATTTATAAGGCCATAGGGCCATGGTTCGAATCCGGGCGTGTACCAATGAGTTTTTCTGACTTAAGTACATTAACTAACACTGACTCCGTGCCTCGGAGAGCACGTTAAGCAGTCGGTCCCGGCCGCTGTCAATAGATGGCGGTCGTTACAATCCCCAAACCGCAGTGGAGTAGCGTGGTGGATTTAAGCTCCAAACCCACTCCTCACCCTGGAGGAGGCCTAAGCCCCTGCAGTGGGGTGAAATGGGCTAATGATGAGTCAACGTAATCAAAAAATATAACCATTTCGGCTGCATATTCATCTCATCTCATTGAGACTTACAAATTACCGGGAAATCATTACAATGTGCTGCTGCTGGAGTCATAATTTACAACACAACAAACACAAATTTACGCGGACATGATACAAAGCTGCGACGAGAGCTCGCTACGTCTGACCCCTTTCAGCACTATTTCACAAATAGGGCGGTTATATAGACTTGAACTGGTTACCTACAGGAGTGAAAGTTAACAACTTGAATTAATTCAAGAGCCTTATGGATAATTACATGAGCAGTAAGTGAGAAGGGAATCATATAAGCGTATCAGCGGAAGCTGTTAGCTTATTATTAATAATATTTTGACAATCGCAAATAAATCAAAACCCATGGGGTACTTCTCGCCGACCTTGATTCATGACATTCGGCAAAAAGCAATGTAAGTAATGGATAATTGCAAAAAACGTTAATTTGTTGTTATATTACATAAAAATATGTTAAGGGTTCCGTACCTAAAGTGTATTAGCGGGAACCTTATAACTAAGGCTTCACTGTTCGTCCGTCCCTCTGTCACAGGGCTGTATCAAAGTACTTGAAACGCGTGGAGCCGAGTAAGGAAGTCGTCTTCGGTACTAGCGCCGGTTTACGAATATTTAGCGCGAGACACGCGTGTAGGGATGTCGACATCGCGTCGATCGAGCCTTTGTTTCGAAATGAGAAGGCTACGATGCTTTATTTACAGATGTACACAATGATTTCGATGATTGTTGGATGGCATTTGGTTGCATAGATTTTTACCAACATAGTTGTGATGTAATATGTTTCTAGTGTTTTTTTAAAACTTTTCTATTACGCGTCCAAAAAATTAGTTTCTTTTGTAAAATAGATCTATTGCTAGACATCACAGACAAGTCAACCTTATAGACCACGCTTTGACAGGGAGTAGCATTCGCCAAGGCTATGTAGTGACACTACATAACTACATCACTAGTGAGCCGTCAGTTGGAAGCACGTCGGAAGCCATTAAATTGTCAATTTTGAACGAGCCAATGAAAACTAGCCGACCTCTCCCCGCACCCCGCCACTTTTTGGCGATTTCGTTTTCGTACTGACGTTTATTAAAGCGTGGTCTATAGGTTGACTGGTCTGTGCTAGACATACACCTAAAATTCCAACATTGCCTATTATTGGCAAGTCTCCGTAGTCGCACGAACCCCGACTTGCATTCCACCTTTGTACTAGCGATCTGCCCTGGCGTCGCTCGGGTTAGAGTCTGATTTATGTATTTTTTTATTTTCAGCGCTCACCCTGCTCCTTACGTTCACATCTCACACACCCCTTCAGTTCCTATCCTAGCTCCAACATCTGAGTATATTGTTAGTAGCCTTTTATTTACTTTTTAAATTATATACATTAGTAGCTATTCGCCTGCGGCTCCGCTCACATGGACTACACAAGTGTGTAAAGGGACCCGGTACAAGTGTACCGGGTCCCTTTTTTTCCAGGATGAAAAGTAGCCTATGTCACCCTTCAGCCTATAATAATATATAATATCAATAATACCTGGGACATCCCACACAGCGCCATCTAATCCTAAACTAAGCAAAGCTTGTATTATGGGCACTAGACAACTAATATACATACTTAAATATTCTTTATGAAAATATACTTATATAGATATTTTTAAACCCAGACACAGAACAAATAGACATGTTCAGTGACACAAATATTTGTCTCGGACGGGAACCGAACCCGCGACCCTCGGCTGTGCAGTTTAGAGCAATCACTCGGCCAATCGGTCAGTTAATATTATCAGTATTATCAATGTAAACATACTGGCTGATTTAGTTCTTTTGGTTTATTGAATATTGACACACAGATTTTAATATTATTTATTATTGTATACTTAAAAAAAATGATGAATGAGTTATCATGTTTTATCGTAGGAAGAAGTAGCAGGATGCTGTCAATTTACATTCTGAATTTGTAAATTTCCAGGCATAGAAGCAGAAGCTGTAATGCTGGGGCAAGCCATCAGCATGCTGTTACCCAAAGTGGTGGGATATAGATTGGTCGGTGAACTGTCTCCCTTAGCCACTTCCACTGACCTGGTGTTGACCATCACGAAGGTATGGAAATTAAGGATATTATAGTTCCAATCAAACTTAATGGCGGATGTGAACATAGGCATAAGTCGCGTCGCAGTAACCAGTGAGCAGACGCAGTTTAGCGATATCACTGTACCTGCCTGCGTAAGCATGCTTATAGTATTGTATTCCGATCCGCCATTAAGTTTGAGGCGAACTATACCAACCCAGAAAAAAGCAAAAGGAACGTCCCATAACATGTTTCAGAAAACCAATCAAATTAACAAAAAAATATTTTAGAGCACAGTGCGACATATGCTATTCGTCCAAACAGCTTAGCGGCGTGGTGTGGGGTGCAAGCAGCGCGGGAGATAGGGTGGGTTGACGCGCATCGCTGAGCAGGCGTCGTACGATAGAGCTATGCGTGCAGGCCACGTGCGCATTGGAGTTGTGGCATACGTACAGGGCCGTCTTAGTATCATTACAACCTTTCTCCCGCAGCATCTACGCTCGCTCGGCGTAGTCGGCAAATTCGTCGAGTTCTTCGGCCCCGGACTGGGAGCGTTGAGCATCGCGGATCGAGCGACAGTGGCCAACATGTGCCCCGAGTTTGGGGCAACGGTCGCCTATTTCCCCGTCGATGAGGGCGCTTTGGGATACCTGAGACAGACTAGTGAGTGATATTTTTGAAATTATACAATTTAAAAATAATTACATCCTTTAATAATTAGTACCTCATTTTTACATAGAGTAAATTAATTTGACAGCAGCGTTTGGTTTTGATAGAGTCATAAATGTCAGTTCACAGTATCGAAGTGACATTACGGTATTTTGCGGGGTTGAAGACCGGCGCGAAGGGATTTCTCGGGGGTGAAGAACGACGTGCGGGGACCTTGCGCACTGAAACTCGGGCTAAAACTCGACATATTACACCAGCTACCTATAGTATGAGTTGTTAGACAGTAAACGCAGAAGAGGCTTTGTAGTCAATTCGTACTTTTATGTATTTTTACATTAAGTATAGTTCCAATCAAACTTTATGCCGGATGTGAACATAGGCACAAGTCGCGTCGCAGTAACCAGTTTTAGGTGTGGACGCAGTGGAGCGAGGGGTATATGACTGTATCTGCGTAAGAACGCTTAAAGCGTTGTATTCAGATCCGCCATAAAGTTTGACGCGAACTATACTTTAATGAAACAATGGAAAATTACATATTTAAATATTAGTCATCTGAATCCTAGGAATCGCTTTGTGTGTTTATTATAAAAGCGCAGCGTAGAAACATACTTTGCGTGTGTACAGTGCGGGCCGATGCTTTGAAATAGCCGCCGCATCCTTTCGGCACGAGTCGCCGGCGACTTATAAAGCGCGCGAACTGAGCGGACGCACTGTATTCCATTCTTACGAAAACAATGCAAACCATTCGCTGGGTGCATCTTAACACATCTGCACCAATCAGAGCAACGGTCGCCCTGTCTAAGAGAGCGATTGCTGATATCTGAGGCAGACGAGTGACATTTTTTAGGGTCCACATCTCAAAAAGAAAAAAGTAACCCTTATGCGATCACTTGGTTCTCTGTCTGTCTGCCTGTTTACACCCTTTTTCTCAGCAACGGGTAGAGGTATTAAATTGAAATTAATATCAAATGCTTCAGTCTAAAGTCATCCCTTAAAGCTGTAAAAGAATCAAACGTCTGCGTCAACGCAATCAAAAAATACGGTAAATTTATACTGCATATTTTGACATTCGCTAGTCCATCAAAACCTATAGGGTACTTCCCGTTGACCACTTCTTCTTCTTCTTAATTCATACAATCGTACTGTCCGATTGGCCGAGTGGTTGAAAAACTTGACTGCAGAGCCAAGGGTCGTGAATTCAATTCCTGCCCGGGATAAATTTTTGTGGGCTTGAACATTTTCATTTGTTTCAAGGCTGGGTGTAAAATATATTAATTATAAAGAATATTTAAGTATGTATATCAGTTGTCTTGTACTCATTCTATTCATCATGGCGTTGTGTGAGATGTCCCAGGTATTATTATAAAAACAAATTACCGAACAAATGATTATGTTACCGAGTTTCTTATTCGTCCTCTAAGATGTTAAGAGAAATTGAAGTTTATAGTGACAGTGGCTTTGTTTGTTTGGGTCCCTTAGAAAACTTTGTTTTTTTTGCTATATATGTATATACCGGGTGTTAGGCTGTTCGGTTCAAACTTATAGAGTAGTAAACATGTAGAGTTTGTGGAGAGAACCAAACGCAAAGTCTCAAGTGAGCGAATGGCGCAACTAAAAGTTACCGAGAAAAACATGTTTTGAGTTGAACTGCGTTCAGCCAAACATCCCATATATGTTTTCCTTAAAAATATAAAACTATAATAAAAATAAATAAATAATATATCGCTTGTTCTGCTAAACGTATCCGAACTTATAGAGCGTGTAGAGGTTACTGAACTATGTAAAACGTTTCAACTGAGCAGATGGCGCAAACTAACGATTACCGAGAAAAACATACATAAAGTTTAAATTTTTTTTAATTTATTTTTTTATATATTTTTTTAACTTTGTTTAGTTCGGTAAGTACGCTCTATAAGTTTGGATTACATTCAGCCGAACATTCCGTATGTGTATAACGTAGGGACGTATATAATATCTTTGTTTGTGTCATCACAGATCGTTCAGAAGAAAAGATTCGTCTGATTGAAGCGTATTTGAAGGCGACAAAACAATTCCGTGACTTCAATATTGAAGCGCAAGACCCTATATTTTCTGAGGTGAGTTTGTACAACAGACTATTTCATGTGATAGGTTTTGTATGGGATCGAAATGGACCACTTTGAGGGCAACTAAAGCTCAAAGAACAAAGCCTAGTACAATACAACGTATGAATCTTTGCCACTGTGAAGTTACAGAAAGTGTCACAGTAGCATATGCTACTGTGACACTTTCTGTAACTTCATCATTTCTGTAACTTCATGTATTATATATCTCTATTATATATAGAGATGTAGAAGAGGTCGGATAGTTTGCGCCTGTACTAGGCTTTGTTCTTTGAGCTTTAGTCGTATAGTTCGCGGTACTCGCTGGCGTACGCGGCGTCCGCCTCTCACTACTACCTCTCGCTGCCCGCGTGACTGTACCTGCGCATTGAAGTATTCGCAGGCAACTCAGAGCGGCAAAGATCCGTGCGTTATACTGTATTGACCCACACTATTATTTTCTTAAAAATAAAAAGTGTGCATCTTAAGAAAATCAATATAAAAATCAAATTACGTAATAGTTTTTATATATAGATTTTATATTCAACGGCGTTTGATAAACAGTGATTTTTTTTAGTGTTATTGCGTTTGATTCTATCGAAAAAAGACCAGATATCCAATAGACGCTTTGAAATAATTTGGAATGGAATTAGTTATCTGTTGGTAGACCAAATAAATAAATACTTACCACAGAAGATGTTATCAGCAGAGCTGTTTTGAATGAACCTTAATTATTCAATTTTTAAGGAAAATTATAAACTTTCAGATACGTAACATGTGTTATTTCGAAGAAATACGTATTGCTTGTAATGAAGCCATTCGCATGCAACTGTTTGAAATATAAAGATGGCGCCACGTATACAGGGTGAGATTTTTATGACCAGCCAAATTTTAATATAATGATCTTTGGTAGAAAACCTATAGCCGTCTTGTTTCCTTTTAGTATCGTTCTATAGAAAAATATTGAGATATGACTACATAAACTTTTCCCGAAAAAACCAAAAACTCTAGTTACCATTCTTGCCCGCCGCATCATTCCGTTTCAAAGGCCTCGGGCGCGTACGTTTACTATAGCGTTAAGAAGGCAACCAAACGTTATAAAATAAACTGTAGATAAAATAATTTATTTTGAAAATGTAACCCATATTTTTTATTTACGCAATGAGGTCTATTGGTGATACCTAACACCTAGAAAAATTTTGGCCGGTTAATAAAATCTCACCTTGTATACTTAAATATGTTTTTATAATAACATACCTATACAGATATTTTACACCCAGACACGAAACAAATCTAAATGTTCATGCACTCAAATATTTGTCCCGGGCGGGAACGGAACCCGCGACCTTTGGTTTTGCAGTTAGGGTCTCTTAACTACTCATCCAATCGGTTGGTCAATGTTTGTCGTAATGTCGAAAATGTCGAAATCGGAATATTTGAGATATCGTATATTATATTAAAATATATACAAGGTGAGATTTTATTAACCGGCCAAAATTTTTCTAGGTGTTAGGTATCACCAATAGACCTCATTGCGTAAATAAAAAATATTGGTTACATTTTCAAAATAAATTATTTTATCTACAGTTTATTTTATAACGTTTGGTTGCCTTCTTAACGCTATAGTAAACGTACGCGCCCGAGGCCTTTGAAACGGAATGATGCGGCGGGCAAGAATGGTAACTAGAGTTTTTGGTTTTTTCGGGAAAGGTTTATGTAGTCATATCTCAATATTTTTCTATAGAACGATACTAAAAGGAAACAAGACGGCTATAGGTTTTCTACCAAAGATCATTATATTAAAATTTGGCTGGTCATAAAAATCTCACCCTGTATATCAGTTATCTAGTACCCATAACACAAGCTCTGCTTAGTTCGGGATTAAATGGCGGGATGTCCCAAGTATTATTATTAGGGACAGACTCCGCTGCCGGCGCCGGCAACCAAAAATAACGCCGTCGGGAACCGGCAGTATATTACTGCCGGTAACCGATATTTACCTATACACTACACATTAACCAAATTTGGTCAGATTGAAAGTCAAGCCATTTAATTAATAGAGACGATTGATAATGATTGATGACAAGTTAAAAGGTTAAAAACATCGGCTGCCGGCCTGCTCTAATAATGGAAACAGGCGGAGCGAGTGGCCGTCAATCCGTAAAAAGAACATTATAACAACAAGATAACACTCCATCCAGCCATCCATCAGCCCACATTCGTCCACTGCTGGACATAGGCCATTTTCATCCAGCCACTACTGGCACCTAGCTTTATATCGTCGGTCCAGCGAGCCGGCGGGCGTCCCACACTACGTTTGCCAGTTCGTGGTCTCCACTCAAGAACCTTTCTTCCCCATCGTTCATCAGTTCTTCGGCAGATGTGACCAGCCCACTGCCACTTCAGCTTGGCTATGTCGATCACCTTTGTTCTCTGACGCATGACTTCATTCCTGATATGATCCATCAGAGAAGATAACACTGTCACAAAAAAAAAAAACAAGATGTTGACATTATGGTTATATACTGTAATGCAAATTTTAAAAATTACTAATTTCCTAATCTAACTTTAGTAACGAGGGAAAATTCTATTGCGTGGTGCTCGGTGGCCGCTGCGCGACACGCTCACTTCGCTAGCTTTTTATGTTCCTAGTGGATTGGAACATTAATCGGAGTGTCCATATATCCGGGATTTACTTTAGGGATTATACTAAGTATTTTTTTTCAATTTTTTTTTTGTAGAAAGAAGGGTTGACCAAAGGGATTAGGTAATACCGTGATAGGTTTAAACCGTAAATTAAGTAATAGAAAAAAACAGTGCTATTATACATGTTTTTTTTTAACTATGCCTACCTCGCCTATCTACTCCATATGCTAAATTGCCAACCCCATTTTCCGCTTTTTTTTTCCAAAGTCAGCGCCGGCAGCCAATTTAGCAACCGGCGCTGGCGGCCGATTCGGGACACGGCGCTGGCAGCTGAGACACTCCCTTATTGTTAATTCTTTTATTTTAAACAGGTTGTAGAATTGGACCTGTCGACGGTGGTGACATCTATGAGTGGACCGAAGCGACCGCAAGACAGGGTGTCCGTAGCCGACATGAAGAAAGATTTCCAAGAATGTCTGACTAATAAGGTATGCATTTTATAATTACGAAAATGGCCGCCGCGCATAGGATATTTCACCTCTTATCTTGGCCAATACTATTTGCTATTCTTAAAGACTTAAAAAAAGTGTTATATTCAGCACTATATATCTATTTAGTTGTGTTATTCGTATTTAGTAAAGGAAAATTTTACATGACTGTTTGCTGCCAAAATAAAGGTAAAAATTAAATAATAATATATCAGCAAAAATTCAAGTACGAAACTTAAAAAACAACAAATCAAATAAAGTACGTAGGTGAATAAAATATATTGATTAATTTAACATTAAATGTAAAGTGGTTTAAGTTAATCTGTAGACTCTGCTACCCCTATATGGGAAAAGGCGTGAGTGCTATGTTGAAGTTATATGTCTCTCAAGTCTTAATGTCTTCATCTTCTCCGTTGTCGGTGGTGCAAGTGTTTCTGGTATCGTCATTTTAAGACATTCACTGGTGAAGGTTTTTTTCTCTGTGGGTTGCACCGTAAACTGGTCAACAGAGGGTCGGAGTTTAGCAACAATCTGTTGAGCACATCCATGTTGCTATCAAACTTACCAATATCAACAGTATGGTCACATAGTTCCTCTGTAGGAACTGTCTCTATTATCTCCATTGTCTTAGTTCTTTTACTCCGATCACTCGATTCCAAGAAGCTTTTATTACTCAACGCACCAGTTTCTTACAAAGGAGACTCGTCAATCGATATTTTAATGTACCTTGAAGTCATTTTGTATTTTTCTTTCTGAAGTTGTTCTCTTTCTGACGTGTTGTTGTTCATATTGACTTATATTATGATTTGAAAAGGGACAATTTACGATCCAGTAGCTTGCGTTCGCATTGTGTAATGTCATAAACACGTTCATCTATGAATTCAAACTTTTTGACGTTTGACGTTTTCGCAGGATTTTCTTTCAAAATATCACATAGGCATTTTCTCGTCAACATCTTCACATTTTTATGAGTTCCTGTAAATAAAAAACAAAAAAACCTAAAAATTTATTTAAAAACGTAATTTTTTGTCATCCTAAAAGTATATAATTATTTAAAAAAAAAAACGGCGTTAATCCGCCGGCGTTTTCTCTTTTTTATAAGTTATATAGAGAACAGACTATTAAATAATATACATTTTAAGACCGAGCAATGCCTAGCACCATAACAAAATTCTTAATCTTTGAAATTCAAACGAGAAAAAATTAACTTTTACATCGGCCTGCAAGAATGTCAAAAATTAATATTAATATATACAAATACATGCCACGGCCACATGACCTTATAGATTTGAAACACACACATACTCACAATCATCATCATCAGCCCATTTTTACCCCACTGCAGGGGCTTAGGCCTCCCCCAGGGCAGAGGAGGGGGGCTTGGAGCTTAAGTCCACCAAGCTGCTCCACTGCGGGTTGGGAACTGTAACGACTGCCATCTATTGACAGCATCCGGGACCGACTGCTTAACGTGCCCTCCGAAGCACGGTGTCAGTGATATTGTGTACTTAAGTCTGAAAAGTCACCTAGTCAGCCTAAGTCACCGTCATGTGACGATGAAAAAGTATTTTTTGCTCATAAGGATGACTTATTTACTGATCGTGGATGTATAATATATAAATATGGGGTTGTTATGCCGCCTACGTTACGACCGGAAATTTAAAAAAAAATCCATAGTTGCCACTTAGGCATGAACAAAATGAAAAATATTACACGGAAGTACGTGTATTGGTCAAACATAGATATTGGCATAGAGGAGACTAGTCGTGCGTGCGTTGCGTGCCGGTCGGTGCGAGACGCGCCTGCGCCGTTGCATCCGTGGGAGTACCAGCTGCTCCCATGGCAGCGTTTACATGCAGATTTTTTTGATTGTGCTAGTAAACGATTTTCGATAGTTGTGGGCGCGCACTCAAAGTGGATCGATACTGTGGCTATGACAAATACTTCCGCTAGCGCGACTATTACGGAATTAAGGTCTATCTTTTGTCGATTCGGTATTCCGTCACAATTAGTAACCGATAACGGCCCGCCGTTTTTCTCTGAAGAATTCAAGCGATATTGTGAAATGAATAGTAGACATTCCACATTAGCGCCGTACAGACCCAAGGCAAAGACGAGGCGGAAAATGCGGTTAAGACGGTTAAAAAGGTGATAAAACAGGCTATTTTTGAGAAGGAAAATATGTTTACGACCCTATATCGATTCTAATTTCAATATCGAAATTACGAACGTGCAAGAACTGGAGTGTCGCCTGCAAGTAGCGTTATTCGGGCGGCGCTTGCTCGGACTTCTCGATGCACTGCGCCCGGACGGCGCAGTTGTAGTGCGTGCTGCGCAAGACAAGCAGGTGGCGGCGGCTGGCGGATGTCAAACTCGTCTCGTTGTAGGCGAAAGCGTGCTCGCTCGCGATTATTCAAGGTGGGGAGACAAGTGGACGAAAGGTGATGTATCAAAAATAACGGGGTCAGTCATATGCAAAATCAGTGTTGGCAATGGGGTCGAATGGCTTATGCATCACGACCAACTTGTCCTAATTGATAGTCAAAATCGTTATTCGTTATTGCGGGCAAGCACGCAGCCAGAGCTGGTAAGGGAAGAAGCCAAGGGGTTGGCCGACCCAGATGAACGGTCAGGAGCGGAGGAACCTGGTAATAAAGCTGACGATACAGAAGTTAAAGTCATCGATTCAGATGATGAAGTTGCGTCTAAGAAGGTACAACCTGAACCAAAGGCGCCGCTACTACCAGATTCTTCGGCTAGCCCCGGAAGAGCTTATGCCAAGACAATGTTTAAAAAAAAAATGTTGGAGAAATAATATACTGTTAAACTTATTGTTAATTACACAATTTAGCTATACCTATAACAATTATTATTTAAGTCATAATATTATACAATTTTGATCGTTGGTTAAATCAAACTTTAGTTTTGGTGGTGGGATCTGCAGGGTAATTTGCAGTGTACACACTAAAGTGACGCACCGAATACATCACTTAGATTCCAACCGTGGTTTCATTAATTACCAGTTACAATCCGCCAACCATTGGAGTAGCGTGGTGGATTTAAACTCCAACCCTCCTCATCTTGAGGAGAGGCCTAAGCCCCTGCAGTGGTGTATAAAACAAAAAACCCTTTTCTTAAAACCACTTGAAAGACAACAGGTATGTTGAAATTCCAATAGTATGCCTCTAATCAAGAAAAAAAAAATCATTTTTCTGTTTTTGAAGTTGTGTTAATGTTCATTGATATTTTTTTATAAAAAAATCACAAAGAGTTCGAACAATGTTAATTCTAGGAACACACATTGGAGCAGCGTGCTCCAAGCACCCTCATCCTAAGGGGCAGCCAAATCATTGCAGTGGGGTATTAAGGGTTGATGGTATAGTATGTATATGTTTATAAGGAATTTTTTTTTGCTGAAATCGTATTAGACCGCATTTAATGTTAAAAAGTGTTGAAATACAAGTAATAGTTCCACTTTTAATCTAAAAATGATTTGAAATACGATCAAGAGTTGGTAAAGGGTCAAAAATTTGTTATCTTTGTATTAACTCTGTTTTCTTTCTTCACAACAAAGCACTTTTTCTTTTTAATTATTTCTGTAACTGAACTATATACCAGGTCGGCCAGGTGAAACATTTTACAAAAAAAAAAAAATTACTCACACAAGTGTACAAAGGAAATTTTATATTGAATAAAATACAGGTAACAAACGCAGATACATGTTATATTGTAAAATCAATCCCTGAACCCAGTGATAGTTTTGATTAAAAGTAGATATATACATAAACATCGATATGCTGGTACACGGTACACTCAAATTCATAAAACCAGTTGTACATTTTTGTACATGTACCTACTGTCGTGATAGCCCAGAGTGCAACGAGCCTGTCTCAAATTTGGCCCCATCGGGCCATGGTTCGAATCCGGGCGTGTACCAATGAGTTTTTCTGACTTAAGTACACAATATCACTGACACCGTGCTTCGGAGGGCACGTTAAGCAGTCGGTCCCGGACGCTGTCAATAGATGGCGGTCGTTACAGTTCCCAACCCGCAGTGGAGCAGCGTGGTGGACTTAAGCTCCAAGCCCCCCTCCTCACCCTGGGGGAGGCCTAAGCCCCTGCAGTGGGGTAAAAATGGGCTGATGATGATGATGATGATGACCTACTAAGCTAGTGAATGTCTTTAAAGTGTAAAAAAATAAAAGTTGATACATACAAACATCGATACCCCGACACATTATACATTCTAAAGTTAATTCGCTTCACGAACCCAGTGATAGATACTTATATACGTATCTACTGAGCTAGTGAATGCGATTTACTTTAAATAAATAAAAGCTGATACACACAAACGTCGATACGCCGACACATGATACATTATAAAGTCAATCCGCTTCACGAACCCAGTGATAGATCTTTATATACGTATCTACTGAGCTAGTGAATGCGATTTGCTTTAAATAAATAAAAGCTGATACACACAAACGTCGATACGCCGAAACATGATACATTATAAAGTCAATCCGCTTCACGAACCCAGTGATAGATCTTTATATACGTATCTACTGAGCTAGTGAATGCGATTTACTTTAAATAAATAAAAGCTGATACACACAAACGTCGATACGCCGACACATGACACATTATAAAGTCAATCCGCTTCACGAACCCAGTGATAGATCTTTATATACGTATCTACTGAGCTAGTGAATGCGATTTACTTTAAATAAATAAAAGCTGATACACACAAACGTCGATACGCCGACACATGATACATTATAAAGTCAATCCGCTTCACGAACCCAGTGATAGATCTTTATATACGTATCTACTGAGCTAGTGAATGCGATTTACTTTAAATAAATAAAAGCTGATACACACAAACGTCGATACGCCGACACATGATATATTATAAAGTCAATCCGCTTCACGAACCCAGTGATAGATCTTTATATACGTATCTACTGAGCTAGTGAATGCGATTTACTTTAAATAAATAAAAGCTGATACACACAAACGTCGATACGCCGACACATGATACATTATAAAGTCAATCCGCTTCACGAACCCAGTGATAGATCTTTATATACGTATCTACTGAGCTAGTGAATGCGATTTACTTTAAATAAATAAAAGCTGATACACACAAACGTCGATACGCCGACACATGATACATTATAAAGTCAATCCGCTTCACGAACCCAGCGATAGATCTTTATATACGTATCTACTGAGCTAGTGAATGCGATTTACTTTAAATAACGAAAGTAAATACACATAAACGCTGATACGCTGATCAATAGTGCTACCTTCTAAAGTAAATTTGCTTCACACACCCAGTGATAGATTTTTATATACGTACCTAATGAGCTGGTGATTGCAACTTACTGCAGATTAGTAAAGTAGTAAACATGGATATATTGGTTTGTTCAGGATGACAATTTGAAGTAAATTCGTTTGTATAACGCATAGATATATTTTTATATACACACCTATTTACTGAGTTAGTGAATGCGATTTAATTTAAATGAACAAGATACAATTAAATATCTGTAATATGGTACATGATGCTATCTTGCTAATCTAATGTCAGTTCACTTCACAAACCCACTGATAAATTTGTATACATATCTACTGAGCTCGTGAATGCGGTTTCCTATTGACAAACAAAATTACAAGTAAACATTGATAATTGACAGTACAACTTACAGCAGTTCACTAACTCAGGCTAGCCCTGGACACACGTATACGCTGAGTTTGTGAATGCGACTTTATACAAAAAAACAGATTGTTATGCAACTAACTTTAGAAAATAAAAGTACAAGAAGACGTTGGTACGCTGAAACCACACGACAGTGTAATCTAAAGTTATGTTACCGTCGCAGAAGAATCAAACGTTGATGCACTGGTGAATGATGAAACATTATAAAGTCAATTCGCTTCATTACCCCAGTGATAGATTGTACATACGTATCTACTGAGCTAGTGAATGCGACTCACTTTAGGTATTCAAAGGCACAAGAAAATGCTGATACACTGGAAGCACGATCTACCGCAGTAATACAAAATTTGAAATTATAGTAGTTCACTTAGTGATGGATGTAAACACACATTATCACTGAGCTAGTGAATATAATAGTAATAATATTTGGGACATCCTCACACAGCGTCATCTAGTCCCAAAGTAAGCAAGTATTATGCTTGTATTATGGGGAATGTAACTTTAGGTAATCAGTGGCAGAAGTATAAAATTATAGCAGTTCAATAGCCCCGAGAGAAATGTAGACACATGTATGTACTAAACTAGTACACGTAAGATAATTACTCGTAAACATTAAAACATTATAGATCGTCATATATTTTAAAGTTAATCTAACTATCACCCCAGTGGCACATCTTCGTGTGTCTACACACTAGGCTAATGAAAGTGAGCACTTTATACAAAGAAAGTGACACATTGAAGTAGTAAATGCGACATTACTTTACTCACTTTACACTCACTTTACATGATGAAAGTAGCGTGTAAATGTTGATACGATGTTACTTTATGACAGATTATAAGTGCACGACAATACGTGGATATGTGAAGGTGATAATCAAAAGTAACAGCAGTTTAATGACCTATTAATGTAACTGTAAGCATATTTCCTGAACTAGTGAAAAGTGACCCACCATAGATTGTGCAAGTTACTAGTAGAAGTTGATATACTGGTACATGACGATTGTAATCAAAAAGTTACACCAGTTCAGTAACACAGTGATAAATCCCAACACACTTATCTATTGCGCTATTTAATGTGACTCACTTCACTACTTCTTATAAAATAAAGACCCCCCGCCGCGTCGCCGCTACCGGGCGGAATTTCATACGATTTTCATCAATTGACGGAGTGATTCACGAAGAAAATTTGTGTGTATAATTAATATTTTTTTTTATGCAAATTAGTTATAACTGATGATTGTTAAAGATGTCGGAAAAAATCAAGCCGAGGAAATTTTATAAAAAACGCTGCCTAATCCCTTCGAGATATAACAAAACATTGTATGGAAGAATTGCTCATCTTATAAAGGCCCAAAGAAAAGTCTGCGATGGCATTTGCCTGTCTTTTAAACATAGCTTACTATACCTATTTTAATGTTTAAAAAAATGGTCACATATAATGTGGTAATTGGAAAGCTTTTCACACAGATACGATATTAATCTTTATTGAATTAAATACGTTAGCCACCTTAAGCATTTCATACACGTTATGATTGACTTTTGCACTATACAATTTAAATTAATATCTTAGAAGTTATTGCGAAATTAAAATTACCGCGCGACAAAATAAACTGAGGCGACTTCACACCGCCGCGACACGCATGATGTAATTAGACAGAACAGGAAATAAAATACATTAAAAGTACTCCACGTAGAATAAACATATGTAACATTTCTTTATGACGACCGCTTAGCCTAGTGGGTAGCGGCCCTGCCTACGAAGCTGGAGGTCCCTGATTCGAATCCCAGGTCCGGTCAGTATTTATATGATGAATATTGATACTGGTACCAGGTCTTGGTTGTTATGTGTAGGTGGTGTCTTCGCTTGGTACCCAAAATACAAGCTAATGCTTAGTTTGGGGCTTAGACGTTGTTGTGATGTATACGTTATTATTATTATTATTTAAATAAGACTCTTCGAGAGACAAAAAAATGCTGGCATATATGCTCTGCTACCGGTGCAAAGCTGTTACGGGTCGTCAGTAAAGTATACATTGTTATCTGATGACTGTAATCGAAAGTCACAGTAATTCAATAAACCAGTGATAGATTACAACACACGTATCTACTACCAATTAAATATAAGGTACAAGTAGAAGTCGATACACGTATCTACTGTGCTATTAAATGCGACTCACTTTAAATAAATTGATCCAAAATACAAGTAAGCAGAAGTCTATACATTTGATACATGATGACTGTAATCTAAAGTCAGAACAGTTCAATAACCTAGTGATAGATCATGTATCTACTGTGTTATTGAATTTGACTTACTTTAGATAATCCAAGACAGAAGTAAGTAAAAGTTTAAACATTATTATATGGCGATTGTAATCTAAAGTTAGAGCACTTCAATAACCCAGTGATAGATCACAACTCACGTATCAACTGCGCTATTGAATGCGCTCACTTTAGATAATCCAAGGTGCAAATAAATAAAAGCTGATACACTGGTATATGATGACAGTAATCTAAAGTTAGAGCACTTCAATAACCCAGTGATAGATCACAACACATGTATCTACTGCGGTATTGAATGCGCTTACTTTAGATCATCCAAGATAGAAATACGTAAAAGCTGACACACTGGTATATAATAACTGTAATCTAAACTTAGAGCAGTTCAATAACCCAGTGATAGATCACAACACACGTATCTACTGCGGTATTGAATACGCTCACTTTAGATCATCCAAGATAGAAATATGTAAAAGCTGATACACTGGTATATGATGACTGTAATCTAAAGTTAGAGCAGATCAATAACCCAGTGATAGATCACAACACATGTATCTACTGCGGTATTGAATGCGCTCACTTTAGATCATTCAAGATAGAAATACGTAAAAGCTGATACACTGGTATATGATGACCGTAATCTAAAGTTAGAGCAGATCAATAACCCAGTGATAGATCACAACACATGTATCTACTGCGGTATTGAATGCGCTCACTTTAGATCATTCAAGATAGAAATACGTAAAAGCTGATACACTGGTATATGATGACCGTAATCTAAAGGTAGAGCAGTTCAATAACCCAGTGATAGATCACAACACACGTATCTACTGCGGTATTGAATACGCTCACTTTATATAATCCAAGGTGCAAATAAGTAAAAGCTGATACACTGGTATATGATGACTGTAATCTAAAGTTAGAGCAGATCAATAACCCAGTGATAGATCACAACACACGTATCTACTGCGCTATTGAATGCGCTCACTTTATATAATCCAAGGTGCAAATAAGTAAAAGCTGATACACTGGTATATGATGACTGTAATCTAAAGTTAGAGCAGATCAATAACCCAGTGATAGATCATGTATCTACTGTGTTATTGAATTTGACTTTCTTTAGATAATCCAAGACAGAAGTAAGTAAAAGTTTAAACATTATTATATGGCGATTGTAATCTAAAGTTAGAGCACTTCAATAACCCAGTGATAGATCACAACTCACGTATCAACTGCGCTATTGAATGCGCTCACTTTAGATAATCCAAGGTGCAAATAAATAAAAGCTGATACACTGGTATATGATGACAGTAATCTAAAGTTAGAGCACTTCAATAACCCAGTGATAGATCACAACACACGTATCTACTGCGGTATTGAATACGCTCACTTTAGATCATTCAAGATAGAAATATGTAAAAGCTGATACACTGGTATATGATGACTGTAATCTAAAGTTAGAGCAGATCAATAACCCAGTGATAGAGCACAACACACGTATCTACTGCGGTATTGAATGCGCTCACTTTAGATCATTCAAGATAGAAATACGTAAAAGCTGATACACTGGTATATGATGACCGTAATCTAAAGTTAGAGCAGTTCAATAACCCAGTGATAGATCACAACACACGTATCTACTGCACTATTGAATGCGCTCACTTTATATAATCCAAGGTGCAAATAAGTAAAAGCTGATACACTGGTATATGATGACTGTAATCTAAAGTTAGAGCAGTTCAATAACCAGTGATAGATCATGTATCTACTGTGTTATTGAATTTGACTTTCTTTAGATAATCCAAGACAGAAGTAAGTAAAAGTTTAAACATTATTATATGGCGATTGTAATCTAAAGTTAGAGCACTTCAATAACCCAGTGATAGATCACAACTCACGTATCAACTGCGCTATTGAATGCGCTCACTTTATATAATCCAAGGTGCAAATAAATAAAAGCTGATACACTGGTATATGATGACAGTAATCTAAAGTTAGAGCACTTCAATAACCCAGTGATAGATCACAACACATGTATCTACTGCGGTATTGAATGCGCTCACTTTAGATCATCCAAGATAGAAATACGTAAAAGCTGATACACTGGTATATAATGACTGTAATCTAAACTTAGAGCAGTTCAATAACCCAGTGATAGATCACAACACACGTATCTACTGCGGTATTGAATACGCTCACTTTAGATCATCCAAGATAGAAATATGTAAAAGCTGATACACTGGTATATGATGACTGTAATCTAAAGTTAGAGCAGATCAATAACCCAGTGATAGATCACAACACATGTATCTACTGCGGTATTGAATGCGCTCACTTTAGATCATTCAAGATAGAAATACGTAAAAGCTGATACACTGGTATATGATGACCGTAATCTAAAGTTAGAGCAGATCAATAACCCAGTGATAGATCACAACACATGTATCTACTGCGGTATTGAATGCGCTCACTTTAGATCATTCAAGATAGAAATACGTAAAAGCTGATACACTGGTATATGATGACCGTAATCTAAAGTTAGAGCAGTTCAATAACCCAGTGATAGATCACAACACACGTATCTACTGCGGTATTGAATACGCTCACTTTATATAATCCAAGGTGCAAATAAGTAAAAGCTGATACACTGGTATATGATGACTGTAATCTAAAGTTAGAGCAGATCAATAACCCAGTGATAGATCACAACACACGTATCTACTGCGCTATTGAATGCGCTCACTTTATATAATCCAAGGTGCAAATAAGTAAAAGCTGATACACTGGTATATGATGACTGTAATCTAAAGTTAGAGCAGATCAATAACCCAGTGATAGATCACAACACACGTATCTACTGCGCTATTGAATACGCTGACTTTAGATAATCCAAGGTGCAAATAAGTAAAAGCTGATACACTGGTATATGATGACTGTAATCTAAAGTTAGAGCAGATCAATAACCCAGTGATAGATCACAACACACGTATCTACTGCACTATTGAATGCGCTCACTTTATATAATCCAAGGTGCAAATAAGTAAAAGCTGATACACTGGTATATGATGACTGTAATCTAAAGTTAGAGCAGTTCAATAACCAGTGATAGATCATGTATCTACTGTGTTATTGAATTTGACTTTCTTTAGATAATCCAAGACAGAAGTAAGTAAAAGTTTAAACATTATTATATGGCGATTGTAATCTAAAGTTAGAGCACTTCAATAACCCAGTGATAGATCACAACTCACGTATCAACTGCGCTATTGAATGCGCTCACTTTAGATAATCCAAGGTGCAAATAAATAAAAGCTGATACACTGGTATATGATGACAGTAATCTAAAGTTAGAGCACTTCAATAACCCAGTGATAGATCACAACACACGTATCTACTGCGGTATTGAATACGCTCACTTTAGATCATTCAAGATAGAAATATGTAAAAGCTGATACACTGGTATATGATGACTGTAATCTAAAGTTAGAGCAGATCAATAACCCAGTGATAGAGCACAACACACGTATCTACTGCGGTATTGAATGCGCTCACTTTAGATCATTCAAGATAGAAATACGTAAAAGCTGATACACTGGTATATGATGACCGTAATCTAAAGTTAGAGCAGTTCAATAACCCAGTGATAGATCACAACACACGTATCTACTGCACTATTGAATGCGCTCACTTTATATAATCCAAGGTGCAAATAAGTAAAAGCTGATACACTGGTATATGATGACTGTAATCTAAAGTTAGAGCAGTTCAATAACCAGTGATAGATCATGTATCTACTGTGTTATTGAATTTGACTTTCTTTAGATAATCCAAGACAGAAGTAAGTAAAAGTTTAAACATTATTATATGGCGATTGTAATCTAAAGTTAGAGCACTTCAATAACCCAGTGATAGATCACAACTCACGTATCAACTGCGCTATTGAATGCGCTCACTTTAGACCATCCAAGGTGCAAATAAATAAAAGCTGATACACTGGTATATGATGACTGTAATCTAAACTTAGAGCAGTTCAATAACCCAGTGATAGATCACAACACACGTATCTACTGCGGTATTGAATGCGCTCACTTTAGATCATCCAAGATAGAAATATGTAAAAGCTGATACACTGGTATATGATGACTGTAATCTAAAGTTAGAGCAGATCAATAACCCAGTGATAGATTGTATCACACGTATCTACTGTGCTATTGAATGCGCTCACTTTAGATAATCCAAGATAGAAATATGTAAAAGCTGATACACTGGTATACGACAACTGCGTATTCGCCAGCAGTGGCGACAAATGGGAAAAAAATTCCCATTTATCGCCATTGGGACAAAGCCAGTGGTGACGACTGGGAATAAGCGCAGTTGTCATATACCAGTGTATCAGCTTTTACATATTTCTATCTTGGACTATCTAAAGTGAGCGCATTCAATAGCACAGTAGATAGCTGGCATGTATTTTTGAATGAATCTGGCTCACGTAGCCCTCAGACAAGTAAAAACAATAGAGAACTTTACTTATTTTTAGTCTATAGAAAAAAACTAGTTAAACGATATTTTATATTATGTTTTCTTCGCTACCTGCTAAGACAAATAATAAAATATTCCATTCCATTCTATAAGCCCTTTTTATACCCCACTGCAGGGGCTTAGGCTTCCCCTCAAGATGATGGGGCTTGGAGCTTAAATTCACCACGCTGCTCGAATGCGGGTTGACTGATAGTAACGATCACCATCTATTGATAGCAACCGGGACCGACTGCTTAATGTGCTCTCCGAGGCACGGAGTCAGTGATAGTTACTGTAGGTACATAAGTCAGAAGCACGGTGATAGTTTATGTTCTTAAATCGTCAAAAAAAAACTCATTGGTACACGTACGATTCGAACCACGGCTACATAGCCTTATAGATTTGAAGCAGGTTCGCTGCGTTCGAGCTATCACATATAATAAAATGTAAATATGACATGATTGTTATTTAATTTAACGATTGTTTTTTAATTGTGTTTTTTTGAGGTTGGCGGTGCGGTGGTGTCGGCTTAAAAGTTTTAAGTTTTTGATTGGGTAAATGCGTATTGTGGTCAGTGGTGTATAAATCAGCTATATTTTAAAAACATGCTTCAGACTATAAACTAAATTATTTTAGCATGTTTATTAATATGCTATGCTTTAGCATAACACGCGAGAATCGTTCGTTGCGTTGGGCGGCGGTCACAGGCTGTCGACCGACAGCTGCGCTAATGCCATGCTAATGCTAAATTGCTAAATTTGCTAATCAGTCAGCGCGCAATCTCGTTCGTTGTAAGACGTGTTTCGTTGTGCTGATCGCATCGCTCTATCGGTAAGGCGGGACTGCGGGATCGCGTCGTGCTATTTAATAGCACCAATAGTCAATCAATAATGCTAAATCCGTTGGGCTTAAATAACGCGTTTTAAATAATGCTTTACGCTATATTGTCCACCCTGATTGTGGTTATTGATAATTTTCATAATTTATTTATTTACACAACGTTACTATATAGTATTTACATTGCCATGTTAATTTGATCCCTACACTAGGCTCAGCCTGTGTCGTAGGAGATCGATCTTCTTTACGATTATTTTGGTTTACTGCTTTCCAGTGATTTAGTCGTATAAAATAACACTTAACACACAATCAAAAAACAATTACTCAAAAAAGGACTTAGATGTGTTGAGGTATATGGAAAATAGTGTAGGTGTGCGTGTTTGAGTTATGTGTGTGTATATATGCCATCTACGTGTTTACAATGAAATATATTCTGGTTCCGCGTTACAAACATAGTCTCTAGGTAGGATTGTGTGTAGGCATGTAGGCAAGTTTTAACTGACTTATGAATCGTTACAGTTCACCGAAACTGTTCCAATCGATTTTCGGACCGCCTGAGTTACCTCTCTAATCGAGCATATAAAACTGGGTACTAATTTTATTGTACAAGTAAAGATGTAGACACCTTCTAAACCGTTTTGTAAATTTAATTTAAAGTTATATTTATATATCGTATAATTGACCGACCGATTGGCCTAATGGTTAGAGACACTAACTGTAGAACCAAAGATCGCTGGTTCGATTCACGTCCGGGTCAAATCTATTTGTTCTGTGCGTGTAAAATATCTGTGATATAATATAAGGTGTCGTAATAGCCCAGAACGCAACGAACCTGTTTCAAATTCATAAGGCCCCATAGGGCCATGGTTCGAATCCGGGCGTGTACCAATGAGTTTTTCTGACTTAAGTACACAATATCACTGACACCGTGCTTCGTAGGGCACGTTAAACAGTCGGTCCCGGACGCTGTCAATAGATGGCGGCTGTTACAGTTCCCAACCCGCAGTGGAGCAGCGTGGTGGACTTTAGCTCCAGGACCCCCTCCTCACCCTGGGGGAGGCCTAGGCCCCTGCAGTGGGGTGAGAGTGGGCTGATAATGATGATGATGTGTAAAATATCTATAATATATAATGTACCTGTCTGTATCTGTAATGTATAATGTACCTGGGACATCGCACACAGCGCCATCTAGTCCCAAACTAAGCGAAGCTTGTATTATGGGGACGAGACAACCTGATATACATACTTAAATATTGTTTACAATATAGACATAATATGTAGGTATTTCACATCCAGACACGGTACAAATAAACATGTCCATGCAAACAAATATTTGTCCCGGGCGGGAATTGAACCTGCGACCCTTGGCTCCACAGTTAGAGTCTTAACCACTCGGGAAATCTATTAGTCATATATGTATATATTACGAACAATATTTAAGTAAGTATATCATTTGTCTAGTACCCATAATACAAACGTAATAATTGCTTACTTTGTGACTTGATAGCACTGTGACTGTGTGTGTGTGTGGAATGTATACATACATACGTATACATGACAACAACCTCTAGGCTCCAAACTAAGCATTAGCTTGTGTTTTGGTTTGGGTACCATGCGAAGACACCACATACATATAACGACCAAGACCCGGAACCAGTTTCAATATTCATCATATAAATACTGACCCGACCTGGGATTCGAACCCGGGACCTCCAGCTTCGTAGGCAGGGTGGCTACCCACTAGGCTAAGCGGTCGTCATGTCCCAGGTATTATTATTATATGAATGATTTGGGTGGTTAGTTGCGTAAAATAACTCACCCTATGGCCCTATAACACTAAATCTTTGCTTTTCTGCATCGTTCACAACACTATTACACTACTAATATATATTTTTATTTTCACTGAACTTGTTTGCTCAAAAGTCAAAATAATAATGCTTTTTCGCATACCAAAAGGGCATTTATATAGCGAATGGATTCTCAATGGATCTCGATGTACTTAATTTGTTTTGCTGGATCGAAAGTCGCTAATGACCCAATTGTCGCTTAGTCGAAATTAGTTGTTAATAGATTTTACATAATTATTGCGATTAAATCGCTGCATAAGCTTTCGAATGTCATTTGCGATAGATGACACGTATTTATTTGTTTTTGTGTATGTATATTCATTTGTACATGATGGATTTGGACGGAATTTTTTAAGACATAGTTTTTTTTTTAAGAAAATATAGATCAATATATATTATCCTTCTTTTAAAATAAAAAAAAAATTAAGTCTGTAATTATCTTAGTTATTTTCCAAAAGTTTATTATATAAAAATATTCCTGTGACGTCATCTGGACAGATGTTTATTGTTTGTATTATCTTAGACTAAATAAAGTAATATTTTTATTGATAGTTTTATTGATAGAATAGTATTACAATTTCATTTGACATAGTGACCTTACCTCAATAGTTTTATTTAGTTTTGGCTTTGATTTTTTACTATAAAAAGCAGCGCAATAAATTTAACCGCCCAGATGACGTCACAGAGACAATTTCAACGTCAGATATTGTTATAAATGTCTGGGAAATTCGTAAATAAAAAATAAAAAATTTTGAGAGGTCATTTTAAAACCTTATTTAATTTCAATGATAATAATAACAACGTCTAGGCCCCAAACTAAGCATTAGCTAGTGTTTTGGGTAACAAGCGAAGACAGCACATACATATAACAACCAAGACCCGGTAACAGAATCAATATTCATCATATAAATACTGTCCCGACCTGGGGTTAGAACCCGGGACCTCCAGCTTCGTAGGTAGAGTCGCTACCCACTAGGCTAAGCGGGCGTCACACTCGACCACCAGCGCAACCAAAAAGGCCAAAAAATCTCAGCCTTTTTAATAGGAAAAGAGGATATTATTTAAACGATATTTGTATAAATTCCGTATAAACATAAAAAATACGTATTTTTTTAAACATTATAATTGTTTATTGCATTTTTTGCACAATTATTTGTTTACAAAATTCTAGTCTATATTAGTATTATAAAAAGGAAAGATTGAATTTTTTTTGTTTGTTATGCATAAATCTTAAAAGTACTTAACTGATTTTAATAATTATTACACCTATATAGAAAGCTATATTATCAGCAAGTAACATAGGCTATATTTTGTTTTCAGACTAGCCTTCCGCCCGTGGCTCCGCTCGCGTGGACTACACAGTTGTACCGGGACCGCTATAATTTTCTGCATAAACGTATTTTATACGCTGAAGAATGAAATAGCCTACTTTTTATCCCGGAATAAGGGGTCCCAGTACAAATGTGTAGTCCACGCGACCGGAGCCGAGGGCGGAAAGCTATGTTATATATAAGTGAAAATGTGTCTTTTTATTTGCTCTTTCTTTACGTCTTAAACGACCAACTATACGGCGTGATTTCGTTTTAAGGAGGCAGTGCAATGTATGGAGAGAGTAGTATCTTTAGACCGTCGGTCTAGGCCGTCTTTTCGATGTATTGTATCCCGCCTAATAATGACATAATGCGGCCGATTTTAAAAACCTTTCTATCGCTGAATGTGCTCGTTTTTCTGTCCTTTTTAGGAAGATTTAAGAAGTTAGTTAAGTGCCGTAGGGTTTCGTACAAAGTAGGTACGTATGAGCGCGTATACCGTTGCTTAATCTCGATGATTGATTAAGGACTTTAAATAAAGACTATATTTAATACGATTTAATTACAAATGTAATGTGTCGTGATAGCCTAGAGCGCAACGAACCTGTCTCAAATTTATAAGGCCCCACAGGGTCATGGTTCGAATCCGGGCGTGTACCAATGAGTTTTTCTGTCTTAAGTACACATTATCATTGAATCGTGCTTCGGAGGGCACGTTAAGCAGTCGGTCCCGGACGCTGTTAATAAATGGCGTTCGTTACAGTTCCCAACCCGCAGTGGAGCAGCATGGTGGACTTAAGCTCCAAGCCTCCCTCCTCACCCTGGGGGAGGCCTAAGCCCCTGCAGTGGGCTAAAAATGGCCTGATGATGATGAATTACAAATGTACAGTTTTCAGATTTTTCCCTGTACTTGTATTATAAGATGGTATATATTGCCAAATTTCATAGTTCTAGGTCAACGGAAAGTACCCTATAAATTTTTATTTCCTTTAGAGTGTCGAAATACACGTGGCCGTATCTTTTTTTACGTTCACTTACAAGTTTGATTTTTTCACAGCTTCAGGGGACTGTAAAACCGAGTATTTGGTTTCAACTCGATACGTTCCTCTAGCTCCACGCGTTCCCGAGATAGAGTCTTGACAGACAGACGGGCAGACAGGCATTCAACAAAATTATCTTATAACGCTCCCGTTTTTTCTTTTTGAGTTTCGGAACCCTGTAACACGTTTCTTGCGTGGGGTACGTTAAAGTTATGTAGGCATTTTGATGTTAATTATTGTGTCTATAGAATTTATATTGATTGAAAATTAGGAGTCTAAGTATATGTATTTAAGTATGTAAACTTTTAATAAAATATGTTCATTCCGTGTACATGTTATAATAGTACATTATGATGCAAGTACGGTAAGCTGCATATTATAGTCGAGGTGTTTATAGGCACGAGGCGAAGTCGAGCGCTTATAATAAACCGATGACTATAACAGCCAGCTTACTAAGTAAGTACGAGCTTCGTTTGACGTTTTTCAGTACATTTGCAATTAAAATTAGGTAGATACTTCAAATGTAGTAATAGCGGGAAATAAGAGCGCGAGGGGCTTGCGTTTCGCCTAGCGTTTCGGCGTTTCCGTATGCGTTACAAACAGAATGTTCGTTTGTGATTGGTGTAAAGTAAAAAGGCCTAGTACTGTTAAATACAACATTACGGTACAAGTTTCGATGTCCTATAGACCGTATTAATAGCAAATGTATTGAAAAGAATATTTAAGTGTATATATCGGTTGTCTAGTACCCCATAACACAAACATAATACTTGCTTACTCTGGGACTAGATGGCGCTGTGTGGGATGTCGCATGTATTATTATTTCGTTTCACTATTATTATTAATATATAGCTTTTCCTTTGCATAGACGACACAGTTGTACAGAAACTAAAGGAACGCGACACTCCAGGCTCTATTCTGAGACTTTCTAGAACACTCTGAAACTTAACCACCTAAGAATTCTCTATATCAAACCACAAAATCAGTTTAACCATTACAGCATGAAGAATAGCTACCCCACTGGCATCGTTTATTTTTCCGGGTCTACAATCGTGTGTTATTCCAAAGCCTTAGACACCTTCGGACAAACGTATGCGCTCGAAATCTGAACACTTTGTATTTCTATAAATCCTGCTTGGTGGGGTTAAGGTTGTAAGGTGGGGGGACTCACTCTGCTGCAACTAGCGTACCTGGGCGAGAATGGTAAACTTGTGATGCACTTCTGTGTTCGCCCATAGACGATGTTCAGATAGATAGCAGATGTCTATACTGAATTTCATTAAAAACCTTTCAGCCGTTTTACCATGAAAAATAGTTATCTCACAGGAACCTTTTTTTCTCGGGATAAAAAGTAGCTTAACTCGTTATCCAGCTCATAAATTACATCTATCAAAAAAAACCCGTCGACAAGCTGTGCCCTTGCTGCGTGATTGACTGACAAACATACAAACGTTCACATTTATAATATTACTAGAATAAACACATGTCGTTATCATTAATGTTTGCGAAATCATAATTACAATAGAAAGTGTATTAATCAGGACTCATCTCTCGCTGTTGTTATTTAGGTATACCTACAGTTCATACCATCAGCCCATTAATGCTCCACTGTAGTAGGTTAGGCCTCCCCTCAGAATGAGGAGGCTTGTGGCTTAATCTACCACGCTGCTCCAATGCGGGTTGGTGGATTGTAACGGCTACTATCTGTTGATAGCAACCGGGACCGACGGTCTAACGTGCTCTCCGAGGCACAGTCAGTGATAGTTATGTACATAAGTTAGAAAAAACTCATTAGTACATGCCCTAGGATTCGAACCACGGCCTTCTATACAAGAAACGGGCTCGCTACCACTCGGCTATCACGACATGTAGGTTTATATGAGCTTCATTTAGGTATATGAAAAATAATATAATAAGCTAGTTCATCAATTCATTTTTAGAATATCGAGCCAAATGGCAAATAAACGGAGCCCTTATGATTTACTGCTATCTGTCCGTCTGTCTGTGACAGCTATTTTACTCTGCGACTATTGGTTATATAGATGATTTTTGTATAGATGATACAATAATAATAGGCTAGTTGACTATTTAAAAAAAATATATGTGAAAGAGTTTTCTAAAAAAAACAGTGAAATAATTTGAAAAAAATTAATTTTCATCATGAATAATAATAATAATAACTTGGACATCCTATAGAGCACCATCTAGCCCCAACTAAGCAAAGCTTATATTATGGGTACCAGAGAACTGATACATATTTAAATATTTTTTATATATAGATGTTTTACACCGAGACGCGGAACAAATAAACATGTTCGTGCACACATATTTTTGTCCCGGGCGGGAATCGAACCCGCGACCCTTGGCCGTGCAGTTAGAGTCTCTAACCACTTGGCCAATCGCTCAGTCAAAAACAAAGTTATGAATGTGTGAAACGTCCTGCTAGACAGAGAGGGCAACACCGCACGGTATACAGGCCTGTGACGTCGTGCCATTTAAAATAATGTTACAATACGTTTTGGAAGAAAGAGGCAGAGATAAAGTTTTAATGGCTTATAATTTCCACATTCTTCAACCAAAAACAATTTTGATATCGTATCCTATTTTATTATTTTCGTGATAAATGTTATATATTATTATATATATATATATAATATTTAAATTAATTTAATAATATTTAAATCAAATACTCCATTTCAAATTTTCACAGTCAGATTTTTTTGCGTGATTGGTAATCACAGACCAGTCAACCTATAGACCACGCCTTAATAAACGTCAGTACGAAAAGGAAATCGCCAAAAAGTGGCGGGGTGCGGGGAGAGGTCGGCTAGTTTTCATTGGCTCGTTCAAAATTGACAATTTAATGGCTTCCGACGTGCTTCCAACTGACGGCTCACTAGAGACGTAGTTATGTAGTGTCAATACATAGCCTTGGCGAATGCTACTCCCTGTTAAAGCGTGGTCTATAAGGTTGACTTGTCTGTGTTGGTAATCAATCGAGTTGTCTAAACTTTTCGCTTCGGATGCCATTCTTGCAGATGTCGCGTCGCTCGCATAACAGTCAAGGACATTTAGTGAATTAGCTTTATGATGTATAATTTAAACTCATAAGCTAGAACACCAAATGGATCGGCCGTTAGAACATCTTCAGGGCATCGCTCGTAGACGGTGGCCAGTTGTGAAGTTACGATATTTAAATATCATCATCATCATCATCATCAGCCCATTCTACCCCACTGCAGGGGCTTAGGCCTCCCCCAGGGTGAGGAGGGGGGTTTGGAGCTTAAGTCCACGACGCTGCTCAACTGCGGGTTTGGAACTGTAACGACCGCCATTTAAATATACAATAGGAATAATACTTGGGACATCTCATGCAGCGCCATCTAGTCCCAAAGTAAGCAAGTATTATGCTTGTGTTATGGGTTACTAGACAACTGGTAAACATACTTAAATATTCTTTATAATATATACATATACGAGGTGAAATTTTAACAACCATCCAATTTTTAATGTAATGATCTTTGGTAAAAAACCGATGGCCGTCTTGTTTCCTTTTTGTATCGTCGAAATGAAAAATATTGAGATATGACTATACGAACCTTTCCCGAAAAAACCAATAACACTTGTCACCATTCACGACCGCCGCAGGCTCCGCCCCGTTTCGGTCTTAAGGTCTCGGGCGCGTCGTCACAAAGAAGGCTACCAAACGTTATAAAATAACACTGTAGCTAAAATAATTTATTGTGAAAATGTAACCTATATTTTTTATTTACGTAACGAGGTAGGTATATTGGTGATACCTAACATATAAATTTTTTTTGGATGGTTTTTAAAATTTCATACCACTCGGCCAATCGGTCAGTTAACACACCATAAAAGAATATAAATAATTAAAAAAATAATTCAAAGTACAATTTTTAGCGATTTTAAAAATACCACAATAATTGGCACAATAAAGTGGATCAGTTCAATGACCTCGTTTGATTTAGAATATTGTAATAATAACCGCCGCGCCGGAGCCCACCCGCCTTAAGAGATACTTTATCAAATGTGTCGATTTAGTCTCACATTAAAAAAAACCTGTATGGTTAATTACACAGTTTACTCATACGAGGTGTTCGGGTGAAGATAGTCCAAAGTTATAGAGCGTGTAGAGCTTGCCGAACTAAAGAAAAAGTTTCCAAGTGAGCAGATGACGCAAACTAACGGTTATCGAGAAGAATATGTAAAAAATGAAATGAGATTTATTTGTTTAACCATCATGCTTATGCAATATAATTCTACAAATGACCCCCACACTAGGCTAGGCCTGTCCTGTGGGAGTCAAAAATCAAATTGACAAAGGACACAGTAAAGATGTGGGTAAACAATAAGTGGACAATAAGTATAATATATTAAATTACAACTTAAAGGTCCTCCTGTACCAGAAGTGGACAAGTGCAGCTGCAGTTCCAAAGTCGTTACATGTGCATGTGAATGAGTGAAGGGATGAGTGAGGGTGTATGTGTATGCATGTATGTGTGCGCGTGTGTTTGTGAATGTGCGGCACAGACAAATCAACCTTATAGACCACGCTTTGACAGGGAGTAGCATTTGCCAAGGCTATGTAGTGACACTACATAACTACGTCTCTTGTGAGCATTCAGTTGGAAGCACGTCCTTAAATTGTCAATTTTGAACGAGCCAGTGAAAACTAGCCGACCTCTCCCCGCACCCCGCCACTTTTTGGCGATTTCGTTTTCGTACTGACGTTTATTAAAGCGTGATCTAAAGGTTGACAGGTCTGTGATGTGCGGGCATGCGTGTTTGTGATTGTGTGTATACATGTTATAAATGCCTGCAAATACCTATCGTAAGGTTGCGCATGCGAGGATATGAAAGCTCCAAAAGAAATGAAAACTCCAAAACCTTTAGAACCAGTGAATTCGAGAACGTTTTCAAACTTTTCATAGTTTCAGCATAGCAGTTGATTTTTTATTACGATATTTAAAGTAAATTTTTTATTTTGAATCTTTGTATTCACTTCGGCAAACTCTACACGCTATATAAGTTTGGACTACATTCACTCGAACACCTCGTATAGGTAATTATATTAATCAATAATGAATTTTCACATATTTTCTCTATAAAATAAAACTTTGTGATAATTTATATATAAAAAGACACTACGTGTTAATACGTTTTGTTGTAATAAATATATAAAATTAAAATCATATTTATATACGAGTGAAAATTAAAAAATAATTGCTTTTAAATATCTCTGTAAACTAATAATAAATTGAGAAGTAAATTTGTTACAAGCCACATTATTACACTATTAAGATTATTTAAAGAGGCGGAGACTTTGCCCGGTTAATTGTCGGACGACCACCGCAGAGAAAACTAGATTGCTTATCTGTTTTAGTGATAATGTAATTTTATTAAACTCTAGCCGACGTACAATAAAATTGTTAAGTCAATAACAAATGCGAGTCATACTGATGACCGAGTCGTTAGAAACCGTAACTGCGAAGGCAAGAGTACCGGATTCGATTCCCGTCCGAGACAAATATTTGTGTGCATAAATGTTTATTTGTTCACTATCTGGGTGTAATGTATCTATTATCATTAAAAAAAAATTAAGTATGTATATCAGTTGTCTAGTAACCCATAACACAAGCATAATACTTGTTTACTTTGGGACTAGATGGCGATGTGTGGGATGTCACACAGTATTGTACTCTCACAGGAAAGGTTCCGTGCCACCGTAGTATAAAAAAAAAACGTTTCTTGTGTAGGGGCCCTTTTTGAATTTTAACTTTATTTTATTTTTATTATTTGTAACATTATAGCGGCCATTATAGTGTAAGCAATCATCTCACAATCACCAAAAACGTCAAAAAATGCACGTTTCTTGTATAATATAAAGTTAAAAATTAAAGCAAGGTCTCCGTTTTTGTTTAGAAGGTCGTAGTTCGAATCCCAAGGCATATACCAAAGAGTTTTTTTCTTCTGACTTAAGTGCATAACTATCACTGACTCTGTGCCTGGCAGAGCACGTTAAGCCGTAGGTCCCGGTTGTCATATTAGATGGCAAGCGTTAAAACCCATCAAGTCGCACTGGAGCAGCGTGGTGGATTAAGCTCTAAACACCCTCATCTCGAAAGAAGGCCTAAATCCCTGCATGGGGCATAATGAAGTGAAAAAAACCACGAAAGCACTACCTTGACGATTTCGTATTGGAATTTGCAAAAACAAACAATATATTTTGTTTTCATTTTGTCTTTTTGTAAATGAATGAAATCGTAATTTAATTTTAAAAAAAGTTCATTTACATACACTTGGTATAATAAATTTTACCTAAAATCATTTTAAGTTGCTCTGATAGATAGGCCTAGATATCATAGACCTAGGCAAAACTATATAAAACAGATTCTTATACTAAATGTTTACCTATCTCATGGCGATACAATACAATAATAGAGATGACGGTAGAAAGCATCAATACAATCTATATCAGCCTATTAAGCCTCACTGCAGGGGTATAGGCCTCCACTCGGGATGTGGGCGCTTGGAGTTTAATCCACCACGCTGCTCCAATGCGGAATGGTGGGTTATATACTCGAGTCAGAAGAAAAAAAAACTCATTCGTACATGCCGGTTTCTGGGATTCGAACCACAACCTTTCCAAACAAGTAGAGGGCTCGCTACAAGTCGCCTATCACGACACACATACAATAACTTAACTTTATTAAACAAAAATGCAAATGAGTGAACAGTTAACACTCATAGCTGTTGTTTTTGTTCTGTATCTACATGTATATCTCGTGATAGCCCGACTGCAGTGGATCCGTTTCAAATTTATAAGGCCATGTGGCCGTGATTCGAATCCGGGCGTGTACCAATGAGTTTTTTCTGACTTAAGTACAATAAACTATCACCGGCTCCATGCCTCGGAGAGCATGTTAAGCAGTCGGTCCTGGTTGCTGTCAATAGATAGCGGTCGTTACAAACCGCCAACCCGCATTGGAGCAGCGTAGTGGATTTAAGCTCGAAGCCCTCTCATCTTGAGGGGAGGCTTAAGCCCCTGCAGTGGGGTATAAAAAGAGCCGATGGAATGGAAAAATGTATATTTCTATGTTAGTGTTCAGTAATAGTGGACTCTATTTTATTGTTTTTTATCACCGAACTTTAAATGTACACTACAAGACGCATGCTTGACAAAACTCATAGCTTACAAAATGTCAACTTGATTTATTTTAAAAGTTTTCTATCGATATCTGGCTTTAAATTTCAATAGAGGTACGTAACTAGTTCTGCGGGTAAATACCATAGAGTAAATTAATTTGACAGCAGCGTTTGGTTTTAACAGAGTCAAATGTTCATGTCAGAGTATCGAAGTGACATTACAATTTTGCGGGGTTGAAGACCGGCGCGCGGGGACCTCGCGCACTGAAACTCGGATTGAAACTCGCCATCTTACACGAGCTGGCTAGAGTGTGAGTGGTTAGACGGTAAACGCAGAAGTGGGCTTCTAGTCAATCCGTACTTTTATAAAGGTAATACACAAAGACCTAGACACAGCATCTAGGTAAACAAGCGCGTGGGCCATACTTCACTTGTCTGACTAAACGGCCAATATTAATCCTCTATTGAACTAATTCAAAACTCGGTGTTTGTTATGTTAACACACTTTTTTTCTTTCTATATAATTATTGAACGAAAGTCATATTTAAAAAAATATATTTTTTTTATAAAATCTCTTACAAAGCCATATTTATTTGAAAGTTATTGAATTAGAAGTGTTTTTTCGAAAATTAAGAAAAAGAATCACAATAAATAATAATAATAATTCCTGGGACATCCCACACAGAGCTATCTAGTTCCAAACGTAGCAAAGCTTGTATTATGAGTACCAGACAAATGATAAACATACTTAAATATTCTTTGAAATATATACATATATAGATACTTTTTACACCTAGAACGGAACAAATGGGCTTGATCATGATCATACAAATATTTGTTTCGGGCGTGAGTCGAACCCACGATCCTTGGCTCCGCAGTTAGGATCTCTAACAACTCGGCCAATCGGTCAGTAAAGTACCCTATAGGTTTCGATTTATTTACGAGTGTCAATATATTTGGCACAAATGTATATACGATCCTAGGTCGTATAGGTATTTAGATACTAGTCCGTCAATCAATCAATCAATCATATCAATTGGACCGTTTTAGCTAATTCCAAATGAATACATTACTACAATCGTTGTTTCAGAAAATATCAATTTACCGATTTGTATGTTAAGTTGTCCCCGTAAAAAGCTCTCAATCGACACACATACGTAAATGTAGTCGATGCCATAAGTTTATTTATCATTTTACGTCTTTTCATAGTGTCGAGTTGATGTGAATATCACAAATATTTTTGTAATTATAACAACAATTTAGCTAACGACGTTTTAATTAATATCATTAAAAAGTGCAATTAGGCAATGCAACTATAACATTTAATATAACAGGATTTCATTAGTACCTAACTACACAATTAAAATTAATTTGTCATTAGTAATTTCATTATTAAATTATTGGTAAATGAATATATAGATGTTTCGATTTTTTCGCGTTTTTCGATTCTTAATGTACTCGATTTCTCGTGCATTATGAAGCCGAGAGTCGCGGGTTCGATCCCCGCCTGGGACAAATATTTGTGTGCATGAACATGTCTATTTGTTCCGTGTCTGGGTGTAAAAGTATCTATATATGTACACATTATAAAAAAAAAGAATTCAAATTCAAAATTCAAAAAGTTTTTATTCAATAAAAGATGTTTGCACACACTTATTGAAAGTCGTAAAAATTGATTAGGTACAGGTTCAAAAACTAGGAGGAGAAGAACCGGCAAGAAACTCCTCTCTGTTTATTTTATTTAAATATATGTTTTTCTATTACAATGATGTCCATGCGCACTTATCATTTAAATACTCGGTAATACAATAGTAAGCTTTTTTCATGAGTTGGACTTTAACTCGCTTTATAAATTGATTAGAATTCAAGTCTAACATTTCTTTTGGAATTTTATTATAAAAACGGATACAATTTCCCATGAAAGAATTATTAACCTTTGAGAGCCTGAACCTGGGAATTGATAACAAATGCTTATGTCTTGTATTTAAGTTGTGGCCATCACCCATCCTAGAGAAAGCATTTATGTTTTTATGTACATAAATTATATTTTCATAAATATACTGACAAGGGACTGTCAAAATATTACCTTCTCTAAAATAAGCCTTTACACTATCTCTAGAATATTTGATTATTATTATGAATATCTGAATATTTGAGTATATCAATTGTCTAGTACCGCATAATACAAGCATAATACTTGCTTAGCTTGGGACTAGATGGCGCTGTGTGGAATTTCCCAGATATTATTATTATTATTATTTTAATAACGATGGATTTATAACTATCCAACATTTCCTAAAGAAGTGGTATCAAATTAAAAGTTAAACACGTAATTTCGTAGGGTTGAAGACTGACGCACGGGGATTTCACGGGGGTGCACAATTACGCGCGGACCTAAACTCGGACTAAAACTCGTCATCTTGCACCAGCTAGCTAGAGTATAAATGGTTAGACGGTAAACGCAGAAGAGGGCTTTTAGTCGCTTCGGTTTTTTCATGATAAACACACACACAATCGCTATAATCAATTTAACCGGTTTTAATCTAAAATATTAAACTAATATTAAATTAATTTATTAATTGAAATTAACTCACCATTTATAAATAGCTATTTAAAAAAAAAAACTTCGAATAAACACTTTATTAATGATTTTTGTAAACTAACAATTTTTTACTCGCTTACTGTTTATATATACGTGTTGACATCGAGGTCTCGGCCTCAAAAAGAAATGCAAACGTTGGCGAAAATCGAAATTGTTGTTATTCGTGGCATACTGCATTGTTTTTCAACGTTTGCGCATTGTTACGCTAGTACAGTCACACTGGTTTACTCGACCCAATCAGATTCGTCATATTACGTAAGATTTAGATAGGTAAATAATCATCCATATATCGAAATGATAGAGAACGTGAAAAAAATGTTAGACCCATAAATTAGATATACCAGAGGTCGGCTTTTGAGTCGGTAGAGCCAAAACTAATAATTTACGTTTCCCAGTTTTTAAAGAGTCACTAGATATTTTCATTAAAACAGTATTTGCTTGTAATAATTTGGTTTTAGTTATAAAATAAACTATTTTAAATAGGAAATAATATTTATCTCTTTATAAATACGTGAAGGAAAAGCTTTGGACCCCTTTTCATGCATACTACGTGCACGGAGGAGTGTAACATTCGGCATAGTTAATGTTTCTAATACTAAAATCTATATATAAATGTATATATTAAAATCTATATACTGAGTTTTTGAGATGGGACTGTATGGCCAAATTCTAAACTATGAGAAATTGTCAAAAGTCTTAAAAGATTTAGCTCGATTTATGAGGAAAAAACTGTATGTTCACATATTTGAAAAATTTGTTATTTTAACAGGGAATCAAACAACTTAATTTGATTATCTATATATTAATACGTGAAGAGAAAACTTTGTACCCCTTTTAAAGCATATTACATGTACGGAAGAGTGTGAGATTTGACGTAGGTAAAGTTTATATGGAAAAGGAGTGCCAAAAGTTAAAATTTATGTATACTTATATATCGTAGGTATAGATTTTACGTGATTTTACGTGTCGTGATAGCCCAGAGCGCAACGAACCTGTCTCAAATTTATAAGGCCCCATAGAACCATGGTTCGAATCCGGGCGTGTACCAATGAGTTTTTCTGACTTAAGTACACAATATCACTGACACCGTGCTTCGGAGGGCACGTTAAGCAGTCGGTCCCGGACGCTATCAATAGATGGCGGTCGTTACAGTTCCCAACCCGCAGTGGAGCAGCGTGGTGGACTTAAGCTCCAAGCCCCCCTCCTCACCCTGGGGGAGGCCTAAGCCCCTGCAGTGGGGTAAGAGTGGGCTGATGATGATGATGATGATAGATTTTACGAGAACCCGACAATTTCAATTTGAGAATGCATTCAGTTTTTAATTTACGATTATAATTACTTGAAATTTCGTTTTGTCATTGGAAATGACTTTCATTTCGTTGGAGTATAGGGAATCATTTGGGAGTTTTGTGAGAAAGGCAGATTGCACAAAGAGTTTTCGATATATCGAGATGAACGTGGTGTCAAAAGACGCAGCTCGGCGAGCTCTACAAGATGGCATAGGACAATTTGGAAAAAGTTCAAAAACAAATAAATTATCGGCAAAAAAACTAAAAAAATCGCAATTTTTTCCCCCGATTTTCATTTTGGGAGCTTGATATCTCGAGAACTAGGTCCGAATAAGAAAAAAATAAAAAAACGGCTCGGGGTAATTAGACGGGGATCGATTGAGACTAAAATTGTTAGAATCGGACAATCGGAAGTAGTGGTTAAGGGTGCCCTTAGTTGGAAGTCGGATATGCGTCGGTGTTACATTTCGTACTAATTCAGTTTGTTCGATCGAAATGTCGTACAGAATGTTATATTTCGAAGTTTTAAGCTTATTCAGATACAGTTGGGTTTTTTTTGCGAAAAAAACTAATTTCGAAAAATATTATCCAAAATATGGTGTTTAGTTTATTCCGTTAGGTTCATTTCCAATGTCGTAAGAAGTTCGTGCGAAAGCAGGAGATCCGTTGATTTTTCTTTATATAGGAAACAGAAAATAACTTGACTGAAGTAAATTCATTTGGTTGAACTAATTATTTTTATCTGTGTGGGTACCGGTCGCGTTATGAAAAAGAACGTTGGAAGAAAGTGGAGGGTGTGTGTTTGCGCATGGGTACACTCGCCCACGAAAGTACTAGGCTTATTGTGTTATTCGTATATTGGTTGGCAATGTATACGCTTTTACAATAAGATCCCAGTTGACATTCAAGATCTACCCCTTAACAAGTTTAAAACTACAATAAAACGAAAGCTTTATGCAAAAGCTTATTATAAAGTATCAGACTACTTAGATGAGAAAAATCCATGGGTGTAAGCCGCTCGTCTATTAGTTTGTTTCAATAATATAATTCTTTAAGCACTTATTGTTAAATTTTTTTTTTATAATTTTGTTAAAAAGAGCGTCCCTCAGTTTCTTGCGTATTCTTCTGAGAGGAACCAGCATTTTTGAATGCGCCTTTGTTGTTACGTCCTTCCACAAAGTAATAAAATTCACTCTTATGACGTATTTCAAGATTATGTTACATAACTACGAAATAAAGATATTTTGATTTGATTTGGTTAATGGTAGGTACATTAGAAAATGTATTAGAATGTCATTAAATCGCCTAAATACGCAGCTTGACCACCAGCGTTCTTTTTACATGACGCGACATATATTTTCCAATCCACCACCGAACGTGCCGAAAGATTGTTCGATTGTAGGCGTTCTTTAGATTTCTCATTGGACTGAATAATGTTGTTAGTTAAGCACTTCCGCGAATGCGTCGCACCTCATCAGATTTTTCAGCATTTTTGATTTATGTAAAGACGCCTTCGTTCTTACATGCAATGGATACAAAGTTGATTTATAATAATAATACCTGGGACATCCCACCCAGCGTATATATATTATTTTTTTTTATTTATTTAATTTTTTTTTTTTTTTAATAACACATACAATCACAACAACGTCTAGGTCCCAAACTAAGCATTAGCTTGTATTTTGGGTACCAAGCGAAGACACCACATACATATAACAACCAAGACCCGGTGTCAGTATTAATATTCATCATATAAATACTGACCCGACCTAGGATTCGAACCCGGGACCTCCAGCTTCGCAGGCAGGGTCGCTGCCCACTAGGCTAAGCGGTCGTCAAATATGTAGATATTATAAAGAATATTTAAGTATGTAAGATATCAGTCGTCTGGTACCCATAATACAAGCTTTGCTTCGTTTGGGACTAGACGGCGCTGTGTGGGATGCCTCATGTATTATTAATATTATTATTGTAATCATATAGGCATTTTACACTTAAACACGGACAAAATAGACATGTTGCACACAAATACTTGTCCCGGGCGGGGGATCGAACCCAAATCTTTGAGTCTGCAGTTGTATACGCATGATAGATGTCGCTTTGTGGATTTGTGAATCCATGAAATGTTTCATCGAAGAAACGTACTGACTGATTGTTAATATAATTGTGATTAATCATCGAATTCGCGTTACGTGCTATTTCGGAATCTCTGTACGTGCTCACGCTACTGACTAATTGAAAAAAAAAACGCTTTATTTTTGTTATGACTGACCGATTTGTCAAGTGGTGGGAGACCCTAGCTGTAGAACCAAATTGCGTTGATTCGATTCCCATCCGGGACAACTATTTGTTCCGAGTCTGGATGTGAAATCAGTACATCCTATAAAATTAAGTCCCGCCGTCGCATCTGTCTGTCTGTCTGTCTGAATGCGATAAACGCGATGCGATTGGCATATTATGGTGGCACCAATGGGCGGAGTGATTCAAGAGGAAGGTTTATGTGTATATTTTATCAATGTTATGTGCACGTTATTTGAAATATGACGATTTTTGTTTAAGACATCGGAAAAAATCTACCTGACTGGGAGCTTTTATCGAAAACTCTGCCCAATCCCTTTGAAATATAACAAAATAATGTATAGAGGGATTGTTTCTCTTTCATAGGATTAAAGAAAATTCACCGATAGCATATATCTATCTTTTATGGATAGCTTACTATTCCTATTTTTATGCTTGAAAAATTGGTGTCACGTGATGAATTGGAAAGCAATTTATACGGATACAATATTAATCCTTTTCAAATTAAATATGTTATTTACCTTCAGTATTTCATGCACATTATAATTGCCTTTTACACCATACAGTTTAAATTAATATCTTCGGAGTACTCGCGAAATAAAAACTATAGCGCGACAAGCGGCCGGGGCCCGGTGTCGAAGCGACTCGCGTAATGTCTTAACGTTAAGCAGAAGTTATCAGTGTCGTATTCAATGAAATATGGTTTGTTTTTATCCATTTATTCTTTACTTTTCCAAATATTTATAGAATTGGAAATAAAATACTGCAAGTAGGATGAACTTACGTTACACTTAAATCTAATTAAATCCAATCCACATGTTCGACGCAACAAGCTGATAGGACACTATGACAAAAAAAAAACACTACGGTTTACATGCTCTGCTACCCGTGCGAAGCCGGGGCGCGTCGCTAGTATTCTTAATAATATATACATAAATAGATATTTTACATCCGAACACTGAATAAATAAACATGTTTATACACACAAATATTTGGCCCAGATGGGAATTGAAGCCACGACCCTTGGCTCCGCAGTTAGGGTATCTAACCACTCGGTCATTCATATATATATATATATATATATTACTAACTTTCCGCCCGCGGTTCCGCCCCGGGACCCCTTAATTTTTCTGGGACAAAAACTAGCCTTTGTCACTCTTTAGCTTATATATTAATAATATCTGGGACATCCCACACAGTGCCATCTAGTCCCAAAGTAAACAAGTAATATACTTGTATTATGGGGTACAGACAACTGATATACGTATTTAAATATTCATTTTTTTAAATATATTCGTATACAGGTACTTGTACACCCAGACACGGTATAAATAGACATGTTCATGCACACAAATATTACTCCCGGGCGGGAATCGAACCCGCGACCCTCGGCTCTGCAGTTAGGGTCTCTAACCACTCGGGCGACCGATCAGTAAGCTTATTATAATAATAAATAATAATTATACCTGGAACACCTCACACAGCACCATCTAGTCACAAACTAAGCAAAGCTTGTATTATGGTTACCAGACGACTGTTATACATATTTAAATCTTCATATATAAATATTTTGCAACAACAAAGAGACGTGTTCGTGCACACAAATATTTGTTCCGAGCGAGAGTCGAACCCGCGATCCTTGGCTCCGCAGTTAGGGCCTTTAACCACTCGGCCAATCGGGCAATCAATATAACGTGCTTCTGTCAATCAGATATGAATATTCTTCGATTAAACGCTACTTCTGCGATTTCCATACAAAATTTATTTGACCACAACAAAAAAACTACATGTAATATTTATTTTACCACATTAATAAGTAAAGCGTGTCTTAGAATTATCGTGAAATCTATAAAATGTGTTTTTTATAACACGAAACAGTTTCAATTTTTGCTTCCAAATCCTCGCTCATACGTACATAATTCAATCGTTAAAACGCAAAAAAAAATAACACGATTATACAGGGTGAGATTTTTATTACCAGCCAAATTTTAATATAATGATCTTTGATAGAAAACCTATAGCCGTCTTGTTTTCTTTTAGTATCGTTCTATAGAAAAATATTCAGATATGACTACATAAACCTTTCCCGAAAAAACCAAAATCTCTAGTTACCATTCTTGCCCGCCGCATCATTCCGTTTCAAAGGCCTCGGGCGCGTACGTTTACTATAGCGTTAAGAAGGCAACCAAACGTTATAAAATAAACTGTAGATAAAATAATTTATTTTGAAAATGTAACCAATATTTTTTATTTACGCAATGATGTCTATTAGTGATACCTAACACCTAGAAAAATTTTGGCCGGTTAATAAAATCTCACCTTGTATATCGGGACCCTTTTTAATTTTTTATTTAATGTAATATTTGTTGTTACAGCGGCCACACGCTCTATGAAAATTTCAAGTGTGTACCTTTTACGGTTCAGACGTTATAGCCCTGTATGTGACAGACGAAGGGATGGACAGCGGAGTCTTAGTAATAGAGTTCACGTTGGCCGTTCCCTAAAAATGTTAAAAAGTGTACACCTATATTTCAATGTACCGATTCAGCTCTTATGAGGTTTTCAGTCGAACAACCATTTCGTTATTCACATGTAGCATCTGATTTCTTTGATTTCTGCTACTCGTATAGTTCCAATTAAACTTTATGGCGGATCGGAAGCCAACGCTTTATGCGTGCTTGCGCAGGTTCAGTCATATGCCCCTCGCTCCACTGCATTCCGCTACACCTAAAACTGGTTACTGCGACGCGACTTGTGCCTATGTTCACATTCGCCATAAAGTTTGATTGGAACTGCAGAAAACTATTGCAGTTATTGTTAATTTATGAAGTTTTATTTTTTGCTGCTCTATTATTGTGATTGTACTAGCTATAAGTTTATGCTATTCGTTGCATTGTATAAATATATCTGAAAAAAAGTTAATAGCTTAACAGAAATTTTTGTTTATATATCAATGTTATATAAGCTGTTTGTTTTCCTTCTTCTTCTTGGGCCTCCCCTTTTCCCGTTACACGGTTCGGCTTTCCCAATCATGTGACGCCATTTATACCTGTCTTGTGCGTCATCTCCTGTAATTCCAATCTCCTTCATGTCCGCTTAGACCTTCGTCATCCAGGTGATTTAGGGTCTTCCCCTTTCCCTTTTTGTAGCCATGGAAAGGCACTTTTCACGACATGGTCATTTGTTCGTACATGACCATACCATCTCAACCTGGACTCCTTCACTCCTTCCTAAATAAATAAAATAAATATATTTTCTATTGTTCCCAGGCCGGTTTCAAAGGTTACGGTTTATCGCCGTCCCAGATAGACGCCCGGGGCTCCTTCACTTTCAGCGACGGATCGGAGTACACGATCACGCACGGCGCCGTGATCATCGCTGCGATCACCTCATGCACGAACACGTCCAACCCGAGCGTGATGCTAGGAGCCGGTGAGTGATCACAGACTAAGTGATTTTTGTGTCTTCTACTATAAAAAAGCGGCGATTTGAACTACGCGGTCACTTAGAGAACTGATCATTGTTGCCATCACGTTACGAACGAACAGTCCGTTTTCTATTGGGAATCTTTGTATGGACAGGTTTACAATTTTGAGTACAGCAATGCCACTCGGTACGGATGTTATATATGTCCACTTGAACTCAAAAAGCCCGGTAGGCAGAATGAACTCTGCGACGGTTGGGTGGAAGGGAGGGAGGGAGGGTCAACGTAGGGAACTCCTGGTGCTCAGAAAAAAAATTTCTAACAGATTTATTTCGACTTTTGAATCAAGGTTGGTGTAGTTATCAGGTAAATCGATGACGCAATACCTGAAATAATAAACTTTTAGTGGTGAAACAATGCAAACAAACCCCTATATATCGAGATTTTTGTGTGAAACGTGGTTTAAAAAAAAATACTTTCTGAAAGCCCATTTAATTCTCATTAAAAACATTAACAATAAATATACATTTAACTATTTTAAATGTAAAAAAAAAACGTATTGCCAGCGCAGCGCAGCGGTACGCAAAAAGACACGAAATGCGTAGTGCAATTAGCAAAAAATAAAATATCTGTAGGTTTCATTTCTATAAATTAAAATTTATATACTTATAATAATATCTGGGACGTCCCACACAAAGCGCCATCTAGTCCCAAAGTAAGCAAGTATTGTGCTTGTATTATGGGGTACTAGACAACTGATATACATAAATATTCTTTTTTTTTAAATTATATCTACTATATCTATATCTTATTTTTATAATATCTATATGTATAGATACTATTACACCTAGACACGGAACAAATAGACATGTTCATGCGCACAAATATTTGTCCCGGGCAGGAATCGAACCGCGACCCTCGGCTCCGCAGTTAGGGTCTCTATCCACTCGATCAACCGAACAGTCATAATAATACCATATTTGTAATATTCCTTTATTTCTCAAATGATACCAATAACAAATTTTTTTTCTTCCTTTATTTTTGTCTTTCCTCTTTTTAATATAATATTTTATATTTTTATATAAAGTTATCATCTTCAATACATAAAGGAAGTCGAAGGGAACATTGTTAAAAAATAATGACAAATGTCAGTTTTACTTAAAACTACCTCCACAATTACATAGCTGAGTATATTAGAGCTGGCGTTTGAAGCAATTACATCTTGTACGTTACTACAAGATTTTAAGCACCGACATCTCATCAATTCTAGGCATGCCTGAGCAGCTATGGAAATTTCGCTCTACAGTGACATCTAAGTGTCTTCGTTTTTGGCAACTTTTTATTCTGCTCAGTTACTTGAGTGGAAGCAGTGCAGTCCAATTCGCAATCCGACATAATACTTTTCAATTTTTCTATATTCAAACCATGCGATTCAAACTGAAAGCTTAATTCAGATGATTTACTGTGAAGAAACTTAATTTGATTTTGTAAATCCTGACACTCAGAATCTGTATCAAATAATTTCGTTTCCAATAAGTTTAATGATTGGCTTAATTCTAAATTTTGTTTCTTGAAATTAAATTTTTTGTAATTAAAATTTAATTGATTTATCATTATTTTTTAATGTTTAATAATTTTTCTTATTTTAAAAAGCTTTTTAATTTTTTTATTGTACGGTTTCTATGTGTCAATACGTGCCGTACTATCTAATACTGTATCGCACAATTGAACGGTTTCATTTACTTTAACTTCCTCTTTGCCAGCCCCATTCAGAAGAGCATGAAATATTTTGCATATTAATTAGGCGTCGCCTCACAATTTTTTTTAAATCAGGCTCCGCTTTGTCATAATCCCCTTCATAGAGTGAATTTTGATTCACTCCTTGTATGACATTCGGATATGCTTTTAATGTCTCAAGCGCGGTTTTTTTTTGCACCTTCCATTAAATGATGTTGTGTCACGTCCGGTAAACGAATGAAATTATAGCAAAACGTTTTTTTTGGCTATAACAATAAAGAAATTCGGATATGAGAGACCCTGGTCAATGCATACTGGTTGGCGAACATACAAGAATTCCAAAAAGGAGAGGTAACTTTTTTCGTGGATGATCCAAAGATAGCTATACCACGTTTTGTCGTAATAATTTTATTCAAACATGGATTCACCAATGGGTCCTTCTTACCCTTCCACCTGTCGTTGAGTTCATTCTGCCTACCGGGCTTTTTGAGTTCAGGTGGACATGTATAACATCCGTACCGAGTAGCATTTGTGAACTGAAAATTGGCACACTTTTCCCAATAGAAAACGGACTAGAACACGCAAACCGATGCTAGGAGTCGACATCATCATCATCAGCCCGTGTCTCTCCACTGCAGGATATAGGCCTCTCCCAAGGCTCGTCACCACACACGGTCCCCCGCCTTCCGCATCCAATTACCCCCGGTATGGTGCTTCAGGTCATCAGTCCACCTGGCCAGGGGCGTCCAACGCTTCGCTTCCCAATACGTGGCCTCCACTCGAGAACCCGTCTACCCCATCGGTTGTCGGTTCTACGGCAGGAGTCGACATGTGATGATAATCCTTGTTTCTTCTATTGAGTGAATGAAAAGAGCATAGAATCGCTGCTGCATACGCTGCCAATGTGAATACTTGAATGTAAATGTGCGAGCAATTTATAAACTAAGACCTAGAATATTACTCAGATACAAATTTAAGGAAATTAACATAATAACGTTGCCGTCTCAATATATATTTGAAAACATAATGCACGTAAAAAAATATTGTGTAATTAAAAAAAAATGAAAATAAAGATAAACTTGCTAACCATGCCAGCCGCCGCAATAAAATCACAAAATCTTTTAAAGGGCAATGTATACGCTTTTACAATAAGATTCCTGCTGACATTCAAAATCTACCCCTTAACAAGTTTAAAACTACAATAAAACGAAAGCTTTATGCAAAAGCTTATTATAAAGTATCAGACTACTTAGATGATAAAAATCCATGGGTGTAAGCCGCTCGCCTATCAGTTAAAAAATAGTTTATAATTTTGTTAAAAAGAGCGTAGCGTTCCTCAGTTTCTTGCGTATTCTTCTGAGAGCAACCAGCACTTTTTGAATGCGCCTTTGTGGTGACGTTTTTCCACAAAGTAATAAATTGTAATAAATTCACTCTCGTGACGTATTTCAGGATGAGCTTTTATTTCACATTAATTGAATTCAAAAGTTACTAAACTTAAATGTAATTTGCTATAGTGACACATAAATGGTTATATTACAATTCGTTCGTCTTATAACGTATACAAAAGTTAATACTAATTTAAAAAAAAGCTTATAGCAAATTAAAAAATAACTAAAAACTAAAAATACCGACAAGATTTCAAGATTATGTTACATAACTACGAAATAAAGATATTGATCGATTGACTTACTAATAGTCCAAATTAACCCACCAAGAATTCGTAAAAATTTGCTATGTCAGGCACAAGATCAATATTGTTGCTTACGTAAAAAGGTTACAAGTTGACACAGTAAAATAAAATTTTAAATACAATATTGCACTGAGTATTGCTTCTCCGTTCGTTCTCTACTTTTACTATGGAAGTTTGGGTTGTCTATTAGAGAAAATTTAAACACCATCTTTGATTGTTTTAGTATAAATTTGAAACTATGAACTATTGTTGCTAAATGGTTGGTAATATTTATATTTTATTATATTATATAATATATATTATAAAATAAAAGGTTTGTTTCCTGAATAAATTTAAAAAAAAAAATACATCATTGTCTTGTGAATACGTTACTATAAAACGCTCAGGATGTACCAGCTGTCCTATCTATAACAGTTCTGGAATTCCCAAAGAACGGGTCAAAAATACCAACCCAAAAAAAAACATAAACCGGAAACAAGAGAATGTTTATAATTCCACAAACAGCAGGTTTAGTTTGTTTATGTATCTAAGTGACCACGACTCCTCTATCCTTGTGTTTAAACTTTGGACAAACTGAAATTATAATTTTTGAAAATGCTCTATGGGTTTTCCTGTTCAGGTCTGTTGGCTAAGAAAGCGGTGGAGGCTGGGCTGAGCGTGTTGCCGTATATTAAGACCTCGCTGTCTCCCGGTTCAGGAGTAGTTTCTTACTATTTGAAGGTATGTAACTAGTTGACTATGAACTAAATCATAATATTTAGGACATTCCACGCAGCGTCATCTAGTGTCCTAGAGCAAGCATTGTGCTTGTATTATGGGTACTAGGCAACGTACAGGTCAAGTCAGACTTAATGGCAGATCTGAACACAACGCTAAATACGGGCTGAAGCAGGTATAGTCGATTTGCGGGAGGACCGCTCTGCTTCCTCGCTACGTTGTGTCCCGCTGCCACCTAAAATAGCTTATTGCGACGCGACTTACGCCTACATTCAGATCCGTCATAAAATTTGATACGATCTGTGCACATAATTAAATATTCTTTACAATACATTTAATAGATTTTTTTACACTCAAGGACGCAACAAATAGACATGTTCATGCATACATATATTTGTCCCGCGCGGGAACAACCCGCGCGATCTTTGGTTGTGCAGATAGGGTCGCGATTATTAACATTCTATTCACTCATACTATGCTCTGAAACGCAGAAGCGAATAGATAGCGAAATTCTACCACCATTTCGGTTTGACATGTCACTTCCGTGTCTTCTATGCACTTGTCTTGCGTACGGAAATCTGTACCGTATGACAAAAGCATCGCGAAAACCTTCTAGAAGGGGTAAGGTTGCCTAAGTACAAGGCCCCACACTAGGTTTTTCCGGAGAATCAAACGGTGCGTGCGTGCACAAAAGTTTCATGTTCGGGTTTTTCTTTGCCGAAAAAAAACGTAGTGTGGCCTAAGCCTAATTTTTCCATTCCGTTCCATCAGACCATTATACACCACTACAGGGGCTTAGACCTCCACCCAGAGTGAGGGGGTTTGGAGGCTAAATCCACCACGCTGCTCCAATGCGGTTTGGGGGATTGTAACGACCGCCATCTATTAACGGCGATCAGGACGAATGGTTAACGTGCTCTCCGAGGCACGGAGTCAGTGATAGTTATGTACTTAAGTCAGAAAACTCATTGGTGCACGTAAATTCGTATCTTGGCCGCACGGTCGTATAAATTTGAAATAGGTTCGCTGCGCTCGGGCTATCACGACACTAAGCCTTATACTAGACTACTTCCATAGCGACGTAGGTACGTGAGAAAAGAATGGAGAAAACTTAGAGATACCGAGATTCACTCTTGTTAGAGAGAGATAGCTGCTACCCGGCTTCTAATAAGTTTTGTAATATTGTGTAATAATCAAATCTTATGAAATTAAAAACATTTATACACTTGGAATTAATGTGATATGCGATAAATAAATAAATAAATCATGTCTAATAATCTCGTTTTTGGCGTACCGGAGCCAAAAACAAAACGGAAATGTTATTTGTTAGACGAATGTTAGCTACAGAATTCGCTGAAAACATAGGTGGTACGTCATAGCGGTTCTTTTCCATTGTATCTAGGTCGCTGAATTTGCGCAAAGCGTCGGACGACGACGTTCTCACGCCGGCCTGCCATCCATACCGTGTAGTATAAATAGTAAATACCCCTACTTAACACATTTCTTAACATTCCTTTCGTCATTCGATGAATATTGTTAATTTTCTATTTAAATATAAAATAACATTTTGTAATGATATTTAAAGTTTATTTATTTATTTATTTAAAGCAAACTTACACCTACATAATCGAGATTTTACGCAAATTACATTTCATACAAGGCGATGAATGATTAGAAAATTAAAAAATAGCAATTTACAAACATATAAGAAAGTATTTAAATAAGATGTGTAAAGATTTGGTAATTATTTATGGATGTGTGTGTTGTCTATATGTCGTTGGCGTGTGTGTGTGTGCGCGCGTGCGGGTTTGTAAGTGCATTCGTTTATGTGTAGGGAAGTGTATGTGCGAAAAAAATTAATGAAATTGTCGTAAATCTCGTAAATTGTTTTTTAATAAGACCGACGCCCGTCCCGGCTTGACATTTAATACCCTTTGGATGCGAAACCCTGAAAATGGTAGATTTTAGAGTTCTCTGGATATCTTTTTGTGTGTACGTATAGATAGGTATTTGACCCATTTTTTACAATTTTTTATCCCCTCGCCCCTCTCGGTGACCACACGTTGTATATGTCAAGACCCCTCCCCCTCGTATTTGTCACGTAGTAATGCATAAATATTGTTTAAAATATTTTTTTGCAAACAGGAAGTACCTATTCATCGTCATCATCAGCCCATGTTACCCCACTGCAGGGGCTTAGGCCTCCCCCAGGGTAAGGAGGGGGTTTGGAGCTTAAATCCACCACGCTACTCCACTGCGGGTTGGGGATTGTAACGACCGCCATCTATTGACAGCGTCCGGGACCGACTGCTTAACGTGCTCTCCGAAGCGCGGAGTCAGTGATAGTTAATGTACTTAAGTCATAAAACTCATTGGTACACGCCCGGATTCGAACCATGGCCCTATGGTCTTATAAATTTGAGACAGGTTCGTTGCGCTCTGGGCTATCACGACACGACACGGAAGTACCTATTGAATGGACAAAATTGATATATGTCGCCAATTTTTTTTATAACGTATCTCACCTTATAATGAAGCAGCGACGAATTTTTTTTTAATATCCTCATATGTGGTATCTTTGAAAAGATCTTTTAAACGAAAATAGACATAGAGTAAACTGATTTGACAGCAGCCTTTGGTTGTAATCATTTTAATAGAGTCATAAATGTCAGTTCACAATATCGAAGTGACATTTCGCAGTTTTGGGGGGTTGAAACTGGGACGCGGGGATTCCTCGGGGGTTTCTCGGGCGTGAAGACCGGCGCACGGGGACCTTGCGCACTGAAACTCGTATTAAAACTCCCCATCATACAACACCGGCTAGCTAAAGTATGAGTGGTTAGACGGTAAACGCAGAAGAGCGTTTCTCGTCAATTCGTACTTTTATGAAAATAGTGGTTATTTTAGTCTCTCGTTTTTTAAATATTCACCTCCAAAGCCCCCGTCGGCCCCCTATTATTTCTAAACGAAAACATTTGTAAATATGAAAAAATCTTGTAATATAAGGTCACATTGGTTAGAATGTGCAATCTAAATTGTTCCTACTGATTTCAATACATTTAGGCGCGCATATAGCTAACTGTGCAGTTCGCACCAAACTTGTTGTTACCTTTCAAGTCGAAGCGAGTAGCGTCGCATCCCGAACACTGACATAGGCTGCACTGCGGAAATGTGTTTGTATGTTTGTTACCCTTTCACGGCTAAAACGGTGAACCTATTTTGTTGAATTTGGTTAGAACATAGCTTGCACCCTAAAGAAGGATACAAGCTATCTTCTTACCTTTTATCAAGATCGGTGGAACCGATTAGTCCTGAAAGGGTAACAAACATACAGACACATCTCCGTGGTAATGAGTGGCCTATGTCCTTTTTCGGTATCTACGCTGTTTCTATATCAAATTTCATCAAAATTTCATCAAAATCAGCAGTTTAGCCGTGAAAACGTAACAAACAGATAAACACAGTTTTGTATTTATAATATTAGTATGGATTTCGTACTCGCAGTTTTCACTAGGGAATAAACATCGTAATACATAGAAAAATCTGTAGTTTTTGTTTCCATTAGCCCTATTTATACCCCACTGCAGGGGTTAAGCCTCTCCTCAGGATGAGGGGGCTTAGAGCTTAAATCCACCACGCTGCTCCTGTGCGGGTTGGCGGATTGTAACGACCGCTATTTATTGATAGCAACCGGAACCGACTGCTTAACGTGCTCTCTGAGGCACAGAGTCAATGATGTTAATGTACTTAAGTCAGAAAAAACTCATACCTAGGTACAGTTCCAATCAACCTTTATGGCGGATGTGAACATAGGCACAAGTCGCGTCGCAGTAACCAATTTTAGGTGTAGCGGGACGCAGTGGAGCGAGGGGCATATGACTGAACCTGCGTAAGCACGCTTAAAGCGTTGTATTCCGATCCGCCATAAAGTTTGATTGGAACTATACACGCCCGAATTCGAACTACGGCCATATGGCCTTTTAGATTTGAAACAGGTTCGGGCTAATCACGACACAATTTCGAGTCGTTGTTAATAATAATTAAAATAACTCGGACATCCCACACAGCAACATCTAGTGTTAAAGTAAGCAAGTATTATATTGGTGTCGTAATAATTTTTTTTTTGTTACAGGAATCGGGAGTGGTCCCGTATTTGGACAAATTAGGGTTTCACATCGTCGGATACGGATGTATGACTTGTATCGGGAATTCTGGACCTATCGATGATAATATTGCCAATACAATCGAGAAGGTTGGTATGGACTGCGTTTTTATCTCAGAGAAGGCGGTGCAGAAAAACTAATTTAGGGTGCCTTTAGAAAGAGCTCTGGCCATAGTTTACTACACATGAGTTAAGCAAATGCTTGAACTTAATTGCAACTGACACTATAATGTAGGTTTGAACAACCTTTAGTCTTGTTTTACTTAGATTATTGTGTCTGTCACCACCGCATCGGCGATCATCCTCTATAGGTTTTTCTATTTTTTTTTTTAATTGTCAGTCGCTATGTTTATCATCAGTGTCAATAAGAGGTCACTCATGAAAAACAATTCTTTGATCCAGAACGAGCTGGTCTGCTGCGGCGTGCTGTCTGGCAACAGGAATTTCGAAGGTCGAATCCATCCGCACACGCGCGCCAATTACCTGGCCAGCCCGCTGTTGGTGATCGCTTATGCGCTCGCTGGCACTGTGAACATAGATTTCGAGACAGAGCCGTTAGGTGAGTAAATACAATAAGGCGGGCTCCACCGAGCTTTTATTATTATATATTAAGTCAACAGAGACCGGACTTATCACTTTCGAGTGGAGGCGGCTCAGTGGAACTAATGAAAAGTCGTCTGGTGAAAACAAATCAAAAAGTTTTTATTCAATATAAGATGTTTACACACACTTATTGAAAGTCAAAATGAATTGATTAGGTACCGGTTTAAAAACTAAATTGAGAAAAACCGGCAAGAAACTCCTCCCTGTTTATTTTATTTAAATATATGTTTTTCTTAGTTGTGTTTTTTTTTAATATGCTTTCAACTATTACAATGATGTCCATGCGCACTTATCATTTAAATACTCGCTAATACAATAGTAAGCTTTTTTCATGAGTTGGACTTTAACTCGCTTTATAAATTGATTAGAATTCAAGTCTAACATTTTTTTTGAATGTTATTATAAAACGGATACAATTTCCCATGAAAGAATTATTAACCTTTGAGAGTCTGAACCTGGGAATTGACAACATATGTCTTGTATTTAAGTTGTGGCGATCACCCACCCTAGACAAAGCATTTTAGTTTTTGATTATAATAATACCTGGGGCAACCCACACTGCGCCATCTAGTCCCAAACTAAGTAAAGATTGTATTGTACATATATATACATACTTAAATGTTTTTTATAATATATACATATATAGATATTTTACATTCAGACACGGGACAAATGGACGTGTTCATGCATGTAAATATTTGTCCCTGGCGGGAATCGAACCGCGACCTTTGGCTTCGCAGTTAGGATCTCTAGCCAATCGATCAGTCAAATTAGTGCAGTACGCAAAACTTGAAAGCGTTGTATTGTGCATTGAAAGCACCACGATGTACCTGGATTCTTTCACTGGACGCAACATTTCTTGTTCTCCAAGCTTGGTGGCAGCCCTACTGAATCAGCCTCGTATCTGGCTTCTGTGTAGTCCACGCGAGCGCAGTCGCGGGTGGAAAGCTAGTTTGAAAATAAAGTATAGTCCATATTACCTATATTACTCCACAAATATATAATGGTGCTTTTTTCAGGTGAAACGTGAAAATGAAAGAATTTTTAAAATCAGTGCACCAATGTGTAGTACACGCGAGCGGAGCCGCGGGCGGAATGCTAGTTTGGGATTACAATACAGCCTATCTTACTCACTGATAGTGTAGCTTACTTTGAGTGAAAGAATATTATAGAATAATAGAAGAAAGAAATGACGACCGCTTAGCCTAGTGGGTAGCGACCCTGCCTACGAAGCTGGAGGTCCCGGGTTCGAATCCCAGGTCGGGTCAGTATTTATATGATGAATATTAATGCTGTCACCGGGTCTTGGTTGTTATATATATATGGTGTCTTCGCTTGGTACCCAAAATACAAGCTAATGCTTAGTTTGGGACCTAGACGTTGTTGTGATTGTATGTATTATTATTATTGTTTAAAATCAGTGTACCACTGTGTAGTCCACGCGAGCGGAGCTGCGGGCAGAAAGCTAGTTTGAAAATAAAATACAACCCATGTTACTCGCTGTTATAGTTCGCGTCAAACTTTATGGCGGATCGGAATACAACGCTATAAGCGTGCTTGCGCAGGTACAGTCATATATCCCTCGCTCCACTGCGTCCCGCTATACCTAAAACTGGTTGCTGCGACGCGACTTGTCCCTATGTTGATATCCGACATAAAGTTTGATTCGAACTGTAATGCAGCTATCAATAGGTGAAAGAATTTTTAAAATCAGTTGAGTAGTTTTGAATTTATCAGTAACAAAAAAAAAAATTAAATTTTTCCTCTTTACTACATTACTAATGACTAAAAACAAGAGTGTCGTATGATTGAAAGCTACCAAACTTGGTTTTAGTAACCAAAAAGCTTTTTTTAAAAGATAAATAGATTTTCGTCTTTTTAATTGCGTACTTAAATCACAAAGGAAGGCATTCGTGTTTACATATTATTGTAGTACTCAACAAACTATTTGAAGAAAAATTGTTTTCAACGAGAACTTTCAATGGGGATTCCAACTGTCGATTTCTCCCTGCAGAGGGCGAATCGTTGTCATCACAATTGATGTATGTCACATGAAAATGAAAAAGTCTGTTTTTACAGCAGATTAACGATAAAATATTTAAAGGAACAGTAAAATATTGCAGCTATAGGTACGTTAACAGCAGAAAAAAATTTACATGATAATTGAATTTACAGTCCTCACATGAGGCAGCATGCCTGTATTGTGAGGACCCAGTACGGTATACCAATATAACTTAGCTTAGCAAACAATCGAACTCTTTATGCATACAATTTCTAACCTATGTTGTATTGTACATTATATAAATGAATTATTATTTAGTAAACAACACTTGTGTCGTGATAGCCCACAGCGCAACGAACCTGTCTCAAATTTATAAGGCCATAGGGCCATGGTTCGAATCCGAGCGTGTACCAATGAGTTTTTCTGACTTAAGTACATTAACTAGCAGTTGGTCGATCCCGGACGCTGTCAATAGATAGAGGTCGTTACAATCCCCGACCTGCAGTGGAGTAGCGTGGTGAATTTAAACTCCAAACCCCCTCCTCACCCTGGGGGAGGCATAAGCCCTTGCAGTGGGGTAAAATGGGCTGATAATGATGAAACAACACTTCGTGATAGGTCGAGCGCAGCGAACCTATTCCGAGTTTACAAGGCCGTGCGACCGTGGTTCGAATCCGGGCGTATACCAATGAGTTTTTTCTGACTTAGTACACAACTATCACTTACTCCGTGCCTCGGAGAGCACGTTAATCTGTCGGTCCCGGGTGCCATCAACAGATGGCAGTTGTTAAAATTCACCAATCCCCACTAGAGCGGCGTGGTGGATTAAGCTCCAAAACCCATCTCCCTGAGGGGAGACCTAAGCCCCTGCAGTGGGGGGTAATGTGCTGGTGGAATGGAATGGAAACAACACAGATGTATACATTAACCCACCTGCTTTACTGTTTTCAAAGAATATTAAGTAAATTTGTCTACAATAATCCATACTTGCGGACAAGGCCCGCTTTCCTTCCGCCGCCGCAAAGTCTGCTCTTCTTTTTGATTCAGCTTTCGAACTTTAAATTCCATGTTGAATACGTTGTACAGCCCGTGAATTAGCAGAATTTGACAGAAAGGACTAAAAAAACATTTTAACAAAAAACGTTAACGAAACCATAGCCAGTCAGTCGCTTGACACGACTGCAGTCGGGTCATCGCAGGCGCCATCCTACTACGCATCAAGTTTGGAACCCCATTACCAAAGCAATTTCAGTTACCAACAAAATAATTGCGCGGTCTTTAAAATAAACTTTTTTGTTGTAATGACTACAGTGTTCCATAGGCTCGAAGCTCATGCAGAGCTTTGATGTTAGAGCTTTAATCTTCTTATCTTAGTATATAATTCTATTTATCATAGTTTAGCACATCTGCTCTACGCTATTCGCTTTCTGCTCCCATAGTGAGTTTTCCACTTTAACTTATCTATGTTAGCCTATATATATATATATATATATGTTTTTTTAAAATTATTAATATATAAATATATTTTTTGACGTGTCTTATTATATGACGACAGCTTAGCCTAGTGGATAGCGACCCTGCCTACGAAGCTAGAGGCCCCGGGTTTGAATCCCAGGTCGGGTCAGTATTTCTATGATAAATATTGATACTGGTACCGGGTCTTGGTTGTTATATGGATATGTTGTCTTCGCTTGGTACCCAAAACACAAGCTAATGCTTAGTTTGGGGCCTAGACGTTGTTGCCATGTATATGTTATAATTATATATAATATAATAGGGTTTCTACTAATAAATTGGGCAACAAAAGTTTTTTTTTTGTCCTTATTCTAGTACATTTCATTGATTAGACAAAATGTTTTCATTGATTGGACAAAATTGTCTGGTTTCCCTACGCGGCATCAGTTCACAAATTTGACGTGGGAACCAGCCGTTGCCTCACTCAACCATTTTGAAGGAAATGCTGCGACCCAAACCCCACGCCACCGCGCATTTAAATGTGTTGTTTGCGACGGTTTTCGTGTGGGAGGCGTGAACATTTACACAATTTTGATTCTTATTGTAATGTTTTTGAATTGAAAATTCTTATGGCACGGAATGAGCTTAAAACGACACGAAAATGCGTCACGCTAAATAATATAAGTGGGGAGATATAAGGAACAATCGGCTTTCACACGAGAAGCCGGTTGTTCCCTATATCCCGACTACTAACTGCTGAGTGGGGAGTAAGGCCAGAGCGTTACTCAGTTGCGACACGAAACTGAGTAACGCGCTGGCCTTACTCCAGATGCGTCTGACTGCGTCATTGCTCGGAGTGTCAATACATATATGTGAAAACCGTGAAAACCAGATTGATGTTGATAATTTTAATAAACATTATGAAAATTCAAATTTTAACACTAAAAGTTCTAAGTTTTCACTTCTGTCGGCAGTTCCTATAACTGCCAAACAGTTTTTTTTTTTTTGACGTTTTTGATGGTTGGTGGTTGAGAGATCATTGCTTACACTTGAAATTTGCACAGAATGTGTATGTACTACTATGTTCGCTATAACAAACAATAAGACGGCACGGAACCCTTGGTGTGCGAGTCCGACTCGCACTTAGCTGGTTTTTTACACATCAATTCCTGTGAGTGCCTACCGCGTCACGCTCATATTTTTTTAAATATGTAGATCCACTAATAAAAATATTGACATGTCAAGAAGTAAAATGAAAATAAAATTTATTTATTGAACCATAATGCTTATACAATATAATTGTACCAATGACCCCCACACTAGGCTAGGCCTGTCCTGTGAGTAATGCCTGTAGGAGTCAAAAATAAAATTGACAAATGATACAGTTTTTTCTGTCAGTCTTTTATATTCCACTAACTAACTAACTAACCAATCAGTTTTTTATATTTGAAAATTACACAGGTTTTCACAATTTTGGTATTAATGTTCTAATTTATACACTATTAGTTTTACTTAATTTTACAATTTTGATATCTAAATTTACAATTGTAAGGAGTTTAGGTTTTTTTTTCTTCTAATTAAGGTTTTAACAATATCAAAAAATTTCTAAGTTTGATTTGGTATAATTTGATTGACTTACAATATTACATATTTTAAGTTATTCTACACTTTTACATTTTAAGGAAATGAGGTCTAGGAAGAAACCGGTCCAGAAGCTTAAACTTTTGTTTAGACTTGTAAGGTTGGACGAAAAATGCTAACGAAAGCTAAGTCGATGCTTATCCGACACGCATTTGGCTGGTTTTTCTAATATTCTGAACATAAACACGTCACCTTTTTCAGGCAAGAGATCTGATGGAAGTGCCGTATATCTGCGAGATATCTGGCCTACCAGAAAGGAGATACAAGTCGTGGAACAGAAGTATGTGATACCAGGCATGTTTAAAGAGGTAAGCACTAGATGTTTAATCATTTTGAGTAATTTTATAATTTTACTAGAAAATTGTAGCTACAATGATTTTACAACTGTAAGTGTGGGAAGAGTCAACTCGTTCAGCGGTAGTAAGTCACGGGAACAGGAAATAGAGCGTCAGGGTTTAAAAGTCGAGTTGAATAGCGATTCGAGCGCTTCTTCTAGTGTTCCTATTATAATATATATTATTTCTACTTCTATGCCGATTGTCGACGAGCTTAAACACCGCGGTAAAGCTCGCTAGTCGATCATTCCCTTGAAATGTGATGCGTATGCCCTGATGCGCAACAATAAAAGTTTATTCCGACAAAAATAACACCATTATAGTTGAACCTATTCGCTACTCATTAACCATATTTGGTCAGATTGATAGTCACGACCCATTTAACTAACAAAGACAATTGATTGATGACTTGTTGAAATGTTAATATACAAAAGAAAGAGAAAAAATAAAATGAAACAAAATAAAGTAATTAATTTTAGAAAAAAGTCACCATGTTCCTCAATATAATCATTTGTGCGAAGGCGGTGCGTGTAGTTGCATCCATTTCTTATGAATTGGACTATAGTCTGATCTTTTCCAGGTTGTATAGAAGTCTATTACTTGTTTCACTGTACATATAGCAGGCGTCGTTGACAGGCCGGATTTGAAACCGATTTGTTCGTCTGAACTATGCAGTTCACCTGAAATCATGCGCAGAAGTACGTTCTCTAATTCGCTGGCAGTTATCGTCGATAATGAGATTAGCAGATTGTTCTTCGGATCACACCTTTTTATTCTTGGGAATCGGCTAGCGTGCGGGTAAGCGCAGAAGGTATGTGCAAGTTGCGTAATTCTGTCGAGAATAATCGTGCCAGATGTGGTCTCACATGTGGGGCCCACAGTATTCTGTATGCTCAAGACTAAGACCAACGTGTCCAGATGATTTTCCACATGACTTTTGTGTTAGCAGCAGCGAGCACAAGGCCGAGCTGCGAGTATTAAGTGCTTATATACTCTATGTCTGAACTCATATCAAAAATATATATAGTATGAAAAGTCCAATTTGTTATAGATGAATAAAGATGGGCTTTCTGATCGTTTTTCTTCCCTCATACTATTGGGTTGAAAAATAGAGAAAATAGGGAAAGCTTGCCCTTTCGATAGATCGTAGTTTTCTATACAGTACTGCCGCGGAGACGTGCCTAGCGGGCCAAGAAGAGCTTTACAGTACTGTCTTGTTTTCGGTAGCTTTCTATAAAATATTACCCTTGGAGGGTGCCAAATTTCGCCTGAAAAGCCCTGATCGATCCGCTGAAAAGGGCGCGAAATGTCGCTGAAAACGCGGGAAAATTGAAAATAGATAGTAAATAAAAAATTGAGTATAAAAGGGCACTTCGAATTTCAAGCCCTACATAGTAGGATCTCTGAAACAGGTCATGAAGTGCAAGTACTAGGTAGTTGGCGGGAAGCTCTGGTAGGAAGGTACATATATTTGACTGACCGGTTGGCGGAGTGGTTTAGAGACCCTAACCGCAGAGCCGAGGGTTGCGGGTTCGAACCCCGCCCGAAACAAATATTTGTGTGCATGAACATCTCTATTTATTCCGAGTCTGGGTGTAAAAGTATCCATATATGTATATATTATAAAGAAAGAAGAATTTTTAAGTATATATATCAGTTGTCTAGTAACCCATAATACAAGCTTAGTACTTGTTTACTTTGGGACTAGATGGCGCTGTGTGGTTTGTCCCAGATATTATTATTATCCATTGACAGCAACCGGGAGCGACGGCTTTACGTGCTCTCGAACGAAGTCAGTGATAGTTATGTACTTAAGTCAGAAAAACTCATTGGTGCACGCCCGGATTCGAACCACGGCCGCACGGCCTTCTAATTTGAAACAGGTTCGCTGCGCTCGGGCTATCACGACACGCTTCGCCGTTAATTCTTTATAACGATCAATTTGTTTACTTGTTCGTGGTCGCCATGCAAACGAATTGGCGCTTGATAGGATAAATAACTTCTGTTAAACTCTTAAATAGATAAAAGTGGATCGGGCGATGATTTGTCCAGACGACGACGCTATTTTGTGACCACTGGGCGACTGCTAATTTGGTTTTATTTTACGAAACGGCTATCCGATACGAAACTCTGCATAGTGGGTGATCCGTCCCCGTGACTAACTTCAGGGCCGCACAGATCTATTGCTTGTATTTGTGCTAACGATAACATTTCTAGGGTTACGTACCCAAAGGGTACCAAAAGGAACTTATTGCTAAGCCTCCGCTGTCCGTCTGTCACAGGGCTGTTGTCTGAATCGTAATTGACACTCTTTAGAGAATGTGTATTACTGTGCGGCCGTTAGCAAAACAAATAATCAAAATAACATAAAATTAAAGATTAAAGTAAGTCTCCATACAAAAAACATGTTTTTTCCATGTTTTTGTGATTGGTGATTGTGAGATCATTGCTTTCACTTAAATTTTCATAGTGTCTACCTAATACTATAACCGCTACATATGACACCAAAAATAAAATAAAATCAAAAATTAAAGGGGTTTCCATGCAATAAACGTGATTTTTTATATTGTACGGTGATACGGAATGCTTGGTGTGCGAGTCTGTCTCACACTTGGCCGTTTTTTTTTTAGTAAGTATTATTCTCATTTCAATGTAACTGCCCCAGGTGTACGCACGCATCGAACGTGGCTCCTCGTCGTGGCAGACCCTGAAAGTACCAGAAGGGAAACTGTACGCCTGGGATCCCAACTCGACTTACATCAAGAAACCACCGTTCTTCGATGGAATGACCAAAGTGAGTAATTTACTTTAGTGTGTTCGTCAAATTAAGACAAACAATCGTACAAACAATCATAATTATTTTAAATATATTTATTTCGTAGTTATGTAATATAATCTTGAAATACGTCACAGGAGTGAATTTATTACTTTGTGGGAAAACAAAATAGACAAGAAAATATTATATTTATGAAGAAAATACAAAAAATAGACTTTATATGATGACAAAATTCATAAAGAAAATTATATTCGTTTGAAGAATATGGAAATTATAAGCTATTAAATTTTTCTCTCTGTCTCTTTCTTGCAAAACTAAATTTAACATTATTTTAAATGGTCTGACGTCACAGCTAAGTACGCCATGCGGTATTGCTCTCTCTGTCTAACATGACAGAGAGAGCAATAAACATTCATAATGATTTTTTTTTAAATTATATCACTGTGTTTAAAAAACTCTTTTATATAAAATAATTTAAAAAAAAAATAGTCGTCTACCCCATTATTGAGCTACATTCTATTAAATTATGAACTTCTTAAATGTATATAAACCATAAAACAGGTATTTCATTGTACACAATTATCTGATGCCTGATGTTCACAGGAACTGCCAACTATCCAGAGCATATTGGATGCTAGGTGCTTACTCTTGCTGGGCGACTCGGTGACCACCGATCACATTTCGCCTGCGGGCTCTATCGCTAGAAACTCGCCGGCAGCTCGCTACTTGGCATCCAAAGGGTGTGTACTATGTCGTACAGCTAGTTGCAAATTTCTTGTTCGCTCTGAAACGAGAAGAGTACTGACGCAGTAGCTAAAAATTGTATTTACGGGGCGCGGGCCGCGCCTGCGAAAACCCGCATCCTAGTCAACTATAGAGCGAACAAGATGTTTGACGCGTTCTATATCCTCGATCAGATATTATAATCCTAATTAAAATATTTAACTCGTGATGTTGATTGAACTGATTTCACGTTACGTAAAATTTTTTTTTATTAAAGTGTTATTAGATTTGAGTTTATAATAATAATAAAAATACCTGGGACATTCCACACAGCGCCGTCTAGTTCCAAACTAAAAAGAGCTTGTATTATGGGTACTAGACAACTGGTATATATATATTAGATATTTTACACCCAGTCACGAGAACAAATATGTTCATGCACAGAAATATTTATCCCAGGCGGGCACCGGAACCGCGATCTTTCGTTCTGTCTATAACCAGTCGGTCAGTCTAACTAATAGTAGAGGTCTCTAACTAGTTTGGGACTAGACGATCGCGTTTGAGATGTCTCACTTCACTTCATCAGCCCATTTTTACCCTACTGGAGGGGCTTAGGCCTCCCCCAGGGTGAGGGGGTGCTTGAAGCTTAAATCCACCACGCTGCTCCACTGCGGGTTGGGAACTGCAACGATTGCCATCTATTGACAGCACCCGGGACCGGCTGCTTAACGTGCTCTCCCAGGCACGGAGTCAGTTATAGTTATGTACTTAAGTCAGAAAAAGTCATTGGTACACGCCCGGATTCGAACCATGGCCCTATGGGGCCTTATAAATTTGAGACAGGTTCGTTGCGCTTTGGGATATCACGACATTCTGTCTGAGATGTTCCAGATATTACGATATTATTGTTAGTTATAAAAAAATTATTCTCTTGAACGGTTTTTTTTTAATAAGAAAATATTTTTTTTTTTTAGATTGACCCCCCGAGAATTCAACTCGTACGGCTCTAGGCGAGGCAACGACGCCGTGATGGCGCGCGGCACGTTCGCCAATATTCGTCTCGTGAACAAGATGGCCGCCACCCCTGGCCCTAGAACCGTCCACGTGCCTTCTGGCGACGCGATGGACATATACGATGCGGCAGAGAGGTGAGACCTTCAATGGGTTTTTGAAGCTGAAAATCATATTTGTGTTCCTCACGATAACTACTTTCATTTGATATGCGTTATATTTTGGCGCCAAATTCGGTATGTAAAGCTAAAAATTTAGTAATTTTTTTTTTGGATAGATTAAACTATTTTCATAAACTAATTTCAATATTTTTGTCACTTACTACGCTTTTTTTGCCTAAAGATAGTCATAGAAAAAACACAACCCGACGTATGATCTGACGTTTGATACGTGGTTACATATGTGAGGTTCACAGACTATGCTTATTATTATTTACGTTTACTACAAATTATTTTTAATAATATCTATTCATATTACTCTTTGTAACAAGAGGTGACATTGTCATCCTTTGACAATGACATTTTTTTTCCCTTCTTACTTGGATGCTAATATCTTACTCACAAACTGCTATACGCTCTTTAAGTTTGGACTACCTTCAGCTGGACACACCATATAAATATTTTACACTCAGAAAAAAATAGACATATTCATGCACACAAATAGTAGTCCCGGGTGGGATCAAACCCGAGACCTTTCGTTCTGCAGTTAAGGTCACTAACCGTTTGACCATCAATCAGTCAGATTTCATACGTTTTACATCCGACACAACTGAACGTTTCCGGTGACAAAAAAGTTGCGTGTGTGCAAACGCCTCAACCTCTCCTCAAGCTCAACCTCAACCAACCCGCCACAGCTTCGCACGAGTAGCAGAACATATAATGTCTATATTTTTTTTCTATCACAGTGTCATATCCGCCTGTTGCATGGAGCATATGGATTTAATTTATTTATATTTTAATGTAAAATATGTTTATCCTACTTTTTTAATTTATTTTATTTGTGGTTCCGCAAATATTTGAAAAAGTAAAGAATATTATACATAAAAATATACTAAAATATTTCTCTGTATACAACATTGATAACTTCTGCCGAATTGCATTACGCATGTTGCGTCGGTGTGGGACTTTAAATTTATTTTGTCATGCGATAATAATAATAACGTATACATGACAACAACGTCTAGGCCCTAAACTAAGCATTAGCTTGTGTTTTGGGTACCACACCACACATATAACAACCAAGTTTGTGTTTGGGTAAAAACACCACATACATATTACAACCAAGACCCGGTACCAGTATCGATATTCATATAAATACTGACCCGACCTGGGATTCGAACCCGGGGCCTCCAGCTTTCATATAAATACTGACCCGACCTGGGATTCGAACCCGGGGCCTCCAGCTTCGCAAGCAGGATCGCTACCCACTAGGCTAAGCGGTCGTCAAATAGTTTTATATTTGCGATAATTCTTAAGATATTAATTTAAATTGTATGTTGTACAGGACAATTATAATATGCATGAAACGCTTATGGTGACTAATGCATTTACTTTGATAAGGATCAAAATAGTATCCGTTTTAATAGCTTTCCAATTACCACATTATATGTGACCATTTTTTAAAATACTGAAACAAGTATAGTAAGCTATCCATAACAGACAGACATATGCCATCACGGACTTTTCTTTAGACCTATAAATGGGGAACAATTTCTCTAAACATTGTTTTGCTATATCTCAAAGGGATTAGGCAGTGTTTTTGTTGAAAGCTTCCAGTCGGCTTGATTTTTTCCGACATCTTTAACAATCATCGTCATATTTCAATTAATTCGCATAAAACATTAATGAATTATACACATAAACCTTCCTCTTGAACCACTCCGTCCATTGGTGACAACCGCATGAAAATCTGTTAGGTAGTTTTTGAGTTTGTCGCGTTCAGACAGACGCGACGGTGACTTTGTTTTATAATATGTAGTGATTTGATTTTTCCCTTTCAGATATGCGGCTGAAAAAATACCACTCATAGCGATCGTGGGCAAAGATTATGGATCCGGGTCGAGCCGCGACTGGGCCGCCAAAGGACCGTATCTGTTGGTCAGTATTTTTAGTCTGGCAATACTGAAATAGGCTGAGGGCAGATGAGCATTCTTTGAATCACTCATATTACGTCATATTATTTTTGGCCACCCGATTTCAGTCTGTCATGCCAAAGACTAATTATTTTTATCGGTATACCGTTTCGATTGGTGCAGCTCGTGCCAAATTTCTTGTTCGTTTTGAACTCGAAGCCAGTGGCTTTACAGTCTTGGGGTCGAAAGCGAACCTGCGAACGCACCCACGTCAACTTGAAAGCGAACAAAAAGTTTGGCGCTAGCTGTATGAGTAGTTAGGTTGACTGGCGACTCAAACGCCAATATCCGCTGCTAAGCTTCATAAACCATCACAGTTAGCGGTCTTGGGCCGCCTGTGACCAACAGCGGCCCGCCACCTTTGGATTCCCATTAAGTCGTGGCCAGTTGTGCTTTTAGTTCTTGCAGAAATCAATCCATTTCGATGTTCTGTACTCCAGCGCTACCCGACGTCCAACGCGTCAATAGCTCCGCCAATTCCTCAACAATCGAAAATGATAATTCCGGTACCTTGTATTTATTGTTTCATGCGATTTCCATTCCTTTGTAATATGTAATATTGTATTGTTATTATTTTGATGAAAATTTTTACTTTCAATTTTTTTCAAGTCATTTCGAATTTTGATATAATTACAACACATATATTTGAGCATAGAGATAGCGCTGTTCCCCGTCGCCTCCCCACTAGAGACACGGTAAAACATTTACTGTATGATACGAAGCGTTCCATTCAACGGAGATGTGAGACGCGTTTGCGGGAGGGGAAGCGTCCACACAATTTCATACTTACACGTGAAAAGTTACACCACTTGACATTGTTTTTTTTTTGTTTTCGGACGTGTTTTTACAACATTTCACTACACGATTCGGAGTTTTTGCAATGAAATACTTGCTAACGGGCATTTGCCCACTAACGACCGGTGGTGGCGTACGCTACTAGCGGGGCGTATGAGCGGTCAACCTGTCAATAGCGTGCTGTCCTTCTAGTGGGGAACGAGGCGAGGCGTTTCGCTACTTCTACGCATTCGAGTGTTGCCAACCTGAAATAATGTGATGTCAAAAAACTTATTTTTTTTTTAATTCATGAAGACGATTGCATAACACGAAACCATTTTGGTCCGTGTACACCTTAATGTTCGATCTTTATTTGACCCGCATTTGACCTTTAATTACTCCAGGGCATCCGAGCGGTGATAGCTGAATCCTTCGAGCGCATACACAGGTCCAACTTGGTCGGCATGGGTCTGGTGCCACTGCAGTTCGAAGATGGTGTCACCGCAGACAGTCTGGGTCTGAACGGCAAGGAGTTATATACCATAAACATACCAAGTGACCTGAGGCCCGGACAGATGTTGGATGTTGAGGTAAAGCCGTAACCGCCATCACTTCTCAACCTTTTATTTACGTAAACAACACCTATAATAACTATAGTTTATGAATAGTCTGTTTGGAGACTTACAAAGGCGAGATAGCGCTATGTATGTGTGCCTTAGTCCACTTGGACCAACATACCAATTGCATGATTATGCATAACTTGTGCCCATTCATGTATTTTGTTTAGTGAGTTTTACTCTACGTGTGTCCATCCCCCCCTCTGTATCGTTTACTAATATAATGGACATCCCACACACCGTCATTTAGTCCTAAACTATAGTCCGGGCGACGAGAGCGTGAAAAAGATGTAAACCAAGTGCTGGCTGTAATAACTGTGCAGATTTTTAACATTATATGTGAAATATAGTACAATATAGTCCTAATGCACTGAAGAATTCTAAATTAATTTATCATACTTTAAAAGGTTTTTAACTTGTGTAACAATGTTTACATCATTTTCACGCTCTCGTCGGCCGGACTTTACGCAGATACTCCGTGCTTCGGAGAACACGTTAAGCCGTCGGTCCCGGTTTTCATGGTGATGGTGATCCCAGTGATGGTTTGGTATGGAGAAAAAAGGATGGAAAATAACTGTATTTAGTTCTATCCCTATTTTACATTTAAACCGTATGTGCTAAAACACTCATTTGACAGTCACAGCAATAGCAACTATCAACTGCGCATGCTTAAAATGAAAAGATATGGACTTCGTATAGTTCTGTAAAATTCGAGGTATAATAGTAATAATAATGTTACCTGGGACATCCCACACAGCGCCATCTAGTCCCAAAGTAAGCAATTATTATGCTTGTGTTATGGAGTAGTAGACAACTGATAATAAATATTTTTTTTTTAATGATGTATACATATATATAATTCTTACACCCAGACACGGAACACATAGACATATGCACACAAATATTTGTCCCGGGCGGGAATCGAACCCGCGACCCTTGGCTCCGCAGTTAGGGTTTCTAACCACTCAGCCAATCGGTCATCTATAATAATAATTTGGTCATCTATAATAATAAGTAGAAGTCCGCATTTTGGACTGGCTTTTTTACACTATTTTCTCTATGGGCTATTTATTCATTATTGAACGACCAGCGTATAGCCTCACAAATCAGCCGGTACGCTACAATAAATGTATTAATTAATTTTCAGGTGGCTGGCGGCCCCAAGTTCAAAGTGAAGCTCAGATTTGACACGGAAGTGGATTTGACTTATTTTAAACACGGCGGTATACTTAACTACATGGTGCGGAAGATGTTGACAGAGTAATGTGTTGTGAAGCTACTTCAAATCGAAATATATTATTTTTATTAAGACGCTCATTCAAAATATGTTCATGTTACAGTCGAAACTCGAAATTCGGTCACTTTCAGAAATAACTAGTCAGTCCGCTGACAGATTGGTAGATTGAAACGTTTTTTTTTTACTTTAGAATGAATAAAACAGTCAAATGTGGCGTTTTAGAATTGCAATAAGCTTGGTGTAATGTGCCAATTCCTTGAAAAATGTTAATAATTTGTTAAGTTTTTCTATCTTTAGAAGGACAATACAAACATCTTTCAATCTATTTCCTTAACAACTCAAACTATCTTTACGACTTTGTGTACTATTAACTTTGATTTTATTTACTTGAAATTAAAACGATCGGGTGAATGCGATATTCATGATTTTTGGATATATTTCATTTATGTATCATTTGCATATAATAATATAAAGTTTTTGCTGTACAAGTGATAACTTTTGACTGGGACACCACTTAACATATAATCGGTTATTGGTGTAAATTACTAGTTTAAATTTATCGGTGTTGAGCCACAAGACTGGCGAAACAACATAGTATGCATACTGATGTCGATTCAATGGATGACGAAACGGCGTAGTGCTAATAGTTGACTTTTTTGAATTGTTTTATATGAAAGTTTTCTAAATATAATATCAGTGAAATAATTGAAAAAAATAAATCATTAATAACAAAGTTATCTATGTTTAAAATGTCCTGTTGGACAGAGAGGACAATATCGCGCGACGTACTTACCTGTAACGTTAGGCCATTTAAAGTAATTTTAAATTTCGTTTTGCAAGAAAGGCAGAGACATTTCAATAGCTTATAACTTCCATATTCTTCAACGGAAAATAATTTTGTTTATGATTTTCATGTATTTGATCACGAATGCGGCGCTTCACGCGCGAAAAGCTCGCGAACGGATTCGCAGGCGGACTGATACAGTGCTGAAATCTACAGATATTGGATCCAGGATCATCAAAATCCGACCTTTGAGATCTACCGGTTATGTTGAGCAATGACCACAATCGAGCTTTGACTGTAACATGTTAACCCTTAAACTCAATTTTAGAGAAACCTAATATTACAGAAAATGTAATTGCATTCCAAACTACAACGACAGGTTCTAAAATATTTGTGTGGAATATGTCTATATTATGACATAATTATTGGTTGAGAAAAAAAATTAAAACTTTTAGCCCAGGAGCTCGTGACCATTATTGGTATAAGTGTATATCAAGTGTTTAGTCAAGCAATAATTTTCAATGTAGTGTATAAAACGAAAATGGGACGCTTTTGTTTTTAATAGATCTATTGACGATCCGTCACAAAAATTAGTGGACCATGTATAACCACGATGACACCGCATCCATATAATAATATATCTATGGTGTTGTTGTTTGAATGCAATGAAGGTGCGAACGCGAGTCGAGTCAGCCCGCGCTTGCGACCCGCGTCGTCTGATAGACATTTAATATCTTTTACGAAACTGACAATATCTTTCTCTAGGCAGGGCAGACCTACTGTGATTTGTAGCTTGTGGTTTTTTCTTGTGAAGTTTCAAACTATTATTACTTAACTTTTATTCTATGAAAACATAATACCTGCGCATAATTTCAAAATTTAAAAAAAAAAATCATACTAGGGCTGTTATTTGTAAACCCGGATCTGGCCACTTAAAAAAAGATATTTAAAAAGTAGTTATAACATTTAAAAATGGAACTCTTTGGCTGTAGAATACAGTTTGTTTTATATAACTGTCAATTGTTTTTCTATTGTGGCGTCATTTTGAATTTTGAATTGCGTGTCTTCATCACCATGAACACCATGTACCAAAGAGTTCCATTTTTAAATGTTGGAATTTTTAAATATTTTTTTGTAAGTGGCCAGTTCCGTATTCATATAGCAGCCTTCGTATAGTAGTGCTTTCTTTCTCAGCTTCTCGATACAATTTCGATTACTTATTATAAGTAATTATATATTGTACTGTGAGCTAAATTTTTTTTTATTTTACATTGCCAGTATGTTTATAAAATACTTGTTTTCAATTCACAACTAAAAGTAGGTGTTTGAAAGACACTGAACGATAAGAGGCTATATTTGTCACCTTTCACACCTTCACTGCGATTAATTTTAAGAAAATGGTTTGGTATATTAAGTTTGTTCTGATTGTTTTTCGAAATATTAATTATTTACTTTTTATACAAATTATTTATTACGGTGGTGTATACTAGGATATTTTGATAAACAAATATTTAATGGTATTTCTTCAAAATCATCGTCGTCGACCACGTCGTCTTGGCCTCCAGATGTTCACTGCTGGACAACGTCCACTCCATAGATCTCTACAGTCGGTCTTGGATCATCTGAACCTACTCAATGGTGGACAGCCATGTCCTCTAAGTCGCGAATTCACCTGGGGAGGTGAGGTTGTCGCTACGACACCGTCCGTTCTGTGTTAGTCACTCGAAAGCCTTTCTTTCCCAGTTACTAATTGCTTGACGAGCTATGTGGCCTATGGTGTAGTTAATGTTAATTGATATTGGGCTATTGTATATTTAAAATCTTTGACTATCCGAATCGACTACTTTTCTGTACTGTGAATCATATGTGATTCATGAATCATAAATTATATAGGGTTTAAATGACAATTTTTTTATTTTCTGTAATGAAAATTCAAAGCAATTTTGTTAAGTCATATATAAAATGTTTATAATATTCTAAGTAATGTGTTATTAATATATATATTTGAGAAGATTAATAATTCGCAACTATAAGTTGTACCTCTCGTGGTTCGGAATCGGTTAATTATATTATTTTTTATTAGTTATAAGTTTACACGGGATAATGTAAAAGATGAAACTTTATACTTAGCTAATTGTATGGTACATTTAAAAAAATAAAATTCCATATTTTTGTTATACACTTGTTTTATTTAGTAGATATTTTTATGAATTTATTTCGGAAAATCAACTAGTTAATGAATATCGAAATATATATCGAATATAATATTTTTATTGTTGTTCATTTTTGAAGAGTCATCGCCCTATCTACGAAGTATAGCAACTGTAACTTATAGAATAATTTATTGTACTCAACTTTACAATACAGTAGGTACATAAATTATAAACAAGAGTGTTCGAAGCTTGCAAATTAGGTACAGTTACAATCAAACATTATGGAGGATCCGAAAGTAGATGCACGTCGCGTCGCAATAAACAATTTTAGGTGTAGCGGGACGCAGTGGAGCGAGGGGTATATGATTGTACCTGCGCAAGCACGCTTAAAGTATTCCGATCCACCATAAAGTTTGACGCGATCTGTTCTATAGGACCAATACGTGTTATATAGTTTAACCGAAGCCGCTGTACCACACCTTAGGTACGTGCGCCGCGAGGAGGGAATGCAGCTCTTAAGCATTGACGACGGACTGACGGCAGATCTGCCTCCCTCCGCGCCGCGCACACACCTAAGACGCAGTACAGCGGTTTCGGTCAAACTATAATATGGACAGGTCTTGACGTTTTCCATACATTCTATTGGCAGCAAAAGTAGCGCCATCTCTGGGTGTGAGGTTTTCGATTATACTTTGCAAAGTGTAATTTATACACATTTTGGATTCCTTTGTATACACATATATTAAGATAAATTTTATTGTTTTTATTTTGGTTTTATAAAGTACACGGATGATGGCTGTAAGTAGGAAATGTATTACAAATACAACATTATTTCTCGTAGGTAGCTACACATACTAACCTCTCTAAGTTTTTCGGCATCCCAAAAATGATTTTTTATTACCTACTTTGCTGTTTATAATTTATTGCATCCATACATAGCACATATAGAACCATGAATGTAGGTACTTAATGTTAATCGTCGTTTTTTGTCTAAAATATATTAAATAAACCAGTTAAACGAGATTTATTAAGTAGGAACGATGATCTACTTCTAACCAAACAGAAAACACTTCAACAACTCAAGCTGCTAGAGAGTGTCCGCTGAGCTGCTTGTATTAACGCGTAGTGTTATGGTATTCGATAGGACCAGAAAAATAAAAGGCACCGTATGGCGCAAAACAAATCTATACATTTAATAAATGCATAGACTTTCCGTGTTTGTACATTGACGAATATTGCAAAAAAAGTACTGGTATAGACGCAAATAACTAATCGAACGTAATAAAAATTTTGCCTGTCTGTCGGTTTCTTTGTATGTTTGTACGCACATCACGTAAAAGCTACTCATTGAATTCAAAAACTAATTACTGTAAGATATGAAGCTTTCTTCTGAGTGACAGTTAGTGTTTAATTCATCAAAATCGTACTACAGATTCAAATTATATTTAATTTTTAAATTTACCTAGAAAACTCAGCAGCAGCCCGCGCCGCGCATTCCCAGTAGTACTCTGTGTATGGTGTGCCCAGTGTTACGGGACGGTGATACCAGGTCTATGGGGCGGTGTGTGTGTCGCGAGGGAAGCATGTACAATATGTTCACAATATGCGAGCTAAGGTCATTATCATTGCGTTTTGTGAAATCGTTGCTTACATTTAACCATTTTTTTCCAAAGAAATATTTTTTGATCTCGCTAAATTTCAGTGCCCAAATAGAAGCCAATTAGTTTCTTAGTTCAGAATTAAAATTAATCATAAAATATTTGTTATATACGGACCGGGCCAGCTTGGAGGAGCACGGGGAAGGGTTGTAAGACGCCGTACGCGGGGGTTAGCGCACAGATGGCGGCGAACTTGGACGAGCGCGGGGAATGGTCGTAAGGTCGTATAATGCCGTGCGCGGGGGGTCAGTCACATGACGCGGCATTGGTACAGCCGGGCCACAGGGACGTGCATTCCATTCTGCCCCCAATCATCGAATTACTGCTCGCAAAGTCGCCAGTCGCCACGCACGTTCTTTTAAGTTTTGTATATACATATACAAAGTGAGATTTTAGTAACCGGCCAAAATTCTTCTAGATGTTAGGTATCACCAATAGACCTACTTGCGTAAATTTAAAATATGGGTTACATTTTCATATTAATTATTTTATCTACAGTGTTATTTTATAACGTTTGGTTGTCTTCTTAACGTACGCGCCTGAGGCCTTGAAACGGAATGGGGCGGCGGGCATGATTTCATTTCCCGAAAAAACCAATAACTGTAGTCACCAATTTCAGTTATTGGTTTTTTCGGGAAAGGTTTGTGTAGTCATATCTCAATATTTTTCTATAGAACGACACAAAAAGGAAACAAGACGGCCAACGGATTTTTATCAAAGGTCATTATATTGAAGTTTGGCTGGTCATAAAAACCTCACCCGGTATATAACTACTATAATGTAAATAAATTCGGTAAATTGCCGTGTCAATTAGCGCTTGGTTTCATTGTGCCTACCAAGAGGTAAGAATATACAGTCCACTCTATCGATCCCTGACAGGCTATAGACCATCGCCCACATAGGCCGTCATCCACGCAGTGCAAAGTCTACAATATTATTAAATTACTAGCGATCGCCCGCAGCTTCGCTTGCGTAGACTACACATTTCTGTTTTAGGTAGTAATAACATTCGAAATGGTTTATACGTACTTTTTGCTGAAACTAATATTGGGTACACCCATTCAAACTTTTAATCTTCATTCTCCCCACTCCTTTAAGAAAACCGATACTACCATACTTTTCACCTCCCATTTCCCACCCTTAAAATGTGGAAATCCAAAAACCCTGAAACACGTCATTATTTATTTATGTCAAAACTTTTATATTTCTAACTTTAAAGAACAAAGACTCTCATACAAAGCCCCGCCCCATCCCTCTCTCCTTATATTTGAAATTTCCAAATATTCCTTTCTTAAAAAAATAATATTAACGTTATGAAATAAAACACTATTCCTATTTTCGGCTTCCTAGACTTAATAGTTTCGTTTTTATCTACGTTGATAGATCAGTGAGGACAAACGACACACAGCCACAAAAAGTAGCTGATGTCACTCTTGACAACCTTCTTTCACGTCTGCAAAGTTTCATTAAAATCTGTTCAGCCGTTTTGGAGATTAGCTCGAATAGACACATAGACGTACAGACAGACAGACAGACAAAAAGTAGCGTATGTCATTTTTGACAACCTCCTTTTCATACCCGTGAAATTTCATTAAAATCGGTTTAGCCGTTTTGGAGATTAGCTCGAATAGACAGATGGACGTACATACAGACATATAAAAAGTAGTGTATGTCACTTTTGATTACTTCCTTTCCACATCTGTGAAGTTTCATCAAAATCAGTTTAGCCGTTTTGGTGATTTGCTCGAATAGACAGACAGACAGATAGTATTATTTTATACATATAGCCTATAGCCTTTCTCAATAAATAGACTACCCAACACAAAAAGAATTTTTCAATTCGAACCAGTAGTTCCTGAGATTTGCGCGTTCAAACAAACAAACAAACAAACAAACAAACAAACAAACAAACTAACTCTTCAGCTTTATAATATTAGTATAGATTAAAAGACTTAAGAGCTATGGGTTGAGCGCATCAAAATTCCTTTATAATAAGAACTACCCATGTATCTAAAAAGGAGTGCATTGTTTCAAGAATTATGTTTTATTATTATTTATGTATGGTAATTCGCATATGTTTTGTATGTAATCAGTGTAATATTTAATAATAATAATAATAATAGTTTATCACCCATAACAGATCTTACAGAATAAAAAAATTACATAATAATCAAAGAATTAAAAACTAATATGGGTAATGAAAGCTCAGCGTTATGACGGTAGCAGGATGCTGCTGCCGACGCTGGTTTTCAGTTTGCCCTCCCCGAACTGATAATACCATAAAATTAATTTAGCATTAAGTCGTTCTCAATACTCATAGCAAATCACACAATACAGCATGATAAAATACATATAACAAAAAAAAAAGAAAAGAATTAAATAACATGTAATAAAAAAACCAAGTTACTGTCGAAATTAATAGCAATCAAATCGCAGACAGACCGAGACCTGGATGAACCGGGGCGAGGTTCAAGATTCTACACAGTTTTTTCCTAGTCTAACAGATATATCTTGCATAAATATTTGAATATAAATATCAAATTAGCATCCCTTACCAGCGGAGAAAGGTCGTTCCAGCACCTCGACGCTGCGTAACGAAAGCTGCCCTGAAAACGGCAAGTCTAAGAAGGGGAACCACCGTCAACTCATTTCTGATACCAGTTCTTGCTCGTGCTTGTTGAGCCCATTCTATTTTCTGTGCCAGATATAAAGGACACCCATTTTTATGCAGTTCAAAAATTATTGTAGCCAATTTGAGTGTACGTCTGTTGAGCATATTCAGTGTGTTTGTCTATCATTTCAAGTATATATTTATTTATTTTATTTATTTATTTATATTAAGGAGAACCAACAGTTACATACAAATGAACATAATTAGCAGTGAGTGGTTAACAGTTAACCCTTTACAGGTTCCCACTGATAGAAATTACATGACAAAACCTCATCCCCTCTCTCCAACACCTTCATAACATATATATCTAGAAATATATGCATACCTATAAGTCAAACCTCCAATCAATAAGTCTTGCCGACAAAGAATTCATTGCTGAGCAAACGTCTCACCTGTGGAACACGTATTAAACAGATCTATCGGTAGTGTTCTATTGATTTTATTATAACTGTCCCATGACCGCCATAAATAAGTGTTCTGCCTGTAGTTAATGCTGACGACTGGTGTAAAAAATGAATATATATACGTATGCAGTTAGTATTTGCGTATAAATATATATACGTATGCAGTTAGTATTTTATTTATACCTACTTTATTTGAGAGTAGTTTGACCTAATATAAGAATAATATAATAATTATATAATATATATAATAATAATAATAATAATAATTTAATAATGGCGTATATTATTGTATATTTGTATAGTTTTAACTTCTGTCGTGTGGTCATAAGCACACACCCAGTTTTTGTCTAATCTGTTCCATCGTAGAAATTATATAGTACGACTAATTGGTCTAACACGCACAGCGCTATACTTGCGTGAGCACTGAATTCATCTATAGATGCCTACAAGCCGCTTTTCTCCCTGTTGCATAAGCCTGTCTTTCTGCTCCAATGCCAATAGACAACCGACTTGGCCCAGCCTGCCGATGTGTAATAGTAATAGGAGAAACCCTGTTAAAGGGCGGTGTGTTTTTGTTTTTTCTACATTTTGTTTAGTTGTTTTTACAAAAACATGATTTTATTCGAATTTTTTGTTCTGAATATAATGGTTCGTAAATTTTATATTAATACAATTTTCAAAAAAAGGAAAATACATAGCCTTGGTGATGACCTTTCTTAATAACGCTACTTGGTTTTAAAACACACTCATGTGATACTCATTTCCGAAGTGGATACAGACAGGGTCCGTTAGCTGTTTCGACGAGTATTTCATAGATATTTTTGGAAATTTGCTCTTGTCATCTCTCTGTCGTGATAGCCTAGGGCACAGCGAACCTGTTTCAAATCTATAACGCCTTTTGGCCGTTGTTTGAATCCGGGCGTGTACCAATGAGTTTTTTCTGACTTAAGTACAATAAGTATTACTGATTCTGTGCCTCGGAGAGCACATTTAACAGTCGGTCCCGGTTACTATCGATAGATGACAGTCGTTACAATCCGCCAACCCGCATTGGAGCAGCGTGGTGGATTTAAGCTTCAAGCTTTCTCATCTTGGGAGGCCTAAGCCCCTGCAGTGGAGTATAAAAAGGGCAGATGGAATGGAATGGAATCTCTCTGTCACTCATGAACGAATCGGAGATGAGGGATTGAACCGAAGATAGCGATGCCAATTCGAATCCGTGAAGAGAAATACTATCCACTAAAAGGTGCACCAGACAGCTTTTCTGAAATATTTTTTTAAACGGGTAAATATTAAAAAAATTGGGTTTTTACACAAAATAAATACGTTATTAATTAACACTGAATAATTAATTTTATTGTTGAAAAATCTACAAACAGCAAATAATCATGTTATTAATGCCTATGGAATTAATTGACAAATTCATAATCTACGATAAACGTACGAATAGTTTTAGCCGGCAGTTCTACTTTTAAACGCTCAACATTTCTTCTAGGCGTGGGAATCGCAGTAGCATTTTCCACGTTGGAAAAACTTCCATATGCGTCGTTGAAACTCTTGTAGAAGTTATTTTCCATTTTCCATTCCCAACTAACGTCGTCATCTAGCCATTGGTTAGCCGACAATGTAGTTTCCCTCAACGATTTCAAACTCAATTTCTTATTAAACAGACCGTTCAAATCAACTTCTTTAGCGGTATCGCAATCCGATTTTTCCAATAAATTTTCCAACCTTAGAAGCAATTTCCCGTGTCCCCACGGTTCTAGTGTCAGTAAGTGTACGCCTTTCGGCAAAGACTGTTCCAATCCAACGTATACATTTTTTAATTTCAACCACATATCCAAGTCTATGGATACTTTTGATACAAACACTTGGGGGTGCAGATGTGTTTCTATGAGTTTTAACTTCTCGGTGATTTTAGCTTCTTTGTCATCGGCCTTTTCGATAAACAACAGATGTTTGCCTCTTGCTACTAAACCGGTACCACCGTTCACCGTTTCGTTTAACGCTTCACCTACACCGAACGCGTCGTCGTGTAGTAATCTCCTATGTAACATGACTTCTACTTCTCCTTCCGCTAAACTTCCACCACCTTGCGCTCTATCTGTCACAACTGAGAGTCTCAAGTTCTTTTCCAAATCTTCTATATATATTTTATTCGTAATGGGATAGTAGTTGCCTGCAATAGGTTCCTCTAAAGTTACATTGTACTGCGGTCTTTGGTTCAATTTTCTTTTTAGCATCTGCCTACCGTTCGAATCTGTATAAAATATGCCGTTATTGGTCAAAATAGTTGAATACTTGACGATCACCTCTTTACCCACATCATCATCTATAGGTATGGGACCGATGAGCCATTCTAGTTCCATGAAATTAATTTCAACATCATTGTAAACTCTCACAACGCCAGACACATAATCTTGCGTGAATTGCAGCTCTTCGACTATTCCACCTTTGATAGTTTTTTTTGCCGTATGTTTACCGATTTCCGTTGCCTTGGTGTCGTTAGGCCTAAATATGTAGGCACCAGACGACCTGAACTCCGGTCTCTCGTTGTTGCCAACACACCCTGGGTAGAATAAGAAGTCGATGTTGAATTTAAATTGTGTGCCGTCGTTTAGTATCAAATGTGTTACTTTTCCCGTTTCGTTGTCGATTCTTATCTTCAGGCGCTGGAAAATTATAAAAAAATTATAACATATATAGTTTAACCAAAAAGACGAAAACTTCGCCATGGATACAAGCTGTCTTCTTTAATTTTGATTAGAAAAGAATATTTTGGCATGAATGTTAGGCGGGTGGAGTCACTCTCAAAGACGAATTGGGTAACAAACATATAAGGGGTTCAAAGGGACGCCTATTACTGAGAAGATTACAGGATCCAGGCTAAGGTAGTAGAAACATATTATGCGTAGAGCCGATGACTATATCGTAGAAAATTGCCTTTCCATCGCTATAAAAAAGAAAGGGAGAGGTCAGTGCAAACTATATAGATCCAGATGGACATGCGAAAGCTTGGCCTTGCAGATAACGATGCTTACCAGCAAAGTGATTGAAGATAATTAAGAAAGCCGACCCGGCGTAATGGGAAGATGAAGAAGAAAGATCTTTTAGCACTGTAATAATCGTTTTGTATATACTGCTGTCCCCGGCTTTGCTCACGTGAACTACAGCATCTGCATTAATATTTAGTTTTTTTGGTCTTCTCCCATCTTTAAGATTATATTTGTTTTATGACGAGATCTTATGTCCTATATCCTTATCCGTTTTCCTTATCTTTTTACCAAATGTCATTAGATCCGTAGTTAAGCCACGAAAGAGTAGCAAACAATAAACTTACTTTTTTACATTTACCTAGGTATATTTTAACAGTGGAACACAATATATAATAATAATACCTAAGACATTCCACACAACGTCATCTAGTCCCAAACTAAGCGAAGCATGTAATATGGGTACCAGACAATTTATATACATACATAAATAGACGACTGCTTAGCCTAGTGGATAGCGACCCTGCCTGACGCAGGAGGTCCCAGAGGTTCGAATCCCAGGTCGGGTCAGTATTTATATATATATGAATATCGATACGGATACCGGGTTTTGGTTGTTATATGGATGTGTTGTCTTCGCTTGGTACCCAAAACACAAGCTAATGCTTAGTTTGGGGCCTAGACGTTGTTATCATGTATAGGTTATTATTATTAAATATCTTTTTTTAATAATATATACATAATATAGATATTTTACATTCAGACACGGAACAAATAGACATGTTCATGCACACAAATATTGTTCGATTCCGATAAGATTCTGAGTTAACGGGAAATACCTTGTAAGTTTTAATTCCCTTGCGACTGTAAAAAATTTGCAACATAAACGGCTGTATTTTTTGATTGCGTTGGTTTAGAAGTTTAATTTTTTCACAGCTCCGAGGGACGGTGGACTTAAGTATTTAATATGAATTTCAGCTTAATACCTCCATGCGTTCCTGAGAAAAAGGATCTTGACAGACAAGACAGACAGACGGACAACAAAGTGATCCTATAAGGGTTTCGTTTTTTCCTTATGAGGTTCGGAACCCTAAATATGAATTGTATAAGTATAACAAACTAAAAAATTAAACTGACCTCGTTTTCCAAATATTCCTCCAAATATCTTTCCACTACCATTGGGTCATCAGACAACATCCGCATTTCTTCGTCGGACAGCGAAGGGAATTTCAAACTCTTTACTTCTTCTCGCATCCTATCCCTGGATTTTACGTGATCCTTCATAAACTCTTCCAAATCTTCTATTCTTGATTCGACTCCGATTTCCTTCATCATACCTTGAGCGTATTCACCTGCGGCGCTCACGAGCTGATTCCCTTCTACCATCAAAGGTCTGATAGGTATTTTTGCGTCTTCTACGCTTTCAGAGTCAACGTTTTTGATATCCAAATAATTATTGCTCCTAATATTCTTCCAATATTCGTTCAGATTTGTATAGAAGTCGTATCTTCTTTTTTCCATGTCGTGATCTCGTTTGAGACTCCTTTTTTCTACTTTCGAGAGTTTCTTCACGTAGTAAGATTTGAAGCCTAGGGCTGGTAGATCTTTCGCAATGAAAACTAATTCATCTGTAGCTATTGATTTCCTTGTCGGAATATTTAGTACTTCTTTTGGTAATTCTACTAATTGCGTGGGTACTTCTTGACCTAAAAAAAAAACAACAATTAAAACTTTAAAAAAAGGACATTCTATACAGCGCCATCTAGTCGCAAACTAAGCAAAGCTTGTATTATGGGTACCAGACAACTGATATACATACTTAAATATTCTTTATATATAGATGTTTTACACCCAGAAAGCGGAACAAATAAACATGTTCTTGCACACAAATATCTGTTCCGGGCGGGAATCGAACCCGAACGATAAACAATAGGCTCCCCGTAAATATTAAAAGTATAACTGACGATAAAATATTTAGAAATCGACTGAGGAAACTCTTGTTGGTTATACCAATATATTCTACAACAGAATGTTTAACTACAAAATATGATAGAATAAATTACATATACTAATGTACCATTGCTATTACAAATATTTTATAAATTTTATTTTATCTTGCCCTCTTATGCGTTTACCGTCTAACCACTCATACTCTAGCTAGCTGGTGCAAGATTGCGACTTTCAGTCCCCCGTAATCCTCGCGCGCCGGGATTCACCCCCGCGAAATTGCGTTTGACAGTTTCGATACAGTAAATTGACATTTATGACTGTATTAAAAACAAACATTGCTGTCAAATTTATTTACTCCATTTATATTATATTAAAGAATATTGTTGTGTAGGTATGTAAAAATATATTGTATCTTAATTATTTATTACAGTTCCAATCAACCTTTATGGCGGATGTGAACATAAGCACAAGTCGCGTCGCAGTAACCAGTTTTAGGTGTAGCGGGATGCAGTGGAGCGAGGGGCATATGACTGAACCTGCGCAAGCATGCCTATAGCGTTATATTCCGATCCGTCATAAAGTTTGATTGGAACTATATCTATACTGTATTGACAAATAACCGTCCAGTAGGTACTGTAAGAAATGTTTATTTCAGTGTTTGAGACGGCTAGATGCGAAAAAAGAAAAGTATTATTATTAGCAAGTGAAAATGAGTTATCTATGCCATAGGATCATTGGAAGACGTATGGACAGGTGGTTCCTTTCTTATAAAGACACGCAGCGTGTCTTCGAATGAAATTCATCGGTAATACACCGAGTGTCCTGATCGGCTTACAGCTTCCAGCTATGTAACTGCAAGTAGTGAATTTGAAGAAGTTACAGGTAATCTAAAACTTAACTATAATAATATATAATAATAATAATAATAACGTCTACATCACACTAACGTCTTGGCCTCAAGCTAAGCATTAGCTTGTGTTTTAGGTACCAAGCGAAGACACCACATACATACACACCACAACAATCAAGACCCGGTACCAGTATCAATATTACCTGGGATTCGAACCCGGGAGCTTCGTAGGCAGGGTTACTAACCACTAGGCTAAGCGGTCGTCAAACTGTAATAAGAGTTAATTTTGAGACACCATTATAGGCAATAGACAATCTTTGAGACACATCAGTATTTATTCATTTGTATAAACCTAATTAAAAACTAAAAGTATCTACTAACAAATATAATAAAACTATGTATTTATAAAATCTATATAATTATATATTTGAATAGCTAAAAATAGGCATTTCCTGTCGAACGCGACGCAAAGATCCCCATAACACTCGCGGCATTACCGCGTTGGATCGCTATGGCGAGCCTGTGCGCCAGAAACGACCCAAAGCGGGGTCACACCCCGTCTCCCTAAGTAGGCGAACGATACTCCTAATCAAATTTTTAGCCTATTAAAATAAATTATTAATCTATACTAATATTATAAAGCTGAAGAGTTTGTTTGTTTGTTTGTTTGTTTGTTTGTTTGTTTGTTTGTTTGAACGCGCAAATCTCAGGAACTACTGCTTCGAATTGAAAAATTCTTTTTGTGTTGGATAGTCTATTTATTGAGAAAGGCTATAGGTTATATGTATAAAATAATACTGTATGTCTGTCTGTCTATTCGAGCAAATCTCCAAAACGGCTAAACTGATTTTGATGAAACTTCACAGATAAGGAAAAAAATTGGTCGAAAGAGACATACATTACTTTTTGTATGTCTGTATGTACATCCATCTGTCTATTCGAGCTAATCTTCAAAACGGTTAAACCGATTTTAATGAAATTTCACGGGTATGAAAAGGAGGTAGTCAAAAGTGACATACGCTACTTTTTGTCCGTCTGTCTATCTGTACGTCTATGTGTCTATTCGAACTATTTTCCAAAATGGCTAAACAGATTTTAATGAAACTTTGCAGACGTGAAAGAAGGTTGTCAAGAGTGACATCAGCTACTTTTTGTGTCTGTCTGTCGTTTGTCTTCACCGATCTATCAACGTAGATAAAGCCGAAACTACTAAGTCTAGGAAGCTGAAATTTGAAACAGAGGTTTATTTTATAACGTATTATTTTTTTAAGAAAGGAATATTTGGAAATTTCATATTTAAAGGAGGGAGGGATGGAAGGGCTTTGTATGAGAGTCTTTGTTCTTTAAAGTTAGAAACATAAAAATTTTAACATAAATAAATAATGACATGTTTCAGGGTTTTTGGATTTCCACATTTTAAGGGTGGGAAACGGGAGGTGAAAAGTATGGGAGTATCGGTTTTCTTAAAGGAGTGGGGAGAATGAAGACTGAAAGTTTGAATGGGTGTACCCAATATTAGTTTCAGCAAAAAGTACGTATAAACCGTTTCGAATGTTAATACTACCTAAAACAGAAATGTGTAGTCTACGCAAGCGAAGCTGCGGGCGGTCGCTAGTTGAAATTATAAAGTTATTATATTAATCCAGGCTTACGAGTTTATTAAATTAATCAATTTTAATTAGACACAAACAACTATTTCCAACAGGCCTACAACTATATCCACCAACCCGCACTGGAGCAGCGTGGTCTATTAAGCTCCAAGCCCCCTCGCCCTGAGGGGAGCCCTAAACCCTGCAGTGGGGCATAATGGACTGGTGGAATGGAAAATTTCTAGCACTCATAGCTGTACAGTATACATGTATACATTTGTCAACTCGGCCCAAAACAAACACGACCCTTTGACATGATTCGGCACATTTTTTCAGTGGTCATCTCAGTATTTTTTTTTTGTTAAATTTTAACCCGATTTGATATAGTCCAAAATTTGACTATATTCGTTTCGATCATGCACATATTAAAAAGACCAAAGAACAAAATCTGTCATTTAATTTTTAACAGTATTACGTTCAAATAAAGTCCAAATTTCATTTCTTGGTTTGTTTCACAAAGTGTCGTATTGAAATAAAATCGCATGACGTAATCAGAAGCAGTGCATTGCGATTATAAATATTAGGTCTTCACATAATATTAATATTTAATGAAAACTAATAAAAAAATCCTTTTATCGTTATTTATAGGTAAGTTAAATTATTTCGCATACACAGAAAATTATTTAGAGTGCAATGCGAGTACCTAACTAATCTTAACTTTAGATAAGCTAATGATAAGATTATATAAGCTTAATACTTAAATATTTTAAGATATTTTTAGAACTTAAATTATATATCACTTACATACTCGTATAATTTTCAAACTAAAAAAAATCTTTCAAAATTATTTATGCACTGTACCCTAAACCCAATTATAATTGTTTGCACTGTAAAGTGGGTGACAGCGTACAAGTACCTATACACTCAAAATGCATTTCACTTCCATTCCATCAGCTTTTTTATACCCCACTGCAGGGGCTTAGGCCTCCTCGCATGATGGGGGAGTTTGGATCTCAAATCCACCATGCTGCTCCAATGCGGGTTGGCGGATTGTAACGACCGCCGTCTATTGACAGCAACCGGGACCGACTTAACGTGCTCTCCGGAGTCAATGATAGTTAATGCACTCAAGTCAGGAAAAACTTATTAGTACACGCCCGGATTCGAACCACGGCCGCATGCCTTATAGGTTTGAAACAGTAGGTTCTCTGCGTTTGGGTTATCACGACACTTCGCTTAATTTATTTATAATAATAATAATAGCGGTAAATATTTTTATTATGTTCACATGCATGTTATCTTTATGGACATGCTCTGTACCTATTTCGTTAGTTCGAGTGATTAAAAAAAAACTTGAGAAATTAAAAAAAAAACGTACCATCCGGTCCATAGATAATATAATTAGCATTGACAACGGGAATTCTTATAGGCGACGCTTTGACTGTCCAGCCGACTGGATTGTATATCGTTACCTGTAAATAAAGAACGAATAAATTAATTAATATATAAAATATGTATTTTTTTTACCGTGCGCATAATTTTTTTAAATAATACAGTATCAGTAGAAGAAGAATTTAAAAACTAATTAGTATAAATTTTTTTAATTACTCAATATTTAAAAATAATATAGTTAGTTTTAATCTAGATTCAAAAGTATGAAGGAATATTGGTATTTCAAAACTGTATACACGTGGTAGGGTGACAATGGCGTACTGGAATTTTTATGGAAACAAAAAAAATTGGTTATGAATTCTATTTCCTTATCCGAACAAAATATATATTTTATGTGCACTGTTAAAAAATTGTATGTTTTTTTTTATATACGAATAAACAGTATTTGTTTAATTATATATTTGTTATATAATTAGTTTTTTTTATATAATTTAATTATATAAATACTTATTTATTTGCATATAACATTTATTTAAAATCTAAGTACTTACTATTATAAAGTTTAGAACTCAAGAAAAAAATTGTTTTCGACTGGTTAAATATCTTTGAACCCAAAAATATTTTTTGAAAAATTGAAATTTTTGTCTGTTGTCTGTCTGTATTTATTTATTTTTTTTGTTTGTGCGTCCATAACGCAAATAACCTGATGCTAAATAACAACAAAAATAACACAAGAACCACTAAGCCGATGTTGATGTAACTTTCTCTTTTAAATAGATGAAATTCTGGTTCAACTGATAAGATTTACGCTGTTGTTTTTTATGTATGCAGGTATGTATACTTACTACGAAGTTGTTGTTGGATTCAGACGTCGCGCAACTTGACTCGTTGAAGCTGCATCTGTCGTAATGCAGCAGAGGTGGCTGGACTGTACTTCTCTGGGTTATCGTGCTGAATGAAACATATGATTCGATTAACACATCTCGAAAGGCAGTAAAAAGTGTGCGGCGAGTTACACAAAATCCTTTTACCAATAAACTGAACGACATTTTTAGAGTTCCGTAGTCAAATTATAAAAAACCGGCTGAGTGCGAGTCGGACTCGCACACGAAAGGTTCCGTACCGTACAATATAAAGAAACACGTTTCGTGTATGGGGACTGTTATAAATTATTTGGTAGACGAATGTTAGCCACCCATTTTGCTGAGCACATACGTCATAGCTGGCCAGCGGTTCTTTTCCATTACGCTGTCAATAGATGGCGGTCGTTACAGTTCCCAACCCGCAGTGGAGCAGCGTGGTGGACTTAAGCTCCAAGCCTCCCTCCTCCCCTTGGGGGAGGCCTAAGCCCCTGCAGTGGGGTAAAAATGGGCTGTTGATGATGATGATGATACTGATACCGAGTCTTGGTTGTTATACGTATGTGGTGTCTTCGATTGCTACCCAAAACACAAGCTAATGCTTAGTTTGGGGCCAAGACGTTGTTGTGATGTATACGTTATTATAAAAAATTAAAAAAAATTTTTAGGCGTGTTTGTGTTTTTTGTTTTCCCTGGAAATGAAATTATTCTAAGTCATATATTAGAGGACCATATGAGAAGCAGTATCAGAAAAAACCAGGTCTGGCGACCGCAACCGAACCAGGTAAAGAGGGTCAAGCAGATTGCAATAATTTTTTTAGGCGGTAATTTTATTCGTGATATCTCTAGATACAGATCCCGTCAAACTTTATGGCGGATCTGAATACAACGCTTTATACGTGCTTGCATAGGTACAGTGATATTGTGTATTTAAGTCAGAAAAACTCATTGGTACACGCCCGGATTCGAACCATGGCCCTATGGGGCCTTATAAATTTGAGACAGGTTCGTTGCGCTCTGGGCTATCACGACATTTCAGTATCAGTATCAATATTCATCATATAAATACTAACCCGACCTGGGATCCGAAGCCGGGACCTCCAGCTTCGCAGGCAGGGTCGCTACCCACTAGGCTATGCGGTCGTCTATTTAAGTATGTATATCAGATGTGTGGTACCCATAATACAAGCTTGCTTAGTTTGGGATTAGATGGCGCTGTGTAGCATTGGGCTTTCTGTTATGCTATTTTATTTATTTAAGCGATTGCTTGTAGTAACTACATGCTACGAAACCCAATACCATAGAATAAATAAAGATAGCAGTGTTTGGTTTTACTACAGTCATTAATGTCACTTCACAGTATCGAAAATGTCAAACATGATTTCGCGGGGGTGAAGACCAACGCGCGGGGACCTCACGGATTGAAACTCGCCATCTAACACCAGCTGGCTAGAGTATGAGTGGTTAGAGGGTAAGCGCAGAAGAGGGCTTCTAGGCAGTTCGACTTTTATGCCCGATACTAATGCGTGTCCGACTCGAACTTGACCGGTTTTTGTTGCCAGCCTTACAAACAACCGAACAGCAAAAGGTCGACTTGCGTTTTGAAAGCGTCACGCAAAAAAAGCACAGTAACTGTTTAAAAAATATATTAATTATGATTGTATGTAAGCTCAGGCCAATCTTCTAGTTCGCTCTGAAATCGAAACGAGTAGCGTCGCAGTAGAAAAACTGAGTATCACAGGATCGAGAGCCGCACCTGCATGCACAAATCGCACCCGTGTTAATTCCAGAGCGAACTGAACGTTTGGCGCGAGCTTTACCTGAACGCCCTTCTAGGTATGATCAACACGTCTTCTATCGCCTGGTCCAAAATTTTCTCGTAGTCGGCGGCCACGTGCTGCTTCTCAGTTCCAGTCACCGCGTCGTGGTGTTGCATTATTCCTGTATTTATTTATTCATGTTTAATTATATTGCATTCAGTAGGTTTGGATAAGTGGAATTCTTGAGGGGAGGCCTATGCCCCTGCAGAGGAATATGAAAATGGCTGATGGAATGGAAAAAAAATTATATTGGGGGCCATATTAATACAAATCAAAAATCTAAACTATTTTGTATTTTTTCCTAATAATTACTATGTTCAATAATGTTTCTCTAAGACAGATTGTCGCCGACGCGGTGTTAAGCAGCACATTAATTTAGGTCAAAAGGGGACGTTCATTTCGTTTGACCTATATTATTGTACTAGTTGCCGCCATGCCGGCGACCGGTGTGCTGTAATAAAGGCACTATTAATCATAGGTACAATCGACTCAAGAAAAGGTTTACCATACTAAGGTCGGTAATTGCATAACAATAAGTCAGTCAACAGGTTTTCTTCTCATCTTCTTAATCTTCTTTTGGTTAATGGCGTTCTAACTTAAGTTAATTCTGCCAATGTCTAGTGTATGAGAGTTATACCACTTTTATTGAAAAATAATAAAAACAGGCAACGCAGTACGGTTAATATGGAGTTTTTTTCAAAATGCCACATGGAACTACGACATTCTACATGCGCCATTTTGAAAAAACTCCAAGGTTTTCTTCACTACGAACAAAGACATTTGACATAAGTGTCAAATGTCATAAAATTTTAAGGCCCTTAAGCATATTCGACTTTAGAAAGAACTCGTGTTCAAAACTGGTAAGCCTTTTCACGAGTCGATCGTACTCGTTAATAGTCACAATTCAAAAAAGAAACAAAAACATTTCTCCGTCTGTCGATTTATTGTGTTATAAATATAGTAACTACCCGATAGTAAATTTCCGGTTACTAGATGTCGAATAGCCGGATATTCGAATGAGCCACTGAACGTGCTATCAATTAAAAATAGTATAAAGTTTAATATTTTCTTGATAAATATAATTTGACTAAAATATAAAATCGGTTTTCTTTTAATGTAATTGTACCTGCATGTTCGCACAGTTAAATTTAGATACTCTTATTTTTAGCTGATACTTATGTGTCGCAAAAAACCGCGTCAATAGCTTACATCTTATCTAATAGCTTACTCTTAGGTATCAACTTTATGACGCAAAAAACCGCATAGAGATCCTCCTAGCTGTTTTAGAGAAACATATTTCTCAGTTGATATCTATATAACGCAAAAGACCGCGTAGAAATTCTCCCAGCCGTTTTAATGGCACATGTCTATTGCAGCGCCCTCTTGTAGCGCATAACTGCACAGCTTATTTAATAATCTACTCGTAGGTGATATATGTAATGAAAAAAACTGTATCCACATCAGTCCAGACGTTTTGAAGATGCACGTCTACCGCAGCGCCCCCTGGTAGTCAATAACCATAAGAGTTATTTAAAAACCTGTTTAGAGATGATACCTATTTAAATACTAAATTCCATCCAAATCGTTAGAACCGTTTCCGAGATAGCCGAAATATTTAAACAAGAATTGCTCATATTGTAGTATAATCATATATTTATCAAGAAAATACAAAATTTAACTATATAAACGATAGTCAAAATTTGTAAACAAAATTATATTCTATTAAAGAATATAGTAATTATAAACTATGAAATTTTTTTATCTCTGTCTCTTTCTTGCAAAACGAAAGTTATAATAATTCTAAATAGTCTGACGTCACACATAGGTACGCTACCGTGCGTTATTGCTCTCTCTGTCTAACAGGACTTTTTAAACATTCATAACTTTTTAAATAATGATTATTTTTTTAAATTCTTTCACTGTTACGATAGATTTAGAAAACTCTCTCATATAAAATAATTTAAAAAAAATAGTCAATAGCGTTTTCTGAGACAGTTAAATGCTTAGACTGCAAAAAAATTAAGCGTACTGATTTTAATTTAAAATTACGGACTTTGACGTTTCAATAGTAAAATTATGTAATAGAGACATTTTATGTAGAGTTAATCATTTATTAGAATCTGAAGGAAGTATAACTTTTTTTTTTTAATTTCTACCTATTGAGATGTTATTAATTTTTACTTGTTAAGCGAATTATTTGAAATATAGAAGCTATCTTTTATTTTATAATTAAATTATAATCCGATAAAAATACGTTTATTCATTTATTTCGTAAATTAATCATCTGCTAAAAGATGTCACGAAATAGAATTAGTCCGGAAAACGCTTCGAATGCCTCCGAAACGAGTTCCTTAGTGAATTTGAATGTGGTCTATATGGGTCTATTAGACTATTCGTTTTACTCACCCATCGCGCTTTTCAATTCGTCTAAAACGAACGTATTGTGTTCCTCTAGACCAGCTAGCACTTGTAATTGTTTCGCCATCTAAAATAAAATAAAAAAATAATAATAATGCAACGACGTTGTATTTGTTGCACGATCAAGATTTAATGGTCAATGAATAGAGACTATGAATATGCTAGGAAGTCATGGTAGTTTTTAGGATTCAACTTAAAACTATTATGTTTTGAACCCATTTCAGTTGGCAACAGGTAACACCGCCAAGCTTTTATTTGTATTTATTTATGTTATGTTTTATTTTGTTTATTTCAAGATAATTAATATAATGACATTGCCTTCTCAATATAATATATTTGAAAAGAAAATGTACGTAACACAATATTGTATTATTTAAAAAAAAAAATTGTGATCGGTATAATGTTATACAAGAAACAAAGATAAACTTGCTAATCATGTCAGCCGCCTCAATAAAATTACAAAATCTTTTAAAGGGCAATGTATACGCTTTTACAATAAGATCCTAGTTGACATTCAAGATCTACCCCTTAACAAGTTTAAAACTACAATAAAATAAAAGCTTTATGCAAAAGCTTATTATAAAGTATCGGACTACTTAGATGATAAAAATCCATGGGTGTAAGCCGCTCGCTTATCAGTTTGTTTCAATAATATTAATCTTTAAGCACTTATTGTCAAAAAATTGTTTATAATTTCGTTACAAAAGAGCGTCCCCCAGTTTCTTGCGTATTCTTCTGAGAGGAACCAGCACTTTTTGATTGCGCCTTTGTAGTGACGTTCTTCCACAAAGTAAAAAAATTCACTCTTATGACGTATTTCAAGATTATGTTACTTAACTACGAAATAAAAATATTTGATTTGATTTTGCTTTGAATTACTTCAATAGAGGAGTAAGCTGGCCGTTTAGTTTTAAAACTAAAGTTATCACACCTGAGCCATAGGATGAGGAAAGGAGTCGTACGAGGTGCGCGTATGGCTCATGAGATTGGTCAGTTACCTAGATATGTTGCGTCTACGTCTTTGTCTCAGAACAATTACTAGTTATAGAAGGCATTCGTGTATATACATATATTTGTTTCATTTTCCACATGGTAAATTTCAGTGTGAGTGAAAAAGATGTAGGTAAGTATATATGACGGTTTGCTTCAACCTGCCTATACCGCCTTCCCAATGACAATAGTGTGATTAGTCAGACTGACGTTTGCATCAAATTATTTAAATTTTTGATAACATAAGTTTGTGCGGAATGAATTCGCCACAAAAAATGGCTTGTGTTGCAATAAATGCCCACAGTCACAGTTCCCAAAAATCAACAGAAAATGAAACAATTTCTTTCCATCGGTAAGTGCTATATGCCTTGAATTTGGGGGCTACGTTCTGATCATAAGCAGCTATGATTTTGTATGAGCTATTTTTTTCTTTCTAATGCTTTATTGTACATGTAACAACAAGTAAAACATATGTAAAATTTACATTCCTTCTATAACTTAAGTAATTGTTGCATCAACATGCCATTGAATGAAAGGCAGATTCCACTGAAGTCGCGTCGGAGAATAGCGAATTGACTATTTGCTGTATTCACACAAATCAAATCAAATATCTTCATATCGTAGTTATGTAACATAATCTTGAAATGGTCACGGAAGTGAATTTATTACTTTGTTGGAAAACGTTCCCACAAAGGCGCATTCAAAGATATGCTGGGCCTTCTCAGATGAAAATGCAAGAAACTGAGGGACGCTTTTTTACAAAACACACAAAATAGAGAGAGAAATATCAACGGATGTTGTCACGAAATTAGCTCTTGTTTGCGCAATTTTTTTAGACTAAACGTAGTTCCAATCAAACTTTATGGCGGATCGGAATACAACGCTATAAGCATGTTTGCGCAGGTTCAGTCATATGCCCCTCGCTCCACTGCGTCCCTCTACACCTAAAATTGGTTACTGCGACGCAACTTGTGCCTATGTTCACATCCGCCATAAAGCTTGATTGGAACTGTACAAATGAGTAAAATCAAAAGTATTATATATATATGCGCAGAATAATGTCGACATTATTCCTGTGATACCGTGTAAATATTAGGTCAGCTAGATATTAAGGATCATTTTATACTCCGGGGGCGTGTCGCCGGTCGCGTTCGCTCACAACCGGCATTTATTGTATGGTATGATATGGGTGGTTTTATAATAATAATATAGTTCAAACGTGCGCTTATCGAGCGTGTCCTAAACTGATTGCCGGTCGCTTGCGCACGCAACCGGCGATACGCCGAAGTATAAAATAATCCTAAATATTGTTTTAAATTGTTGTTCTCACCTGTAAATAATTATTGCCCAACCTTTCGAAATATTTTATGGTTGGCCTAGAGATGAAATACCCCGTCCAGAAAGCTGTCCGATCGGATGCGTAAGGGAAGAAATCGTCTTGTTTTGTAGGCAGAATCGGGCTGAAAACGTACCAAATATCTTTATAGATTATATTCCATTGTACCAGGCTATTATGTGCCACTGCAAGGGTTTAGACCTTCATTGGGTGAGGGGGCTCGGAGCTTAATCCACCACTGCTCCAGAGTGCCATCTGATGATGGCACTCGGCCATCTTTGTAAATACACGGATACATACAAATCTAACAAACTTCTTTGTTTTCTATTAAAAAATACATATTAGTCATGTATGAGATTTGGTAAGATGTGGATCGATTAATTACCCCTTCTCCTCACATGAAATTACTCCTATATTTGTTAATTTAAAGAATGAAGGTTTAAATAAATCTTAATTTATAAATATTTTTGTTCTATAATAAATGCATTTTTAAAATTACCTAAAATAAAGCTGTCACCGACCTCAAAACAAATTGTTGACATATTTAGATTATTTAAAGATAAAACTTTTATTTCTCCGTTTTCATTATTTCTTAATTAAATAAATTACCTAAAGTTTTGAAGTTGGTAAAATTTTTAAAGATCACTTTAATATTTCTTCTTTTTTATAATTTGAAATTATTTACCATAAACGGTATACCATTTATTTTTCGAGTTCACCATTTCGATCGATTTCAAGGTATTCTATTTGTAATGAATCGATTTTCTATAGATCGAATTCAGTAGTTTCACGTTACTATGCACTCGGAATCGAGGAACATCACAGGATTGTTATGATCTATCTATCTACGAGTGTCTAGTGGCTGTGGTTTCCGTACTTAGTCCTTGACGTGGACCATTGTACGTGAGCCATGGTGGCCGTCATTCCATCCAGCCCACGTCCCTCCAGAAGCCAATCGTTCCCCCATTCTACTCAGGGCATCCGCAAGAGACTTGGTGACCCAAGTGTTTCTTTCCGGATTTGGTTGACGCCTGTGCACTCAAGAAGCACATGTTACACCGTTTCTTCAGTTTCCATACACGCCCTACACAGAAGACTATCCGTGACGCCTATCGTATGAAAATGTATGATTGTTATGATCATAGAGCAGTATATTGCAGAAGACATTTTTTGTGGGATCATTTGTAAGAAGCTTTTAAAAATATAACCATATATACTCACTCAGCATCTTTGACTGCCTTCAAATAACAAGTGGGTGTTGAATAAAATAATTTTATATTCAAACCGTCTTTGGCCGCTTTCATGTTCGTATATCTGTAATATACAAATAATTAATTAATATCATTAAAATTAATTAAGCATATAAAACAACTTAAGCAATTTTGCAAAGCATTAAAATGGGAATTTAACATGCAATTTGATTCCGATGAATGAATATGGATATAATGAATGAAATTGACATAATGATAAAGTCAGTTAGTTTCAAAATGTTAATATGGTCTTCAAAATTAACCTTTATTCCAACGATATAAGCATACAGTATGGATACGATGATGCATCAAATCGCAAATATTCATAATCTTCGGTTTTTTTAGACCAATTTTTTCAAAGAAACCATAACCATTGAGTCAATAGTTTCCAAGAAAACCACCGTGAAATATAAACTTAAAAAACATTAACTTACAACCCTATGACCTTCACCAGGGCAGGCGTGATTGGAGTGACGATGCTCGGCGGCAGAATCTAATCAGGACGCGTGCATGGTTGTCACAGCGAGATTAAAATTTATTTGTTTGAGTTTTTTTTCTCATTTAATTACAACGTAATTTAGTCTAAACTTGTCAAAAAGAGACACGATAAATATTTGCGAAAAGACGTATGAACGTATCCATACTGTATAAGATTGTTTAATTTATTTTCTAATAGCGACATATGGCCACAAGTCGATAAAATGTAATTATGGAATGTAATACAAAAATCTCCTTAAAGTGAAAAACCTGACCATCACCAATCGCCATACGTCACCATCACCACATTTACCATAAGGCGTTATAATATAAAGCCAAAAATTTTTTTTATTAATGTAAGCCTGGTTCAGAACTTTTCGCGAGTAAGTTTAATATGTTTTTGGAATAGAGGTAATATTTTAAAAAGCAGTCATTTGAAAGGAAAATTTTTTTCTGTACGTCCACTTAATATATTGTTGGTGTGACCATGTAATTATATTGTCATTGTATATTGTCCCTATTAACGTTTCCGCGCAACGCTCCATATAGAGTAATGTGACGCCTATCTACAATAGAACGTCGACAGGTCATCGAACTTACTAGAAAAATTCCCACAGCCATTCAATAAAACAGAAAAGTCCAGATAGAGAATTAAATTTCACGAATTTAAAATATGAGACGGTCTTTTACAAAGGAATACTCGCGATAATTCGAAAAATCAACACTCATTTTTATTAGGCGCCATGGCGCTTACATTTTTTCCCACGGTCGAGAAATATAAATGTAATTGATAAATTAAAATGTTCGAGAGATAGAATATTCGCGACGATGACTCGTGGAAGGGAGAGGGCTATATAAGGCGATGATCAGAGTCGAACGGAGAGATTTTTGGAAGTAAGTCAAGCGCGATAAGTTACGAAGTGTGGAGTGCTATAACGGTGTAATTTGTGTTGGATATTTTTTTGCTCTTCAATTATTTTGTGAATTGGTCTTGTAATAAAGTAAAGTGAACTAAAATTAGTGTTTTAGTGCATCAGCAATATCCGAACCGAGTCCGTAACAGTAAGTATGAAATAAATTCGATGAGGTCGAACGAGACGAAACTGCATTTCGATAACGACATTTTATGACAGTTGTCTCGTTTTATCGCACTCCAGAGGGCACGGCACGAAAATTGTCATAGCTCCATGTATTGTCTTCACATATGTATTAGTAAGGAAAGGGTACGTATGGTATATATCAAATATCCGGACTATGGTTTTTTTGACCGACTACGAATCGGACTCGCACAGGAAGGGTTCTATACACAGACCAGTCAACCTATAGACCACGCTTTAATAAACGTCAGTATGAAAACGAAATCGCCAAAAAGTAGCGGGGTGCGGGGAGAAGTCGGCTAGTTTTCATTGGCTCGTTCAAAATTGACAATTTAATGGCTTCCGACGTGCTTCCAACTGACCGCTCACAAGAGACGTAGTTATGTAGTGTCACTACATAGCCTTGGCGAATGCTACTCCCTGTCAAAGCGTGGTCTATAAGGTTGACTTGTCTGTGGTTCTATACCATCGTACAATGTAAAAAAACACGTTCCTTGTATCCCCATACAAGAAACGTTTAGTGGTTAATAAAGTTAGTAAAGTTTTCGTGCACTCATATTATGAGTAGAACTCGAGGAATCATGTTTTTCACTCTAACAAATTTGAATTATTTTGAGTCACACAATGAGTTTGATTTGATCAACTACGCCATCACTCAAATCAATGTGAGATTTTATGATTGAACTTGAGCAATTAAGGGTCCTCCATAAAGTACGTCACACTAATTTCGTGATTATTGGACCCTGATCCCTGACCTTGACCCTAGTGTGACGTCACATATTTTTAAATTTTCCATCTAGAAATTGATAGACTAAGTGATGGTGAAAACCGCATCAAAATACATACAAATAAGTACGTTGCGTGGTTTAAGAGGAGTTAGTGAATATACACAGACGCCGAAAGCAACTTTCTTTAATACTATGTACTCGTATGTAAAGATATTGTTGGAAGTTACAAACTTAATTATCTTCGGTTCATGGACTTTGAAACCATTCCTTCAAATTATTTAACACGCCTACAAAACAATTTAAACCTTATGTGTATACAGATTGAGTTGGAAATATTTTTAGGTATTTTGTTAATAGTTCAAATTTTGCATTTTAACACTTATATTTACGTGTATAAGATATTGAAATGTGACGTCACGAAACTTAGGACCTCTCCCAGTCCTTGGTAACACAATGTCACATTTCATCGCCCCTCCCCCCCCCCCCCATTTAACGTGTGACGTACTGTATGGATGGTCCCTTACGTCATTACACAAACAAATTTGAGTATATTTGAGTCAGATCAGAGTTGAACTTGAGCGATTGCGCCATCAAACAAAGTGTTTGAGTCATAGAGTGAATATGACTTGATCACTTACGTCATTATTCAAACAAATTTGAGTTTGTTTGAGCTATATCACGAGTCGGACTTAAGCAGTTACGCCATCACTCAAACAAATATAAGTTTCTTTGAATCATATCGTGTTTTGGAGTCGATGTATCATCACTCAAAGGTTATAAGTTATGTTTGAGTTCTACTCAATTAAAACTGAGTAGGTACTCACTCGATCAACTTATCCAAATTTTTGTACCACATTCCGGAATCTTGGTATGTGAAGTCACCGCCCATGGTTAGGATGATGTTGTTCGTTCTGTAGTAAAGTTTCTGGTTGCGGACATATGAGAGAAACTCGGAGATCTGTCGATCGAGAAATGTCATTTCGGAGGATTGTATCGCTAATTTAAAGGGTGGCTCGGAGGTCTCGGATATCTTCGAGTTTGTTTCGCGATTAGATGCTTGGAGACCTTGCGTCTATTCGTGGCAAGGCCAACCTGTCTCCGCATGCTGATGTACAAAGTGAGATTTCAGTCATCGGCCAAAATTTTTCTAGATGTTAGGTATCACCAATACACTTCATTGCGTAAATAAAGAATATAGGTTACATTTTCATAATAAATTATTTTATCTACAGTGTTATTTTATAACGTTTGGTTGCCTTCATGACGCTTTATTAAACGTACGCGCCCGAGGCCTTGTTTAGTCATATCTCAATATTTTTCTATAGAACGATACTAAAAAGAAACTAGACGGCTATCGGTTTTCTGCCAAAGATCATTATATTAAAATTTGGTTGGTCATTAAAACCTCACCCTGTATACCTTTTTGTTGACGAGGAAATCCTATCCATGAAATCATTTTTTGTTAGTTTTTTTCAAATGATCGAACTCACTCAGAGATTTATATGTTAATAATAAAACAGCTATTACTGAGCTTTGGATTATTTGAATTATTTCTATAGAGGAGTAAAGGTGGCCGTTTAATTCGAGAACCAAAGTCATCCTATTTGAGCCTTAAGATGAGGAAGGGAGTCGAGCGCGACGCGCATATGACCCTCGCGAGTAGTCACCTAGATATTTGTTGTGCCTAGGTCTTTGTGTATTACCTACCCGTCACATCTATTCATATATAATTGAATGAAAGGCAGATACAAATTCAGTAAATAGAGTTGACAGAATTTGTCAGCTTTGAGCCGTTAACAAGTTTGCGCCTTCTAGTCAGTTACATTCAAAGTTCGGTGGCTCAGACAGTTTCGTAATAATTATAGAATTAAGAATAATACAATAGTAAGACTAGAACGAGTTCTATTCAACTGAACTATTAGAACGTCATAAGCTGCAAATGCAAATATTTTTTTTGTTTTACCCTACCGATGGGAAGGCGGATTAAACTCTACAGCTTCATGACATGTGGAAGTTGCCCCCACTAAACAACCGCCTGAAGCAGAATAAGGACGCGTGTGGTTAGCCCGAAAGCTCTAACGACTTCATCGGAGCGGCCAGGCGGCACACTAGGTGTTGCCGGCGCGCGGCGCGAAGCTGTCGGGTATCCCCTGAGGGTTACTCGAGGCGAAATAATTCCGTTGGCGCGGGCCTCCGGTAAATGCAAAGTATGCGGTGAAGTGTGGAAGGGATCAAAACGTACAGTAACAGCACCGAGTTGCACCAAAAGAGATTATATCAAACTATATCACATAAAATAAAAATTGACAGATATACTTTGATCAGAACCACGATGGCCTCAATGTCTGCGCTTTATTGTATCAAACATGGAAGTCATCACAGTTCCAATCAAAGTATAGCTTTATGCAATATACGTATACGTAATCTCTTTTGGTGCAACTCGCTGTCAGTCATGGGAAGGAGAAATTGGGCGTTCGACCTCTAACGCGTGTGCTGTTGCCTAAAGTACACTGCCAGCCGGCGCGGATGCCGTGACCCTTCAACTACACTTAATTTAAGTGTAGTTCCAGTAAAGCATCGTTAGCGTAGTTTGAATATTAGTGTGTACCTTATATTATTTCTACTTCTATGGTAGTAATACTGATGGTCGATTATTTTATATCTCTGGGGAATAAATTATGAATTCCTACTACAAAAGCTAGAGTGTTTCGGCCAAGCACTTAGCTGGAATCGACTGGCATTTGTAAAGTCGCAACCGAGACACGCAGTCAAGGGTCGCGGGTTCGATTCCCGAATGGGGTAAATATTTGTGTGTCAGAATATCGAAGGTATCATTATTTCCTTTTTAGTAATTGACCTATAACTTTTAGATAAATAAAACGATCAAAGACAGGTACTTTAGTTTCGCTTTTTTACTATTTTCGTAGACTAGTTTACTAACTATAAAGTTACATTATGTTTTTTTTTATTATTAAAATCCATGTCTAATTTGTTTAAAATTAATGCATTTACCATTGTGTAGTGCTTAACCTCCTAATCTAGTCTTGGATTGTGTAAAAGAAAATTATAAAAATTAATAACTCGTTTATTAATTATTCGTCTTCTATTTAATATTAAAGATAAAGAAAAATAAACGCATTTCTACATAAAAATTGGCCTATTATAATTAAAACTTAATTTAAATAATTAGGATTAGTGTAAGTATGTATTTATAATGTAATTGTTCTTTTATTATATTAATTTAAATAAATAAATGAAAATTCTACCATTTTATTATGTACGGTTTGGGTTGTGTTTGCAGTTCAGAGTTTCTTTAGTAAATCTCCTTGACAGGATTTTGGAAAAAAATAATCTAAAATGCTAAGCTATATGTCACTCTATGTTCAAAACAAATTTTACGTATATCTGTTATTGTTGGGCAAATCCTTAGGAAGACGACGAAGGAATGATAGACAAAAAAACAAACATACACACACAGACAAGTGAACGAACAAACAAACAAATTAAACATACAAACTTATAAACATATGCGGTTACAAACAGATTTCTTTGTTGAAGCAATACGGTCAACCACAACAATTTTGTCTAACTGAGGTATAATATTATAATTATCAATATTTTTCGTCTAAATTGGCAACTGTTCAGGCGAAGTTATTTAAACTAGACAAAGTTGCCACGGTTGACTCTGTCCGTTTTGTAAAAACTTACTTTATTAGTTTGTCTAAATTTTTAAACCACATATTAGCATCTTGGTATTGAAAATCGTCACCCATAGTCAGTAATATATTGTTACTTATGTAACTTTCTGACATTCTTTTTACAATTTCTAAGAAATTTTGTACCTGTTGATAGAAAAATTTTCTTAAAAAATAGCTAGTATCATGAATCTAGGAATACCCAGACGTACCAACGGAAACTAACAATCGATGCACACAAAGTAAGTCAGCTCGCTATATTTACGCACGCGTCAATTTCAACACATTCATACCACAGTAAGTCTTCCAACCGTCAGTACGCTACGAAGTTCCGCTCACGCATACATACACGGTCGCCATTGCAGTGCTTCATTGGTTGTTCAATGACAGGGAGTCTAGAGTATTTATTACGTCTGTGGCTAGCATGTTAAAAAAAAATCAATTACCTTCCACAGTGTCTGCTGCAAATGAGAATAACTGAAAACATACTCGGCTCACACTGAAACTATACTCAAAGTTGAAAGTGTAATTATATAGGTGTTTAAAAAAAGTTTTTCTAAAGGAGATGATGTAGGGTCGAAGGTATGAACCGTGCCCTGTATAAAAGAACCATAAAATAAATAAGTTCCGTGAGTCTAACAAGAGTCTTCTTCTTCTTCTTCTTAGTTAATGCCGTTCTCTGCATTTAAAGCAATTTCGCCAGAGTCGAGTATTCTGTTCGTATTTTTAATAAAAAATAACAAGAATAGGCAGCGTAGTACGGTTATTGTGGAGCTTTTTCAAAATACCGCCAGAAACCACGACATTCCACGCGCGCCATTTTGAAAAAACTCCTAACAAGAGTCAAATTTGACTTTTGATCTTGACGTTTTGTAGCAGCTGTACCGTTTTGACGCATGCAAACTTCACCTTCCTCTCCCTGAACATTGGGAATACGTAATTTTATACAATCATTGTTTTTTAATTGGTCCAAAGACGTGGTGCATGAAAACAATTTTCATAGCTCCCGGCATTTTTCACAAAGCGATACTTACATATGCGTCCTTATTTTTCCATTGTTTCGTCGCAACCAATACACGCGAATTAATTATTAACCAAATAAAAAAATCTTAACATAAAAAAAAAAACAGCCAAGTGCAGATCAGACTGGCATGGCGTCTTGAATGTATCTACAGTTTTAAACGTACATAATAATACATGGGACATCCACACAACGCCATCTAGTCCCAAAGTAAGCAAATATTATGCTCGTAATATACATACATAAATATTTTACACCCAGACACGGAACGAAATAAACATGTTTATGCACACAAATATTTGTCCCAGGCGGGAATCAAACCCGCGAACTTTGGCTCTGCAGTTAGAGTCTCTAACCACTTAGCCATTCGGTCAGAGGTACCACGAGTGATATTGCCCAGCGATTCCAGAGATTAAGATAAGATGAAATGTAAATAGGTAACTTTTTATTTAATCTGAATTTTTTTAAATTAAAAAAAAAATTATCCAATCGTATTTAATTGTTTAATTATTTAATTTATAAATTGTTTTATCATTAATTCGCGTTATAAAAGGCAACGCAGATTCTTCTTCAAAGGCAACGCCGCACAAAGCGACTTTGCTTATTATTCGGCTCATCTGTACGATGAAAAGTAGAAATTTTAATATATACGTTTCCTTTCATATGTCAAACAATGAGCAATTGACAAAAAATTATTTGTTCCTAACATTAATAAATTGGAAGGTTCTGTTAAAATCCTTCGGGTACCTCCAAGGCGCGTTGTATATCATGAAACGACGACCGCTTAGCCTAGTGGGCAGCGACCCTGCCTGCGAAGCTGGAGGTCCCGGGTTCGAATCCCAGGTCGGGTCAGTATTTATATGATGAATATTAATACTGGCACCGGGTCTTGGTTGTTATATGTATGTGGTGTCTTCGCTTGGTACCCAAAATACAAGCTAATGCTTAGTTTGGCACCTAGACGTTGTTGTGATTGTATGTGTTATTATTATTATTATCATAAAAAATGCAGCGTAAATTAAATAAATACTTTCATATATTTAAAAGATACTGGATTTAAATGTTATGGAGTGGAGACCACGCCACGGTAAACGCAGCATAGGACGTCCAGCCAAAAGATGGAAAGATAACCTTGTAAAGGTGGCGGGAGGACGCTGGATGTAGGCCGCTACCAGCAGGTCCTATTGGAAATCAATGGGGAGGCCTATGTCCAGCAGTGGACTTCCTATGGCTGAGATGATGATGATGATGATGATGATGCTGATAAGCCAAAGCATGTCTTTTTAAAACTGTCTTGCCATTTCATGCATATTCATTCCACAAAAACTCACTCAATCAATTTATCCAAATTTTTATACCACATTCTAGCGTCTTGATATTGGAAATCTTCACCCATTGTTATTAAAATATTATTCGTTTTATATCCTTTAGACATGTTTCTACATACATGTATAAATTCTTTTACCTGTATAATAAAATTATTATAAAATAATTGAAGCCCACAAACTGTGAGGAATCTTCAAGCTCCAACCTACGTACTCAGTGTACTCAAATCTTGCTCGCACAAATTTTGCCTTTGACATCTTTGTATAGTTTGTATAGTTGTAAAGGTTGATTGGAACTATACGTGGAAACGATCATTTGAGGTTATCATCAGAAGACGCGTAAGTCTCCAGCGCATGAGGCAAGAATCAGTTTAATACAGCACATAAGTATCTTAAATTGGGATTTCATTGTTTCAAATTGTTGCATTATTTATAAATACGTATTTATGCTATTTTCCTATCTATGTAATGCGTAAAACTGCAATCGAACTGGTGGTTCTTTTAGAGGATCCTATTTACGATGTCAAACATTACGTAAGCATTGACAGAGGGGGGGGGGTGTTTACTTTGATGATATTAAGGGGAGGGGGAGGGGGGGGGTTGAACTGCGATTGTATCAGCAATGAATACTGTCAAGGTACAGTATTCATTGCTGAACTGAACAGATACACACCATTCATGGATTCAAGTGTCATGGACTGAGGATAGTTAAATTACTATCTATAATATTAAAAAAAAAAACACAATAAAGAAGTTTCCCTTACTTATGATTAATTGTGAAAAAATTAACGACTTTTGTAAATATATAAATTTTGCTTACGTTTAAAGAGTAACTTAGGTAACTTTGCTTACTTTCACTGACAAGAATATTTGAACGCCCCCCCTGATGTCCTTAACTGTAAAACATCCTGTTCTGAAGAAGAGAAAGCTGCTTCAAGATTCCTCTTATTTTAGATAAACACATCTATTGTTGCACTCTCTAGTGGCCTATAACCGTAAAATGTTTAACAACTTGTTGGAATGTGATACTTATGTAAAGCGAAAAATCGTACCAAAATCAACCCAGGTTTTCAGACAAACAAATCTCATGCAGCACCCCCTTGGTGGACTATCAACAGAAAACATGTCTCAAAACTTGCTTTGAGGTGACACCTATGTAATGCCGAAAAGCGCATCGAAATCGGTTCAATACTTCTTAAGGAAAATAGTAACCATTTATGTCAATGATAGTAACACACAAAAAACGCACCAAACACACACACACACACACACACAACCTGTGACCACAATCTATCGTCTTCATTCCGTCGTGTAAATATTTTCATTTAATTCAGACATAGTCTGTGTGCTGATGATTCAACCCGTAGACTGTGTAAGCGACAGGTCATTCACACATGGCTTAGATCCAGTCGCGCAATTATTAGTGCTCGTGACTTTCCGTGATCTGTGCTACGATTAGCTAATACCACTTCTTGTGTCACGTGCCAAAGTACATGAAACATACATGATGTTACATTATTTTTATTTTCATTCAAATTTTATATATGTATGGATAATACGTATTGGGATATTACAAACTGACATATTTTTTTTAAAACGAAACTGCAGTTGTATATTACGGACGGACTAGGGAGTTGTAAATGTTTTTAAGCCGTGCCCTTATGGAGTAAGCATAAAATAAATTTCTATAAAACATGGGTGCTCTAGAGGGGTTAAGTGTACGTTCGGGTGCGACAAAACGAAAAAAGCGTCGTGTGCCTAATCGAGTGTCAAAATTGAATCTCGTTTGGTCGCCTCAAATGCATTGTAATGCTAGCTCCAGTAGGACACAGCGCGAATACACCGATAGCTCTATAGCACAGACCCTTAGTGTGTCTGCACCCTAATAAATACCAAGACATACTCACCCTTTCATCTACATTGTACATAGACGATTCCGGATCGTCTACTATAGGCTCATCATTGCATAATACGTCGAAGCAAAAACCACTTGGCGGAGAGTATCTGTTATAAAGGACACCGGTGAATATATCCGTAGATTTACCTGAAATTAAAAAAAAAAAACAATTTCAGTATGGATATATTAATGTATCATACCATCAGCCCGTTAATGCCCCACTGCAGGGGCTTCGGCCTCTCCTCGGGATAAAGAGTCTTGGAGCTTAATCTACCATGTTGTTCCAGTGCGGGTTCGTGGATTGTAACGACTGCTATCTATTGGTGGCACCCGGGACTGACGGACTAACGTGCTTTACGTAATTTTACGTAATGAATGCCTTCCATATCCTATGAAACCATTACCTTGACCATTTTTGGGTTACTAGTCGTGTGTGACGTATTTGGCGTATTTTAAGAATGGCATTTCCATGATCTTGAGTGAAAAAAAAAGTGTCATAGTAGCCAAGCGGTGGCGAGCTTATTTCTTACCTATCCGTAGACATATAACCTGCATGTGTTAAATGATGTGGCAAAATTTTGTATTGCAAATAAATTAAATAAAAAAACTACGATACCTCAAAAACCACACGTACCTAAATCATCGTCTCCCCTCCACACCATCTCCATGTTCTTGTTTCTCAACCTGGCCTCCTTGTCTTGGTAGTCTATCCTTCCCAGGAACAAGCCCTTATAACCCATTTCAGCCAAATTCGAGGCCAGTTCTCTAGAATGACCGAATGGATCGATTTGCCAAGCTACGCGCGGTAAGCCGCAGCGGCCAAAAGTGTCGTTCAGTTTTCTGAAAAAAAAAAAAAAACATATTTCCTTCACTCAGGCAGACCAGCAATAATTTATTTGAATGTCTTTTGAATTTTATTCATTAATTTTTAATAACACCTTGTTGGCGTACAGTCTGGGAAACTACCTATATTAAAACTAATTCACCAATTTTTTTTTTTCATAAATCCAAATTAATAATACCTTTTTTTTAAATAAACTAAATATTTTTTGTATTCTCTCCCGACGCTCGTGGTAGTGATCGCCGGAAAGTGTCCTCTGCCCCACCGCACCGCTTGTACCCACTTGTGTCGCCAATTTATCGCGAAGATGTTCTACTTATAAAATCTTAACCTATTTTGGTATTACTCGCTATAATAGCAAATAATAAAAATAAAACTAAATTAAAATTAAAGGGGGTCCCTAAACATGTTTTTTTCGACGTTTTTGATGATTGGTGTTTCTTAGATCATTGCTTACTCTTGAAATTTTCACGGAGTATGTACATACTCCTATGGCCGCTATAATAATAATAATAATAGGAATCAAAGGGGGTGGTCATACTATAAACATGTTTTTTTATATTGTACGGTGGTACGGAACCCTTCGTGTGCGAGTTCAGCTTACACTTGGCCGGTTATATTTTGTAAACACTAAAGTCAGTAATTGTCGTGATATCCCGAGCGCAGCGAACCTGTTTCAAATCTATAAGGCCATGTGACCGTGGTTTGAATCCGGGCGTGTACCCAATGAGCTCTCCGTGCCTCGGAGAGCACGTTAAGCAGTCGGTCCCGATTGCTGTCAATAGATAAAGGTCGTTACAATCTATCAACCCGCATTGAAGTAGCGTGGGCGACTTAAGCTCCAAGCCCCCTCATCTTGAGGGGAGGCTTAAGTCCCTGCAGTGGGGTATAAAAAAGGCTGATGGAAAGTCCGCCCGCGAATTCGTCCGCTTGTTACACTGAGTATTTAAGTGTATCAATTGTATGCTTCTCATAATACAAGCATAATATTTGCTTATTTAGGCACTAGATGGCGCTGTGTGGGATGTCTCAGGTATTATTATTATTATTATTATTAATGAGCCAAACATAAACAGAGAAAAGGCGACCGCTGCTGTAGGCAGAGGAGTGTCCTGTCGGTGGCCGCTGACCGACACAATTATCAGAGACGACGGGTTCAGAGTGCCAAGGATACTTGCCGCGTTGCCATGCTGTATTGCGACACTCATCCTCTGAACAAAGTATTCCTTGCTTAAAGGATCACCTGTCAACAGACGCAGCGCGACACCCAAATCATGAGCAAATACTTTAGCATCCTTCGACCAGGGACCCATCGTCTCGACAGCGAAAGGTATGAATTGGTAACGATTTAAAAGTTCTACGTGCTTGGCTATTTCCTTACGAGCTGCTGACTCGGCAGCTGCTTCAGTTGTTTTTTTTTTTGATGTATTTTTTATATAACTTTGGCACAAAATATTCACACAAGTTACATCCCAAACAAGAGCTCTACCATTTTTGAAAGGAATCATGGATACGCCATCTGGTCTCTTGCCATCATCCCGAAAAATACCTGGGGGCTCAAGACAGGAAAATATCTTTTTAAACGACAGTGCGTCCAGTGTGTAATCTTATATATAAAAATGAAGCTTTTTACATGTCTCGCTAAAACTCAAAAACGGTTGGACCGGTTTGGCTAATTTTGATTTTGAAATATTTCTGGAAATCTAAGCAAAGTTTAAAAGGTGAGAAAATGTGAAGAAATTGCAAGGAAAAACAACAATATAGTAAAAACAACAACTTCTTTTTCCCATACAAACTGTTTGTACCTGTCAAACAGGGAGCGTTCAAAAATCAATTTCTTTACTCTTTTGTTCGGCTATCTCAGAAACGGCTCTAATTATTTATATGAAATTTTGTATTTAATAGATAGTTATCATTCCAAAATAGGTTTCTAAATAAGTTTTATGGTTATTATACACCAGGGAGCACTGCAGTAAATGTGCATCTTCAAAAAGACTGGATTGATTTTGATACGGTTTTTTGCATTATATAAGTGTCACCTGCGAATAGACAAATAAGTTGAGCAGTTACGGACCACCAGTGGGGCGCTACAATAGATATGTATCTTCAAAACGGCTGGGACGATCTTGACTCAGTTTTTTATGTTACATAGATATCACCTAAGAGCAGATTCTTAGATAAAGGTTCTTAGGTGGACATGAGCCACCAGGGGGCGCTGCAATGAATACATTTCTCTAAATCGGCTGGGAGGATCTCTACGCAGTCTTGTGCGTTATAAATATTTCACCCAAGAGGATGTTCTTAGGTAACGTTGCGGTCATGGGCCACCAGGAGGCAATGCGATAGATATGTTTCTCCAAACAGTTGGGAGCATAATGACCCGGTTTTTTGTGTTACATAGATATTATCTAAGAGCAGGTTCTTAGATTGGGATTGCATAGCTATGAGCCACCCAGGGGCGCTGCAATAAATACGTTTCTCCAAAATGGCTAGGAGGATTTTGACGTGGTTTTTCGCTTTACATAGATATCACATAAAAGCAAGATTTTAGATATAGATTGTAGTTATGGGCTACCAGGAGGCTATAATAGGCCAGGCTATAATACATATAAGTTATAAACTGTTCTGAGTTTTGAGGCGGTACGAAGTTCGCTATATCAAGTAATAAAAATAAAACAAAGTTAAAAACTAAAGGGGGTCCCCATACAAGAAACAAACAACATGTTTCTTGTATGGGGACCCACTTTAATTTTAAATCTTATCCTATTTTTATTATTTTGTAATAGCGGTCATAGTAGTACAAAATCTGTGAAAATTTCAAGCTTAAACATTGATCTCACAAACACCAATCACTAAAAACGTCGAGAAAAACACGTTTCTTGTATGGGGACCCCCTTTAGTTTTTAATATTGTTTTATTTTTATTACTTATTATAGCGTGCATATAGTAGGTACATATTCCTTGCAAATTTTAAGGGTTTACCTATTACGGTTCAGATGATACAGCCCTATGACGGACGGACGGACAGCGTAGCCCTAATAATAGGGTTGCCGTTTCCCGTTGGTACCCTTTGTGTACGGAGCCCTAAAAACTATGTTTCATTTGCTGTGTTGTAAGTGTAGTTTCATGTCAGTTGGCGCGACCTGTAATGTAAGCCATAGATAATCTGTAATTGATCTGACAGAATTATTTTTGCGATTACTGTGAAAGATTATTGTAGAACTAATGGAAAACACCTCAATAAATAAAAAAATTACTTGAAATGGTCACACTGTCATTTGACAGCCGTTTAAAAGGGGAATCACCTGGTGAATTTATTTACTCGCCTACTTGACTTCATTTTTGAAAAGACATAAGTGTAATGTGCGACAGAGAGAGAAACATAATCATAACCTTTTTGTATTGTTTGTGGTATATAATTAGTTATTCGTGCATGGTCATTAGTGGTGTTCATAGTTATTACATAGGTCATTAGTCATATTACTCTATGTCATTAGTGTCATATCCAGTCACATCAAATAACATCACGATCACGTACACGTACATTAGATCATTAGACTATGAATCAAATCAGTGACAAGACATCAATACATGAACAATACCTACATATATAGAGAATTTTAGTTTTTTGTCCATGGTAATTGTGGTATAAATTAAATAATAGGTATTGTATATTTGTATCAATTTGTATTGCTGGTGTGGCAACGTGATTGTAACTTAGTACTAAATTGTTTGAAATCAATGCCTTCGAGGTTATATTCAATTTTATGAATATGATGGTGATAAGGTAGCTGTAATAGATAGAGCCTCAATTTAAAGTTGTGAAGTTAAAATACAGTATTATTAATATTTTAAACAAGATTGTTAAAATGGCGTGGTGCTTTTGCTGTTGGAAATATGAACCATCAATCATAGATGACGAAAGAACAGTGCTTTTGAACGACAGTGATAACATTATTGATTGTGAAAATTCTGTAGAACACCCGAATACAACAAAAACTGAAGACTTTACTGAAAACTCAGAAATAGACGACAATAGCGTTGTGAATATTACTGAAGCTTCTGTTAAAGTGACAGATTCAATAAAACCAACAACTCCAACAAAACCCACGGATTCAATAAAACCCACAGGTTCAATAAAACCAACAGATCCAATAAATCCTACAGATTCAATAAAACCAACATCTCCAACAAAACCCACTGATTCAATGAAACCCACAGGTTCAATAAAACCAATAGATCCAATAAATCCTACAGATTCAATAAAACCAACAACTCCAACAAAACCCACGGATTCAATAAAACCCGCAGGTTCAATAAAACCAACAGATCCAATAAATCCTACAGATTCAATAAAACCAACAACTCCAATAAAACCAACAACTCCAACAAAACCCACGGATTCAATAAAACCCACAGGTTCAATAAAATCAACAGATCCAATAAAACCCACGATTCCGGCAGAAGTAAATTTTTCAATTATATCATTGCCAGAATCATATCTCATCAAAGAAGATTCATATTTTAACGCTGATTTCAAAAGGTGGCTTAGGAACGGCCAAATTTTCATCAGACCTGCCTTAAGCTATAAAATAGCAGACGTTACCAATATATTTGAGGGTATCACGTCAGATTCTATGAATTGTCTCCAAGAATATGAGATGTTCGCTTCTTTAAAAAGTAGAAATAGTCTATCAAATATGGTCCATAATTCATTACAAATAGAAACATGTAGTGTCAAAGAAGTAGCAAGTACTTCGGTTACCAATAACACTGTGAAAAGTAAATCAAATGCTCCTATCAAAAAGAGCATAAATAACAGATTTTTGAAAAATGTCAACATTTTAATGAAATATGATTGGTGTATATTGAACAAAGAAATACATCTATATTCTAAAAACTGGAATACTTTAGTCGGAAGTCGGAAGAAAAGTTTCTGTATTCTTTGTGATACTTCAGCAAATTTTGGACACAGAAATGCTCCGTCACATATATCACTACTAAAGAATAGTAGAAATAAAATTTTAGCTGAGTACGGATCAAATATTATAAGAGAGGTCAGTTTTTTTTTTTAATGATTTTATTGTATGTTTATTACTTAATGACAATAAATTAGCAACTAGATAGATTGAGGTAATATTTACTCCACTGGTAAGTTATAAATAGATCATGCTAAACTTCTTGCACCCTCTGGCTTTGACTATATAATGTATGAATAAAGAGTTGGCGTTCAAAAACAGATAAAAATATCACCTGACTGTTCAGTTATAATTCATGCATACAGACAATTCGTATATAGTTTGTATGGCACAACACCGAGACTATGTGATATATTGAGTCACACACACAAATATGTAAGACTGGCTTATCATTTTTGCTGACTTTGTATTGCGAAGGTCCATCCATACATTATATAATCAAAGACCTCAAGTAGCTTCGAAATAGTTGATCTGAGAAGCCAATTTTTTTATTGTATAAAATTATTTTTTCCGTACAATCATTGATAAAACTTGATTTTATGACATATTACTGTGTCATATAATAAAGGCGCACTGTAAATACCTAGATTACATTTTTACTATTAACAAGACCCATTGATTGGTGAGCCAGGGCATCTAGGCATTCTACCTTACAGTTTGGTAGGTACAAAGCAACCAGTAGAGGTATTAATTTGAGATTAATATCAGATCTATCCCATCTCCCATATTCCATTTTCTTTTCCCAGAACCATCCCATAACACAAAAATTAAGCACCTGATTCAACATAATTAAAAAATAAGGTCAATTATGGCACATATTTTGACACTTTGGTAATTAAATCAGAACTTATAGGGTACTTCCCGCTGACTTAAAATCATGAAATTTGGAAAGACCAAGGTCTCACAGCACAAGTAAAGGGAAAAATCCAAAAATTGTTAGTTTGTAGTTATATAACATAACTTTTTTTTTTTATAATTTTTAAAGTGATATATCTATGTGTCATCTGCCAGTGAAGAGCTATGAATATGTTATATAATTACTTGGCCGGTTTTTAGGGTTCCATACCCAAAGGGTGGGTACCAAGGGAACCCTATTACTAGGGCTCCGTCCGTCCGTCACAGGGCTGTATCGTCTGAACCGTAATAGGTACACACTTGAAATTTTCATGGAGTCTGTACTACTATGCATGCTATAACAACAAATAACAAAAATAAAACAAAGTTAAAAACCAAAGGGGGTTTCCATACAACAAACATGTATTTTTCGATGTTTTTGACGATTGGTGGTTGTGAGATCATTACTTACACTTGAAATTTTCATGAGATATATATAACCTACTATGGCTGCATATAGCAAATAAAGTTGAAAAGTGGTCCACACACAATTAACATGTTTTTTTATATATTGTACGCTGGTACGGAACCCTTCCTGTGCGATTCCTATTCGCAGTTGGCCGGTTTTTTATATTAAGTACTTATTTTTGTCATCTGCACACAACTGAAAACATTTTTTTACAGATACAAAAAGACAAACTGTATCACTGTGGCATTTGCAACGAAAGTTTTCCAAAGGAAACAATCATCACTCATTTACAAACTGAAACACATCTGAATGAATATGATGAATCGAGAAAAAGATGTGCAGTGATTTTGGGTATGTATAAAATGAGGGTATCTCAACATGTTTTTATAGGCTACAAGCCATGGCCCCCACTAGGGGGGGGAGGTGACAGAATTCTAGCCTAGGGGCCCGGGCATCCCTTGTGCACTCTCAGTGTTGTCTTATTTCTACTTCTTTTAGAAAACTTTATAGAGGCCTGTCAATAATTTTAGCGTGGGGCCCGGTTCTAAGATGTGGGGGCCATGCTACAAGCATAGGCGAAGGCCACTACAATGGGGCACATGACTTTTTTTTTATTACTATTTTATAGGATGGAGTTTCCTAAATATATCATAACAGTATAATTTAAAAAAAAAATCTTCAATAACAGAGTTATGAATGTTTCTAAATGTCTTCTTAGACAGAGCGTGCAATACCGCACGGCGTATGTATTTACCTGTGACATCAAGATATTTAAAATAATTTTAAATTTGGTTTTTTTATAATATTTAAATTTTTGCTTATAATTTCCATATTCTTCAACCGAATATAATTTTGTTTATAGATTTTGTTTTGTCAGTCGCCCGCGCGTTCTCACTCTATTTTTTTGGCTTTATATATCTGAGTGAGTATCTTTATATACTGAGTGAAACTAAAAAAACATTATTTTTAACTAAGATAATATTAAAAGGAAGGTGATGAAAAAATCATACTCTATAATGAATGAAATTTGCAATTATCTATCACCACATATACCGGCTGTTTGGCTGAACATAGTTCTATTTTCAACATGTTTTACTCGGTAACCGTTAGTTTACCAACGGTATTGTGTGAAATCATTGATTGATTTACCCAAATTTTTATCTATAAACAGCTAGAGTTATAGTTTGCAGTTAATTTTCAATTTTAATATTTCACAGATATAAATCCCGAAATGCAACATATGCCAGAAATAAAAAAAGAAAAAGCGCTAAACTACGAAAATAAATATTTTAACGATGTTCAAGTGCTGAAAAGCAAATATTATGGATATGTGATTAACGATGAAATATATTTGGATACCAAAAACTGGCACACGTTGGTGGGGACTAAAGCAGAACGATTTTGTCTGATATGCGATGTACCATCGGTTGGGTACCATAAGAAGAATCCGGCTCATTTGTCAGGACTTGACAACAGCAAGAATAAAATTTTAAGGTGCTACGGATTGAATATTATAAGAGAGGTATTCTTTTTATATATTTCAATTATTTATTTATTTATACGTGAAAGATAGTTAATAATAATATCTAACTTTGTTTCAAACAAATATCCATATGTACACAAAGAAAAATCCAGTCTCTTCTAGAAGCCTCCGCTGTGTGTCTGTCCGTCTTTCAGACGACTGTGTCATCTCAACCACAATATGTAGACACATGAAATTTTCAGAGTGTGTATTAACTAAGGCCGCTACCAACAAATAATAAAAATAAAATAAAGTTAAAAATTGAAGGAGGCCCCCATACAAGAAACATGTTTTTTTATATTGTCCGGGGTACGGAACCCTTTGTTTGCGAATTCGACTCGCACTTAGCCGGTTTTTTATTTGATTATATAGTTATTTCCATTCTATCTGCCCTTGTTATACCTCACTGCAGGGGCTTAGGCTCCCCTCAAGATGAGGGGGCTTGGAGCTTAAATCCACCACGCTGCTCCAATGCGGTTCGCGGATTGTAACTACCGCCATCTATTGACAGCAACCGGGACCGACTGCTTAACGTGCTCTTCGAGGCACGGAGTCAGTGACAGCTAATGTACTGAAGTCAGAAAAAACTCATTGGTACACGCCCAGATTCGAACCACGACTACACGATCTTATAGACTTGAAACAGTTTCGCTGCAGCTCGGGCTATCACGACACTTTGTTATTTACACTAATTATTTCACAATATCATTTTCTTTATACGGCATTAACTTAAATGAATTAAATTATTTAAAATTTGTACCTAATAATATAGTGAAAGAATCGGTTAAATGCAATCACAGATATTTTTTTTACTTTACAGATAAAAGAAGATGAGTTGTACCACTGCGGCATATGCAACGAAGCGTTACAAAGCAAAGAAGACGTAAAAATTCATTTGCAAAATAAAAAACATCGGGGTAAATTCTTCAATTCTAAAATTAAGCTATAATAGTTTTAAACACCACAAAATAAGGCTGAATAGTAAATTGTACACTTTTTTTTTATTTGTACTATTTTTTATACCTTTTTTAATTATAAGTTTTTTAATTATTTAAGGGACATTAAATAAGTAATTATATTTTTATAACTAGGTACTAGATGCATATCTACCCTATTGAAATATGAGTTATTTTATCAAAGTTATTGAATAAATACAAATGAAAACATTTTCTTGATGAGTAAGAACCTAAATTTTTTAGGTTTTATTTGATTAAGATATTATTACTGTAATATCTACTTAAAGAAAGATGTTGACAATTCTTTGCTTTTGAGGAATATTTGCCAAATACAGTTATGTGTTAATTAAATATTGTCAAGAAAAAAAAATTACTTAATTTCATTAATTGGGACATTAAAAAATTTCCATTTTAATCGTGCAAAATTATTCCCGAATTCGTGCAGAAGTAAAATATAGAGGAAAAACATTAAAATATTTAAAAAAAAATATAACTCATCTTTCATAGACATGAATATAGTAACGCTATTTTATTTATAATTATATTTTGAATTCAAACTCATCAAAAATTATGAACTGGAGAATGGGGCGTGTCACGCAAAACTTTTCTAGATAGCGCTCTCGGCGAAGGTATAGTACCAATCAAACTTTATGGCGGATCGGAATACAATGACTTATGCCTATGTTCACATCCGCCATAAAGTTTGATTGGAACTGTACCTACTATCATGGTTCTATATGTGCGGTGTAAAGATGCAATAATTATACAGCAAAGTGATAAAAGGATCCCGAAAAACGTACAGAGGTTATTAGGAGTAGCTACCTACGAGAAAGAATGTTGTCTTTATAATACATTTCCTAGCAACAGCTATTGTCCATGTACTTTATAAAATCAAAATAAAATTGATCCTAATATATGTATATACAAAGGAAACCATACTGTGTATAAATAAATTACACTTTGCAAAGTACAATCTTAACACCTCACACCCAGATTGGCGATGCTAAATTTGCTGCCAATAGAATGTATGGGAAACGTCAAGAACTGCACGTATTAATACGTAGTGTTCATATAGTATTTGGTTTCATAGAATAATTGAAGACATGAGTGACCAAAGGTCATATCTGCAAAAAATCAGAAACCTGTTTTTTCGGTGTAACAAAGGTTTCATGATGCACTTAATCTATTCCCAAAGCTATAAGAGCGGTTTCTTTTATAATTTTTAATTAATTTTGAAGAACAAGTAGGAAATGCACAAGGTTCATATTAAGAGAAACTTTAAACTCTGTTTTCTCAAAATGTCTATTTTGTGAGTTACGACCTTTGGCCACTCATGTCTTCAATTGAAAATTATACATATCGCTTGTACGTACCACGTTTTAGATTTATTGAAATAGTATATAAGAAACAAAAAAAAAAATTAGAAAATAAATATTTTATTTCAATTTATGTGATTGTGAAAGTTCCGTAGTACGCCAAGGAATCCATTTACGTCTGTCTGTCTGTCTGTTCGTATATGACAGCCATTTTGACTAGTAGGTATACTATTAGTGATATAAAGTTATGACCACTTTAAAAAGGCGTGTATTAGAAAAAAATAATTTTCCTAGTACAATAACGTAAGTGTAAAAAAATTTTCACATAGCCACTCAAGTGGGGTAACGACGAATTTTATAGTACATTATGATGCAAGTACAGTAAGCTGCATATTGTAGTCGAGGTGTTTATAGGCACGAGGTGAAGCTGAGTGCTTATAATAAACTGATGACTATAATAGCCAGCTTACTGAGTACGAGCATCATACGACGTTTTTCAATTTATTTGCGATTAAAATTAGGTAGATACTTCAAATGTAATAATGGCGGGAGCTAAGGGCGCCAGTTGTTTTTCGCAGTTTACGCATGCGTTACAAACGGAATGCTCGTTTGTGATTGGTGTAAAGTAAAAAGGCTTAGTACTGTAAAATGCATTACGGTACAAATTTAGATGTCATAAAGACCGTATTAATAGCAAATGTATTGAAAAAATCATTATAAAGTCTTTTCATGGTTTTCGTAATTAGATTCCGTTTACGAAACATTTTGCTACAAAATAACGTTTTTACGTTAGCTGCATGTCACTTTAACTCTTGAACCATTCATCGTCCCGAAAAATCGAAAACATTAATAGTACAAAATCATTAGGAAAATTATCACAACCATGTAGATTAAACTAGTTCACGAGTTACAACAAACTCTTTTGGTTAATTAGTTTTTGTTGGTGTGGCTACAGAACCTTATTTTATGCGTGACCCGACACACCTGACTGATTTTTGTGTTAGTTTATGTGATTATTACCAAATTTACTGTTTTGCCTAATAATAAATATTTTTATACTTAAAGGACCACATTTCATTTTTTTAATCCCTGAGAGAAAAGTACGCTATTGTATTATAAGAAGACGTGAGTGGTGGACGAAGATGAATATCGATACAAAATCATTCGATAGAACCCTTATAACATCGATTCACGGCATAATTTGGAAGCTGTTAAAGGTGTATAGTTCCAATCAAACTTTATGGCGGATCGGAATACAACGCTTCATGCGTGCTTACGCAAGTTCAGTCATATGCCCCTCGCTCCACTGCGTCCCGCTACGCCTAAAACTGATTACTGCGACGCGACTTGTGCCTATGTTCACATCCGCCATAAAGGTTGATTGGAACTGTACTACAGTTGACACCCTCGGCGCCAACGAAAGTGTCAAACACAGTGTGGTTCATTTTTGAACACACGACTCGATATAAGTCATGTACGCACACGTTTTCAATTTATTTTATATATTTAGAATTCAGCTCTGGACCCAGGCGGTTTTTCTGGTGGTTTTGGGTTGTGGATCCGATCAATAATTTTTGAGAAATTTTAAATTAGACTTTTATGTATCCTTTCCATCAGCCCTTTTATACCCCACTGTAGGGGCTTAGGCCTCCCCTAAAGATAAGGGGGTTTGGAGGTTAAATTCACCACGCTGCTTCAATGCGGGTTGGCGGATTGTAACGACCGCCATCTATGGACAGCAACCGGGACCGACAGCTTAACGTGCTTTCCGAGGCACGGATTTTTTTTTAATATATATTTTTATGTATATTATGGCATAGTTTTTTATTAGAAAAAAATCAAATTGAACCGTTTTCTTAATTAACATGAGTAGCTTTTAGAGGAATGAATTAAAACAATTTTGACAGAAAAAATACAAATGGAGCACTTTGTCGAGACCTGTTATCAGTGTTGCCAGATTTTAATCGGGATTTGTATGCGAAAATTTAAAAAAAAAAGCGCGTTTTCGTTAAAAAATTTGGGACAACAAAAAATTACGAACCATTTATTATTTACTTATTGATTTTATAATCACTCTAAATTATAAATTTGACTATAAAATTAAAAAAAAAAACAATATTTTTGTTTTATATTGTCCAAATGATATCACTTGTAATATATTTTTCTTGCCTTTCAAAAATTTATGAAAATCCATACATGACTCGAATTCAAAATTCAATTGCACCAAATTTGCAATTCTAAAGGAATTCCTGAATTATTTAATAATTTCACCATTTTTCAGATTATGTTTCGATTCAGTTTAGGTTGTATTCAGTGAATAGACCAACTGTAAACAACTATATTTCTATTAGATTTCGTTAGAACTTTCACGTAATGATCGGGACAGCTGACGTCCCGTGCGGGACACTTAATCGGAGCCCTAAAATCGGGGCGTCCCGCAAAAATCGGATTGTCTGGCACTGTGATGCTCTCATAGATGCTCTAATTGTTTTGCCCTCCACAGTTACGCCTACTCTTCCACCAAAATTTTTATACCATTCTGAGCAACGTCTGCGTATCATTTTCTTCCCGACTTTATTTTTTATGAAATAATACTTCTCAACCACCGGCCTTCTCACAGACACTTGAAGATGAAGGTCCTGAACTTTCTCTGACTTCCTGAGATGTTTCTCCAGCATTTCCATAATAATTTTTTCGTGAAATTCCGTGATTGTTAGTTTTTACCGGTTGCTTCTCAGGTTGCTTATTGATTATGCAGAAAATAAGCATTTACTGTGATACAAAGGTTCCCCACCGTATTTCAAAGAAAAGAAATTTTACAACGTTGGACTTTGCCCAATATATATAGATAGCCCAAAGCGCAACGAACCCATGTCTCAAATTTATAAGGCCATGGGGTCATGGTTCGAACCCGGGCGTGTACCAATGTTTTTTTTCTAACTTAACTACATTAACCATCACTGACTCCGTGCCTCGGAGAGCACATTAAGTAGTCGGTCCCGGGTGCTGTCAATAGATGGCGGTCGTTACAATCCCCAACCCGCAGTGGAGCAGCGCGGTGGATTTAAGCTCCAAGCCCCCCTCCTCATACTGTGGAGGCCTAAGCCCCTGCAGTAGGGTAAAAATGGTCTGATGAAGTGGACTTTGCAATCTTCGTAGCCATTTGATCACTTATGTCGATCGAAGATTTTCCATTATAATTAAAGCTTCGCTTAGTTTGGGACTAGATGGCGCTGTGTGAGATGTCCCAGGTATTATTATTATAGTCCACAATACATACTGGCTCAAATATAGATAGCTTTTTCTTACTTTTGGTCATGACAGTTTTCAGGGCAGACGTTTTAGTAGCAGATGTGTACCAATTTCGATACACAGAAAAAGTTTACAGTTATAAACTTTTTCACAGGCCAGTGTATCAAAAACGATACACATTACACACTAGAAAATGGGGGATGAAAAGGGGGATTTTGGGTTACAACGGTATACGCTATCGTTTTGTAAACACAATTATCAAACTATTTTATAATTTTAACCTCGATTTACTCGAATTTGACTAACGTCTTATTACATTTGATGTAATACTTACTGAAAAATGTCATCTCATTTTTTTTTTTTTTGTAAAAACAAAACCAACAAACAAAACAACAACTGGGATTTATGACTGTTTGTAATTATAAAAAAATCTTTGTGTATAGTATCGTTACACTAAAGCAATTTTTTTTGCGTGAAAACGTTGTTTGTGGTCCCAGGTACATAACTATCACTGACGCCATGCCTCGGAGAGTACGTTAAGCCGCCTGTCCCTGTTGCCATCAGCAGTCGTTAGAATACACCAACTCGCACTGGAGCAGCTTGGTACGCTAAACCCCAAGCCCCCTCATCCTGAGGGGAAGCTTAAACGCCAGCAGTAGCGTATAAAAAACGGCTGATGGAATAAAATTGAATGAAATATGATAGTAAAATATATATGAGACTCAAGTAGAAGGGAGGGGTTCGGATATATCATCACGATCGATCACGAGTGGGTAGGGGTATACCATACTATTAGCCCGTTAATGCCCCACTGCAGGGGCTTAGGCCTCCCCTCGATATGAGGGTGCTTGGAGCTTAACGCACTACGCTGCTTCAAGGCGGGTCGGTGGATTTTAACAACTGCTATCTGTTGATGGCAACCGGGACCGACGGCTTAACGTGCTCTCCGAGGCACAATCAGTGAAAGTTGTGTACATAAGTTAGAAAAAACCGATTGGTACATGTCCTGGGATTCGAACCACAGCCTTTTAAACAAGAAGCGGGCTCGCTCCTACTCGGATATTATGACATATCACGTATAATTATCGCGTTAATAATACCTAGGATATCTAACATTTGGCCATCTTGCCCCAAAGTAAGCAATATCATGCTTGTATTATGGATACTAAAAAACTGATATACATAAATTTTTTGTAAGACACAAATATTTTACACCCGGACATTAAGGAATATTGAAATATGCATATCAGTTGTCTTGTACCCCTAATACAAGCTTTGCTTAGTTTGAGACTAGATGGCGCTGTGTGGGATGTCTCAGGTATTATTATTAACTACGGTTATAATTTACCTCAATCCATAGGTGAACTGGTCAATTGTGCTCTGGTAATGGGTGGTCGCCTCGTCGTTCATACTCCACGCCCCGCCGACGAATTGCAGACGACCTTGGCGGACCAGCGCGTGTACCTTTGGGTGTCATTTAATGAATACAGTATTAGACATGGTATATACTTGGTGTTCGGCTGAACGTAGTCCAAACTTATAGAGCGTGTAGAGCTTACCGAACTAAATCAAAAGTTTCAAGTGAGTAAATGGCGCAAACTAGCGGTTACCGAGAGAAACATGTTTAAAAATTTTAAATAAATTTTTAACTTTGTGTATAGTTCGGTGAGCTCTACATGCTTTATAAGTTTGGACTACGTTCAGCCGAACACCCCGTATAAAAAACTAGTTCTACTCAACTATTCAATAAAGATGCATAAAAAAATGTTATAGACCGACGTCCTTGGCCGTTTTTATGGTTCTGTATCAACGAGAAAAGGAACCCTTAATATAGTATTACTTCGTTGTCCGTCATGACCTTGTCTTTCAGGAAGGTGTACAGGTATCAGTTGGAATTTAGATCTAGGGTCCCTCGGAGCTGTAAAAAAACAAGCTCAGAAGCTTAGACTTAGAGGTCGACCCATTTGTGCCGCATATATTCACACTCGCAAGTAAATCGGAACCTATAGGTTACTTCCCGTTGACTTAGAATGATGAAAGGCAAGAAGCAAGGGCTTCTAGCAAAACTGAACAAATTAATCTGAAAATTGTTTTCTAGCTATATCAACATTTTATAGCATATCAGCCCACTAATGCCCCACTGCAGGGGCTTAGGCCTCCCCTCAAGATGAAGGGGCTAGGAGCTCAATCCACCATGCACGCATCAACTGACGTACCTATATTTGGTGTGCGGCGTATATTTTTTTTCTCACATTTTTGTAGTCACAGCTAGGATCTCTATGTGCTTACCTTATGTCGTATATCGTCCGATTGCCTTGTCCACCATTTCCAGAAGAATGCCGTCTCCACGTAAATGAAACTGTTGATTGAAAGATATTGATCAATTTATATGATACCGATGTACTTAACCGATCTTATATATTAAAACTAAAGACTGTTGCTTTTACCGAAAATTATCTCAAAGATGGCGGGGCGGGAAAACAAGTTAAGGCTACCGTTAGGGAAGATTATATCATAGAAAATAGATGTGTAAAAAATTACTGAACATTCAAACCGTAAAAGAGGTGAGAATGGTATACTTATTAAAGTTAGGAATAAAAAAAATTGTTTTAAAGCGAATACCATAAAAAGCCGTTTCACAGATAATCTGCGTACTTATCTACTAAAGAAATATATATATATATTTAAACATCTAGTAACTATTTTTCAAGTTATTTCTCGGCCAAATAGCTAAAGATATATACAAAAATAATAATAATAAAAAATAAAACTAATCTAATAATCCACCCCTCGTCGCCCCCGACGCAAATGTGCCCATGACGCTCATCGCATTGCCGCGCTGAATTGCAATGGCAATTCTTTGCACCAGGAAGGTACCGGAACGGGGGTCGAGTCCCCTTTCTTTTAGACGACGGCCGATGCTCGCGACGAAACGTTTGGCTTCAATCCCCCAACAGCCAGCATCTTCCACCGCAAGAGGGACGAACAAGTATTTACTCTCCAGAGTAGAGTATATATATATATCTATACTAATATTATAAAGCTGAAGAGTTTGTTTGTTTGTTTGTTTGTTTGAACGCGCAAATCTCAGGAACTACTGGTTCAAATTGAAAAATTATAGTTGTGTTGGATAGTCCATTTATCGAGGAAGGCTATAGGCTATACTACATCACGCTACGACCAATAGGAGTGGAGCATCAATGAAAAATGTTGCAAAAACGGGAAAAATTATTCCTTTTGAGAGTTTCCGTCGCGCGCGCTGCGTAAACGGTTGATGTTAACCAAAAATCATGTATTACGGAATTGTTCCCCTTTAAAAGTTCTAACCAAAAGTCCGCGACAGCATATGTGTATCTTTTAAGGTTAACTTACTATAACCTTTTTTATAACAATCAAATTTGTTCTAACATTATGTACTATTTGCGAAGATGCTTTTTAAACGTGATATTAATCCTTATCAAATTAAATACGTTAGTTGTCTTAAGCATTTCATGCATATTATAATTGCCCTTTACACCATACAATTTAAAATAATATCTTAGCAGTTTTTATCGAAATATGAAAACTAAGCGGGAGAAAATAAATTCGCTGTCTGCCTCTGTTCGTTAACTTTTTACTTCCAAACCTTTGATACGCTTTTTAGTAATATCTTATTTTCTTATTATGTTATAATTTACTAATCTATATAATAGAAATACTTATTATAAAGCTGAAGAGTTTGTTTGTTTGAATGCGCTAATCTCTGAAACTACCAGTCGGATTTGAAAAATTCTTTTTGCGTTTGACTGAATCTAGCGGAGGGTTATAGGCTATATATATTAAAACGAACTGTCTGTCTATTCGAGCAAATCGGATTCGGCCAAAACTGCTTAACCGATTTTGATAAAACTTTACACATATGGAAAGAATGTAGTCAAAAGTGACATACAGAACTTTTTGTTTGTCTGTCTGTACGTCCATCTGTCTAAACCGATTTTAATGAAACATCACAAGTATGAAAAGAAGGTCGTTAAAACTAACAAATGTTACTTTTTGTCCGTCTGTCTGTCTGTACGTGTAAGGTCGTCAAAACTAACAAATGTTACTTTTTGTCCGTCTGTCTGTCTGTACGTGTATCTGTCTATTTGAGCTAATCTCCAAAACGGCTAAACAGATTTTAAGGAAACTTTGCAGACGGGAAAGAAGGTTGTCAAGAGATTTGACATTAGCTACTTTTTGTCCGTCTGTTTTTCTGTACGTCTATGTGTCTATTCAATTCAATTTTATCTATTCGAGCTAATTTCCACTATGGCTGAACAGATTTTATTGAAACTTTGCAGACGTGAAAGAAGATTGTCCAGAGTGTCATAAGCAAGTTTTTGTGTTTGTTGGTCTGTCTATCTGTCTGTCGTTTGTCCACACTGATCTATCAACTACTACAGCCAAAACTACTAAGTCTAGGAAGCTTATATTTGGAACATAGGTTTATTTTATAACGTGAGCATTAAGTTAAGAAAGGCTTTTTTAGAAATTTCAAACTTAAGGATGGGAATGGAGGGACTCAAATAATGACGTGTTTTAGGGTTTTTAGATTTCCACATTTTAAGGGTGGGAAACGGGAGATGAAAAATTGTATCGGTTTTTTTAAAGGGTGGAAGGGGAATGAAGATTGAAAGTTTGAATGGGTGTAACCAAAATTGGTTCCAGCAAAAAGTACGTATAAACCATCTCGAACGTTAATAGTACCTATAACAGGAATTCGTAGTCTACGCAAGCGAAGCTGCGGGCGGTCGCTAGTGTATATATTTTTATATATATACTAGCGATTTTAACGATTTTAACGTATAACGTATTTTATAGGTTTTCGAAATCAATCCATTATATTGTATATTCGTTATTCATTATAATATAAACGTTTATTTGTAGTAACAACCGTTATAACTTGTTCAATTTTGATGCTATTAACTTTTTATAATGCTCATTAGAAAGGTATTTTTAAGTACTTTAAAAAGTGTTCAGAAAGTGTATATCGTAAAATGCATCGGTTTCCCGTTATTTAAGTTTGAATACTTAGATTCAAGTACTCGCCGAAAAAAAATATACATACAATTACCTATAGCTCACTTTGAATTAATATTAGAAGGTTTTTCAAAGTAGAGATTTGTTTGTTTTTTATTAGCTTCAATTTTGGTAATGACACATTTTTTGTAAAAACTCATAGTTTTTGAGTTATATATGAAAAACCGCTTTAAAACATGTATTTTTATCACGAAAAATCACACTTTTTAATCTTTAATAACTCAGAAAGTATTGATTTATTCTAAAAACTTTAAATAACAAATTTTGCTTAGAATTTGTCTCTTTATCGATTCCTGTGGTTATTATTATTAAAATAATTTTCACCCCCGAGATGGGGTGGCATCCACCCCCAGGGCAAAACCGCAAGTTGACACTATGTCACTTTTGTTTCTTAAGGTATCCCCCACCTACTCACCAATTTTCATGAAAATCGATGGAGATTCAACGAAATCGGAGGTGAAAACCATCATCCCATCAAAAACAATACTTGTCAAAAAAACCAAGTCTCGCAACTCAGTTGTTCTGCGGTAAAAAGTTGTGAGATCCATGTAATACCAAGTCGGGTATGTTAATGTTTTATATAAATATATTGAGACTTGGCCATCGCCTGAAAACACGTGTAAATTCAATCGCCTGAAAACACATGTAAATTCAATTATTTAGTGCGATGGCCAAGTCTCAATATATTTATATAAAACATTAACATACCCGACTTGGTATTACATGGATCTCACAACTTTTTACCGCAGAACAACTGAGTTGCGAGACTTGGTTTTTTTGACAAGTATTGTTTTTGATGGGATCTCATTTCTTTTTGTATTTTGTAGACAGTTCTACTTTTTTCCTTTTCGGTACCTTCTACTTATTGTATATATGTATATCTACCAGCAACGAATTTTCTTAAAGCCCTCTCTCTGACTTATGAACTTTTCTTATTTTTGTAGGTAGCCTTCCGTTTTCTCTTTTCCGGTACTACTTCTTGAGCTTCAGCTACAGTATTTCTAAGAGCCCACTCCCTGTCTCTATGCGTTTTTCTGGGAGGCTTTGATGTTACAATTTTTGACAAATCTGGACGGTAAATGCTTCTTAGTCTGTTGTATTCACAAATTGAGGATTCCTGCGCTTTAACACTTCCAAAGTCGACATTAATTAGATGTAAACCGCCCAGACTTGTAACTCTCGAAAGTGCCACGTAAGCTTGACCGGATGTGAATACTGTAGAACCGATATCTATCAGTGCATTATGTAGACTTAGTCCTTGACTTTTATGTATAGTTATAGCATGGGCTATACATATGGGAAACTGTTCGCGATCGTTACGAATAAAGCCAACAATATTGAAAAATTTAACTGAAGACTTGGCTGTATGGGCTTAATTTTCTTTGCAGTCTTTTCTAGATTTTTTAGTTTTTCCTTGATTCATACACCAAACACTACTTATATTCCAAATTTGAAGCTTCTAGGTCTGCTAGAAGTGCCTTAGAATTTTGATGATCGTTGAGTCAGTGAGTGACAAAATTAAGAAATTTGACCCGTTATAATTTCTTAAAAATACTGGTTCAAATTGAATGAAGTTTGAAAATATGCTTATATAATATGCCTGCATGGTTACTGAAAATTTCAGTCTTCTAGTTTTATCCACAACGAAGTTACAGGGGGTCGAAAATGGTCTGAATTGCTTCGAGAAAAGGATGGTACGGCCGTGACGCTTTTTTCTCGACTTGGTGGGGGCACGGCCGTGCCCCCAGATTGACTGGACTAATATCCAAAAGCGTTTGAACGGATTCTTTTGTTTGTTCTATGAAGGTTTAAGAATAGGTACATACCGTCTTTTTGGATCTTCCCAAAGCTCCCTCACCACTGAGTCCAAAATGTACTCCACGCCAGCTTTCTGAATGAAATTTTGACCTGGAATCAATAATAATCCCAATAATAACATCTAGAACATTCCACACAGTGCCATATAATCCCAAAGTGAGCAAGCACTATGCTTGTATTCTGGGGTACTAGACAACAGATATACATACTTGAATATTCTTTATAAAATATAGGTATATAGATATTTTACATCCAGACCCGGAACAGATATGTTCATGCACACAAATGTTTGCTCCGGGCGGATATCGAACCCGCGACCCTTGGCTACGCAGTTAGGGTCTCTAGCCACTCGGCCAGTCGGTCGGTCGGAATCAATAAGGAAAAATGTTTTTTTGTATGTCCATTTGTCATATATTATGCCATGTCATACGTCATATAAAGAATATTTAAGTATGTATATCAGTTGTCTAGTAACCCATAACACAAGCATAATATTTGCTTACTTTGGGACTAGATGGCGCTGTGTGGGAAGTCCCACGTATTATTATTATATATAATATCTGGAACGTCTCACACACGGTCATCTAGTCCCAAATTAAGCATAGCCTTTTCTGTGGGTATAGTTAGCTTCAAACTTTATGGCGTATCGGAATATAACGCTCTATGCGTGCTTGCACAGGTACAGTCATATACCCCTAGCTCCACTGCGTCCCGCTACACATAAAACTGGTTACTGTGACGCGACTTGTGCCTATGTTCATATCCGCCATAAAGTTTGATTGGAAATGTACTACACAGTAAATATACCTGTTTAGATATATACTAGGTGTTCGGCTGAACGTCGTCTAAACTTATAGAGCATGTAAAGCTTACCGAACTTAACAAAAAGTTTCAAGTGAGCAGATGGCACAAACTAACGGTTACTGTGAAAAACATTTATAGTTTCAATTTTTAATATTTTTTTTAAAAACCTTTGTGTTTAGTTCGGTAAGCTCAAAGCGCTACTAGCTGTATAAGTTTGAATTACGTTCAGCCGACCACAAAGTACATATATTTAGTTATTACATATATAAATATCTTACACCCAAACACCGAACAATTAGACATGTTTATGCATACAAATATTTGTCCCAGGCGGGGATTGAACCCGCCACCTTTGGGTCTACCGTCGCCTTCTCCGATCACTAATCATCAGTCAGTCATCTTCATCAGTCTTTCAGCCCTTCCTCAAAACTGGGAAGGAGCGCAGTTTACAATCATGTTCTTCCATGTATTGTTCGCCTCAAACTTTATAGCGGATCTGAAATTAGGCACAAGTTGTGTCGCAGTAACCTTTTAAAGGTGTTAGCGCGACGCAGTGGAATCCCACCCGATACCTGCGCAAGCCCGCATTTAGCCTTGTATTCATATCATAAAATTTCAGGCGAACTCATTGGCTAAAACAAACTATCTTTTCGTGAGACGCACAATCTTTGATACCACACACGAAAAGGTGGATATTTTTTCATTTTCATTACATTACGGCAAACTAACGGTCACCGAGGAAGAAAAAATTCATAACACAGACAACCCAAATGCTTGTTCACCAGTGATTGGTCACCCTAATATTGCGATGCGCTGGTTCTTAGATGCCCTGCTGATTCCAAATAACACACAGAGCGATATTACGGCGTCAATATATGCAGTCAAGGAATGGAAATTAAAGGACCCTCATCTTCGATCCTCTTACGCCCTGTTTGCTCTAGTGGCCACCGCACCTCACGTTGGTTTTATTTCTTATAACTATTTTTAACTGAATTTGTGTATTTAATGCTTTTATACGTGTTTTATACACGGCGTGATGATTAGCGGACGACTATCCGTTGATAATCGAAGGTTCAATCCCCTCACACTGGGAGGCCTAAGCCTCTGCAGTGGGGCAGGATGGGCTGGTGGAATGGATGGTCGAATGCAACAAACATGCAATATAGTGTACCAATAATGCCATTCTATGTGGTGTAAAGACACCCTACTATTAAAATATCTAATACTATGTTATGACATGATAACATAAGCAATAAAAAATGAAACTTCAAACATGTTTTTCTCGGTAACCGTTAGTTTGCACCATTCGCTCACTTAAACTTTTTGTGTAGTTCTTCAAGCTCTGCGCGCTCTATAAGTTTGGACTGCGTACAGCCGGACACGGTGTTTGAATGAAATTCTACTCACTTCCATAGTAATACTGGTCGACCGTCTTCAACCAGCCCACGTCGTCGTGAGTGTGAGGCACGATATGGACGTTCAGCACGCCAGGCTCCGTAGCTGTGCAGCTCTGGAATGAGAAGGCGGCAAATCTGAACGACGTAGATCGTGCTACTATGCCGTGGTATCAGTCACGTCAGAAATGAAGTAGAAGCTCACGGGTTGTTTAAATGAAGACATACAGCAAGAGACTTACGTTTGTTCAGTCATTGACTATAGTAATTTTGACACAGACAGAATAATAACAATAATACATGGACATCCCACACAGAGCCATCTAGTCCCAAAGTAAGCAAGTATTATGGCTTGTATTATGGGTTACTAGACAACTGATATACATACTTAAAAAAATATATTTTTATTATAATATACTATACCTATAGATATTTTACACTCAGACACGAAACAATAGACATGTTCATGCACACAAATATTTTTCCCGGGCGGGATTCGAATCCGCGACCCTTGGCTCCGCAGTTAGGGTCTCTAACCACACAACCAATAGGTCAGTCGTTCAAATATTCATTTCATTTCGATCAACAACAAATAAATGGTCATTGGTATTACTAATTATCTTCATATGGGGTATTTTTTATCTTGCCCTCTTCTGTGTTTACCGTCTAACCACTCATACTCTAGCTAGCTGGTGCAAGATGGCGAGTTTGAGTCCTAGTTTAGTCCGCGAGGACCCCGCGCGCCGGCCTTCGCCCCGCGAAATTGCGTTTGACATTTTCGATAGCGTGAAGTGACATTTCTGACTCTATTAAAACCAAACGCCCCTGTCAAATTTATTTACTCTATGTAAAAAATATTATATTTCTCTAGTAAATCTACAAACCGAGTTTTACTTTCAAAATTTTTATATACACAATGAAGGTGTGACGCGATGTTCTTCGGGCACCTATCATTGAACTAAACAGCAACAGGTGTTTTGAATGCGAACTTTCTGGAAAATAATTCCGTGGGTTGGGGTTGTGACAAGTCTCGGCCACTTTATTATTCGAATAGAACTGCAGACAACATCAAAATTATATAGTTGTATATAGATTGGACTGTAATAATATAATAATGGTTAATCTTACTTCTTTATGCTGATGATTTAAAGATATTCAAACAAATAAAAAATAGGAGTGACTGCCTGTTGTTACAGGACGATGTTAATAGGTTTAACATGTATTGTTCTTTGAACAAGCTATCACTTGCAGCGGACAAGTGCAAAGTTATAAATTTTTCAAGAAAGAGATCGCAGGTTGTTTGTCCTATCGTGTAATCGATAGGGTTTCCAGTATAAGAGACCTCGGTCGGTACTTGACTTAAAACTTATTTTGGATCAACATATTCAAGCTATTTCTAACAGAGTTATTAAATGTTAGGCTTTAGTTACAAGAAAATTTAAATTATAATAATAATAATAATATAATAATAATAATAATAACACATACAATCACAACAACGTCTAGGTCCCGAACTAACCATTAGCTTGTATTTTGGGTACCAAGCGAAGACACCATATACATATAACAACCAAGACCCGGTGCCAGTATTAATATTCATCATATAAATACTGACCCGACCTGGGATTCGAACCCGGGACCTCCAGCTTCGTAGGCAGGTTCGCTGCCCACTAGGCTAAGCGCTAAGGTTAATTACTTAGTACATATGTTACACTCTACCAAGCTCTTGTTAGGTCTCAATTAGAGTATGCTTCAAATATTTGGAATCCTTTATAGGAAGTGTATAAAGGTAATCTAGAATATATTCAACGTAAATTTACAAAAATGTTATTGTATCGATTAAGGATTAAACAACCATGATCAACTAATAAAATTGAATATGCCATCACTCGAGGATAGAAGAGTTTTTCTTGATGCAATGGCTCTAAGAAACATTTGTACTTCTGAGTTTGACTGTACCGATCTACTTTCACAAAGTATTCTCCCTGCCAACATGTAGAACTAATTCTGGACAAAGGGCTCCTCTCTATAGAATGTGCAAAGATTTCGATAGTAATTTTAACAATATGGATTTGTTCAATACTAACAAGGAATCATTTAAGCGTGAGTTAAAAAGGCAATTAAGTATGTATAATAGGTAAATTCAAGTTATAATTATTGTTAGTCTTTTGTGTTAATATTATTATTTCTGCAGCTTTATTTGCGTGGTGCACGTTTACTTTAGTTTCATTGTTTTTAATTCTAAATTTAATTTTCCGGTGAGAAATGTATTAGGTTATAGTTGTAAAAATATTATTTCTCATATTGTACTTTAGCATATTTTAAACCACACCTGTAACTGTTTTTTCTCCTAATAAATAAATAAGTAAATAAATAGTAAACCATGATATTTACTATGAATGAACCCATGATGCACCTAGGTTAGTTTGCTCACGAGGGAACTCCTCAGCGGTTAGTAGCACAGACATGAAACTTTGTACGTAAGTCTAATTTAAATAATGAACATTCCGACAGTCATGTAGATAGTCCTGGCTGCATCGCCAGGACTGTCTCCACACGAGGGATCTCCTAAACGGATAATCGAAACTAATTAAAATTTTACAGATATTCATAATTTAATAATTGGACTCTAAATACAATCGATATATCGAACACATCGTATCGAACATCGATACTCGAAACATAACTCGATAACTATGGCATCGAGCATATCAGCTCCAAGAGACTAGACCTAAGCATTAGATATTAATTTCAACTTGATACCTCAACACATTCCTGAGAAAACGCGTATTTATTTAAAAAAATATATATTTATGTGATAATGTGACTACATATTATTATTTTTTCGGATTTTTTTCTTATACTTGTACTGTAAGACCTTCTTCCATCTCCATCTACATCAGCCCTTTTTATACCCCACTACAGGGGCTTAGGCCACCTCTCAAGGTGAGGGGACTTGAGCTTAAATCCACCACGCTGCTCCAATGCGGGTTGGCGGATTGTAACAACCGCCATCTATTGACGGCAACCCTCATTGGTACACGCCCGGATTCGAACTACGGCCACATGGCCTTATAGATTTGAAACAGGTTCGCTGCGTTCGGGCTATCACGGCACTTCTCACAGACAGGCGAACAACAAAGAGATCCTATTTATGGGTTCTTTTCTTTTTTCTTGATGTACGGAACCCTAAAAAGGGATAGAGAATTACTCTTTTGTGGGAAAGAAAGAGATAGCAATCCACCAAAATGACGAGTGCGACACTATCAGGATTCAGTTATTCTGTTGTGGCAAAGTACTTGGAGCGCGCGGCCCCGAGTAAGTAAGTCATTTTCGGTACAAACGCCGCCGGTTCACTAACACTAATATTTGGCGCGAGACACTCGTGTAGGGATGTCGACATCGCATAGCTACGAACAACTAATATCTTTTTTATAAGTAGCTTCGCATATATATCAAAACTATTAGACACACGTAAACCTGGATCAACTGGTAGTACAACGCTGGTAGTACCACGGGTATGTAATCATCATCATCATCATCATCAGCCCGTGTCTCTCCACTGCAGGATATAGGCCTCTCCCAAGGCTCGCCACCACAAACGGTCCTCCGCCTTCCGCATCCAATTACCCCCGGTATGGTGCTTTAGGTCATCAGTCCACCTGGCCGGGGGGCGTCCAACGCTTCGCTTCCCAATACGTGGCTTCCACTCGAGAACCCGTCTACCCCATCGGTTGTCGGTTCTACGGCAAATGTGACCGGCCCATTGCCACTTCAGCTTGCTAATCACTTCGGCTATGTCGACAACTTTCTAGTTGGGCATGTAATGGTCTTTAACTATGGTCGAACTGTAAGAGTATACGGAATCCTAAAGGTCATTGGAATTACGAGAGAGCAAAAGTCAACAACCAACACAAAAACGGACATTACAACTAACTTTGTATTCTTAGAAATATAGCTATCACGAATTGATAGCGTTTGAACTCAAAGTTCAACCATTCTTTATGTTTACAATTTCTAGTGTTTACATTTCCCGACTGAATATATGGCTGTCATATTAAGATTTATTCCGATTTGAATTATTTAGCTTTAATTAATTTTAATCATATAAGTACGAATTGACTAGAAGCCCTCTTCTGCGTTTACCGTCTAACCACTCATACTCTAGCTAGCTCGTGTAATACGGCCAGTTTCAGGCCGAGTTTCAGTGCGCGGAGTCGACTCACCCCGTGAAATCCCCGCGCGCCGGTCTTCAACCCCACAAAATTGCGTAATGTCACTTCGATAGTGTGCTGTGAAGTGAGATGTATGACTATTAAAACCAAACGCTGCTGTCAAATTAATTTACTCTATGATATTAATACCTACTTACATTTTGATTGCATCCATAAATTAGTCACACTTTCATGTCACAAGGTATTGTTTTTTTTATTATTATTATTTTATATGAAAGAGTTCACTAAATATATCAGAACAGTAAAATAATTTTAAAAAATTAAATCATTATTTAAAAAAGTTAGGAGTGTTAAAAACGTCCTGTTTAGAGAGAGAAGGCAATACCGAACAATGTACAGCCTGTGACGTCATGCCATTTAAAATAATGTTAAACTCCGTTTTGTAAGAAAGAGACAGAGATAACATATTAATAGCTTATAATTTCCATATTCTCCAACCGAATATGATTTCGTTTATGAATTTTGTCATCATATAAAGTCTATTTTTATATTTTCTTGATAAATATAATACATTTAATATTAGTCAAATATCCTATTATGGAGTCGTGATAGCCTAGAGCGCAACAAACCTGTCTCAAATTTATGTAAGGCCCTAGAGCCATAGTTCGAATCTGGGCGTGTACCAATGAGTTTTTCTGACATAAGTACATAACTATCACTGACTCCGTGCCTCGGAGAGCACGTTAAGCAGTCGCTCCCGGGTGCTATCAATAGATGGTGGTCGTTACAATCCTCTACCCGCAGTGGAGTAGCGTGGTGGATTTAAGCTGCAAAGGGCAAGCAAAATGGGTTGATGATGATGATGATGATGAAATATCCTACTGAATTTGCAATTTTGAATTTTACAACTGTCTTTGAAACAACATTTTCATAATTATTTTTTTAAACATTTTAAAGAGAATAATAATACTTTGGTATATAAAAAAATGTCAAGCTATTTAAAACAATTTTAAACCAAAACAAGTTTATTACTTTCGTTTATTTTGTTTATTTTTTGTCACAGTGGCCACAGTAGTACACACTGTAAAAATTTCAAGTGTCTACATATTACGGTTCAGACGCTACAGCCCTGTGACAGACAGACGAACGGACGGACGGACAGCAGAGGTTTAGTAATAGGGTTCCCTTGGTACCCTTTTGGTCGGAACCTTAAAAAATTAGGTATACTCACTTCAAAATCACACTTTTCTCCATGCAAAGGCGTTACTCCTTCGTACAGCGGCACGCAATTTATCGCCGACGTCAACAACAAGCCCGCCACTGCTAACGGCAACATGTTGCCGCTATCTCTGTAAAGATACAATATTTTAAATAATAAAATTAATACATGGGGCATCCCACACAACGCCATCCCAGCCCAGATCCAAAGTAAGCAAGTATTATGCTTGTATTATGGGTTAATTATGATATATGGACCTGAGACCTATATACAGAAATAAGGTCAAAGTCACTCAATGAGCTATTGAGAGGGTATGCTCGGAATCCATGCGGGATCGAATCAGAAATGAGGTCAGTAGACGAACGAAAGTCAACGACATAGCCCAGCGGGAAGTGGCAGTGGGCAGGTCACATAGCACGCAGAACTGATGGCCGATAAAGACGTAAACTTCTGGAGTGGAGACTACGCCACGGCAAGCGCAGCGTAGGACGTCCAGTCACAAGATGGAAGATATCCTGGTGAAGGTGGTGGGAGGACGCTGGATGCAAGCCACTACCGTAGGTTCTATAGGAAATCAATGGGGGAGGCCTATGTTCAACAGTGGACTTCTTATGGCTAAGATGATGATGATGTTGACGATGAATGGGTTACTAGACAGCTAGTATACATATATTTATGGGAGTTTAAACGGATGGGATTGACTACCAATGAAAATTGACAGCTGTCTGACTCTATTATTAGTAGAAAGAAGGGAAGAGTTGTGTCCTCAGCAGATCCTCGCCGACCAGTAGATATTGCAGTAAAACAAAAATGAATTTACTAATAAAATAAACTTAATAAACTTAATACAAAAACTATTTACAATATTTTAGAACAGAAGTCTATAGGATGACTTGCGTACCTGAGTGCGATGGAGTTTGTACTGGTAAGGATTCGTGTACCTGATTGTATCCACGTGTTTCGACAATTTTGAGTTTTGTGGCCAATCAGAAAACATTTGGTGTCATTCGAGAGTCCAAAGTATTTGGGCCGTGCGATGTCACGTCTACTGAGGCCAGCAGAAATATTGTTTTTGAAAAAAAATAAATGACGGTGGAAAAATGACCGGAAAATGTTGCGACATTGGGGTCACCGATTTGGACTTTAGTATAAGCGGTCAATACTCTTATACGTTTAACGTACACATGACAACAACGTCTAGGCCCCAAACTAAGCATTAGCTTGTGTTTTAAGTACAAAGCGAAGACACCACATACATTTAACCAAGACCCGGTACCAGTATCGATATTCATCATATAAATACTGACCCGACCTGGGATTCGAACCCGGGACCTCCACCTTCGTAGGCAGGATCGCTACCCACTAGGCTAAGCGGTCGTCATGTACATATTTAAATATACATTATAATATAATAATAATAATTAATTCCAATCCAATTCCAAAAAATAAACTTAAGCTAACATGTACAATTCAGATGTATAATTAAGCATAATTGAAGAGCAAGATTGAATGCAATCAAATTGGACAGATCGCAGATGCCTAAACTAAGATACCCTGTATTATAGGCATCAGTGTTCGCGTATATATAGATAAATATATTTATAAACATAAACGTAGGTATATGGATACTTTCGCACCCATCGTCATCATCAGCCCATGTTACCCCACTTAAGGGGCTTAGGCCTCCCCCAGGGTAAGGAGGGGGTTTGGAGCTTAAATCCACCACTCTACTCCGCTGCGGGTTGGAGATTGTAACGACCGCCATCTATTGACAGCGTCCGGGACCGATTGCTTAACGTGCTCTCCGAGGCACGTAGTCAGTGATAGTTATGTACTTAAGTCAGAAAAACTCATTGGTACACGCCCGGATTCGAACCATGGCCCTATGGCCTTATAAATTTGAGACAGGTTCGTTCGCATTCAGATACTGAGCAAATCGACATGTTCATGCACACAAATATTTGTGCCGGGCGGGAATCGAACCCACGACCTTTGGCTCCGCATTTAGGGTCTCTATCCGCTCGGCGAATCAGTCAGTCAATTAATGATAAAGTATCTCTATCCCCATTCTAAATGTGAAAGTATGTTTGTTGGTATGTCCTTCTTTCACAAAGCATTCGATCGAGATGGCTATAGTTTGTAAAGTGAAGAGTTGTAAGTGGCGTTTCCTGCAGGATAACTATTCTTCATGCTAAAATCCTAAAACGGATTTTGATACGAACAAAACGGATTGGTTTGATATAGACATTTTTTGCATAGATACAGTTCATGAGTAGGAGATTGAAATAGGTTACTTTTTAAGGACTTTTTATCCCGTAAAAGGACATGGTTCCTGTGGAAAACTACGTGTATACCCTTCATGCTGAAATGGTTAATGGGGTAGTCGAGTTCTCGAGTTGAGGCTACGTATCGGGAAGCGAAGCGTTAGACGCCCCCCGGCCAGGTGGACTGATGACTAAAGCACCATAACGGGGGTAATTGGATGCGGAAGGCGGAGGACTGTGTGTGGTGGCGAGTCTTGGGAGAGGCCTATATCCTGCAGTGGAAAGACACGGGCTAATGATGATGATGAAATGGTTAAACCGATTTTGATGGTATATAGGTATGACATTAGATAGTTAAGTTTCAGTATATTCTAGAAAGTCTCACAATATCCTAAAGCGTCGCGTCTCTTTAGCGGAAGCCGAGAGCAGAAGTAAATAACAATTTAATTTTTTTAAATCGCTTTTTTTTTCTCGAAAGGACGACTATCTCAAGGTTAGGTACGTCTCTGTACAAATTGTGGTCGGCGCGGCAAAAACTAGCACAATGAGCTAGGTCAACGCGGTATCAACTTGGTTTGATCAGATAGGTATTATGCGTATAATAACGTTTTGTCTTCGATTCCGATTTAACAAAATAATTACACTTGATTTGAAGGTGGTCGCATTATGTGAAATTTCTCACTACAACATACTATCTTTTATAAAAGAAAAGAACTATATAGGTACTTAATGTACGATTAAAATGAGTTAATGAACGATAATAATAATATAATAATAATATCTGGGACATCCCACATAGCGCCATCTACTCCTAAAGTAAGCAAGTATTATGCTTGTATTATGGGGTACTAGACAACCGATACTCGTATGTCATGCCGTCAGCTCATTACACCCCACTACAGAGAGTTAGGCCTCCCCCAAGGATGAGGGGGTTTGGAGCTTAAATCCACCTCGCTGCTCCTATGCGGGTTGGTGGATTGTAACGGCCGCTATCTATTGACAGCAACTGAAACCGACTGCTTAACGTGCTCTCCGAGGCACGGAGTCAGAGATAGTCATGTACTTAAGACAGCAAAACTCATTGGTACACGCTCAGATTCGAACCACGGCCACACGACTCTGTAAATTTGAAACAGGTTCGCTGCGCTCGGGCTGTACTCGTATACATACTTTAATATTCTTCATAATACATAGGTATATAGATACTTGTTACACCCGAACGACGAAATATCAATCCGCAAACCGCTCAGGAGATAGAAATCAGAAATTGCAGTGTTGATTTTATAATATAGAGTTTCTCGACAATCAACCCCTAACTGACATAGAACTAGTAAGACTGATTCCATCCCATTCCATCAGCCCATTATACCCCACTGCAGCGGCTTAGGCCTCTCCCAGGATGAGGGGCTTGAAGCGTAAATCCACCACGCTGCTCCAGTGCAGGTTGGTTGACTGTAACGACGGCAATCTATTGGCAGCAACCGCGACCGACAGCTTAACGTGCTCTCCGAGGCACGGCGTCAGTGATAGTTGTGTACTCCAGTCAGAAAAGACTGATTGGACTAACTTAATTGGCATCGTTGAAGAAGGATTTCACCGACATATATTGGTCATTTTTTTTAAGTCCATAGTCGTTGAGTGAGATATGCGCTCCTGAAATACCCAATAACTTTAAAACGCTTCCAACGAAAATTGGTTTTAGAGTAAAATACCTACTTTTAGTTAGAGGTTTTCGTTTTTGGTTAAATTTGGGAAATACGTACTTGGCCGGTTTATTTAAATATTATTTAGAAAGAAAATAAAAAGAAAGAAACTATGCTCCGTGTCTGGGTGTAAAAGTATCCGTATATGTATATATTATTTAAAAATTATTTTCAAAAAAAACCGACTTCTAAAACATAAACTAAAAAGTTAAAAATAAAATTTTCACTTTAAAGAAAGGAGCATCAATGCTCCTTTCTTTAAAGTAAAATTTTCACTTTTTGGTTTATGTTTTTGAAGTCAATTTTTATATTATTATTTTTGAAAATTATTTTATTTATTAATTTTTTTTTCAATTTTTAGTTGAACGCATCTATAACTTATTTGTATTTAGTATAAATGGGGCTACTAAACGCGCTACTCTAATGAGACAGCACCGCGATTACGCAACGTAAATTCAGTGTCAAATTGACGCATCAGCATACCTAGTAGGTAGTGGTATTTCTATGTAAACCTTCAATCTTAATTAGTTCCCTCGACTGTCTTTCGGCTCCATCATCAGATCGACTCCCGACCTACATTAAATAATACTAGTGGTTGTACTTTATAAAAATATTTAAAATACGATTCTTTAAAATAGGATTTTCGAAGATTCCCTTCGTTTCTTCTGAGATGCCATCTTCAGATCCTGGTTTCATTATCATGGTACCACTATTGGGATATCTCCTTTCCAAAAAAAGAAAATTCATTCAATTCGGTTCATAAACAACGAAGTTATCCCCGAACACACACATAAAAAAAAACATATATATACGGTCGAATTGAGAAACCTCCTTCTTTTTTTGAAGTCGTTTAATAAAAAGAATATTTAAGTATATATCAGTTGTACCTAGTAAGTACCTCATAACACAAACATAATACTTGCTGACTTTGGGACTAGATGGCGCTGTGTGGGATGTCCCAGATATTATTATTAAGTCTCTCTTTTATGGTCTGCCGTGGAATAGGCTCAGTGGAAACGCGGCTTTATAATTCTACAGTTTAATCACTCGTAGGTGATGACGCATTGTTCCTTATTCTTGAGGTCAATCGATAATTTTATAATGTCGATGTGTGCTTAATTAAAAAAAAAACATTGCATTTACATACGAAATATTACTTGATCGTAAAGCATGATTTCTTGCTCCAAGAAAATAATAATTCCAAAATCCAGCTGTTATTATTGTTGTTACATCCTCAAAAACTCATAATAGTTTCAGTGCGCTAGGTCCCCGCGCGCCGGTCTGCACCTCATAACCCCATTAAAATTCTCACGGCGCCCGCCAGTCTTCAACCCCGTAAAATTGTGTAAAGTCACTTCGATACTGTGAATTGACATTTATGATTATTAAAACCAAACGCTGTTGTCAAATTGACTGTATGCTTCCCTTCCATGTAGGTATCTTCATAACTTTGACTTCTGTAAGCTTTGGCTTTTTGATTTGACCATGATTTGACCATGCAACTATTTAAATAATCGTTGACAGTGACACTAAACCATAGACTAAACTGACATCGGTTCAAGTGCCTTAAATTCTATATCTTTTATAAGAGACCAAATAGATATAATGATAAAGTATATCGACAAACTAGCGACCGCCCGCAGCTTCGCTTGCGTAGACTACAAATTCCTGTTATAGGTACTATTAACGTTCGAGATGGTTTATACGTATTTTTTGCTGGAACCAATTTTGGTCACACCCATTCAAACTTTCAATCTTCGTTTTCCTTCCACCCTTTAAAAAAACCGATACAATTTTTCATCTCCCATTTCCCATCTTTAAAATGTGGAAATCTAAAAACTATGAAACACGTCATTATTTAAGTCCCTCCATTCCCACCCCTAAGCTTGAAATTTCTAAAAAAGTCTTTCTTAACTTAATGCTCATGTTATAAAATAAACTTATGTTCCAAATTTAGCTTTCTAGACTTAGTACTTTCGACTATACGTTGATAGATCAGTGAGGACAAACGACAGACAGATAGACAGACTAACACAAAAAGTAGCTTATGACACTCTTGACAACCTTCTTTCACGTCTGCAAAGTTTCCTTAAAATCTGTTTAGCCGTTTTAAAGATTAGCTCAAATAGACAGATACACGTACGTACAGACAGACGGACGGACAAAAAGTAACATTTGTTAGTTTTAACGACCTTCTTTTCATACTTGTGATGTTTCATTAAAATCGGTTTAGACAGATGGACGTACAGACAGACAAACAAAAAGTTCTGTATGTCACTTTTGACTACATTCTTTCCATATGTGTAAAGTTTTATCAAAATCGGTTAAGCAGTTTTGGCCGAATCCGATTTGCTCGAATAGACAGACAGTTCGTTTTAATATATATAGCCTATAACCCTCCGCTAGATTCAGTCAAACGCAGAAAGAATTTTTCAAATCCGACTGGTAGTTTCAGAGATTAGCGCATTCAAACAAACAAACTCTTCAGCTTTATAATAAGTATTTCTATTATATAGATTAGTAAATTATAACATAATAAGAAAATAAGATATTACTAAAAAGCGTATCAAAGGTTTGGAAGTAAAAAGTTAACGAACAGAGGCAGACAGCGAATTTATTTTCTCCCGCTTAGTTTTCATATTTCGATAAAAACTGCTAAGATATTATTTTAAATTGTATGGTGTAAAGGGCAATTATAATATGAAAGAAAGAAAGAAAGAAAGAAACACATTTAATCACGGCCACGGATACATAATACACAACAGACAATACAAATGACAAAACACAAATAGAAGTTCTCCGCAACCATGATAGGAGCTGACTCAGCACACGCTGTAGGAGTGGATGACCACGCCCACAACACTGATTTTCAGTCAGCCCCTATGCATGAAATGCTTAAGACAGCTAACGTATTTAATTTGATAAGGATTAATATCACGTTTAAAAAGCATCTTCGCAAATAGTACATAATGTTAGAACAAATTTGATTGTTATAAAAAAGGTTATAGTAAGTTAACCTTAAAAGATACACATATGCTGTCGCGGACTTTTGGTTAGAACTTTTAAAGGGGAACAATTCCGTAATACATGATTTTTGCTTAACATCAACCGTTTACCCAGCGCGCGCGACGGAAGCTCTCAAAAGGAATAATTTTTCCCGTTTTTGCAACATTTTTCATTGATGCTCCACTCCTATTGGTCGTAGCGTGATGTAGATTTATGAATCGTCTTTGGAGGGTGGATGCCAGCGCGGCGGGAACCAGCACAATAATTTAGGTCAAATGACTACGCATTTACTTTATTTTGCTGTAGTTACTGCTGCGGTGACTATACAAGTCAATATGACCATAAATAATACCGATAATAATAATAATACCTGGAACATCCCACACAGCGCCATCTAGTCCCAAAGTAAGCCAGTATTATGCTTGTATTATGTGGTACTAGACAACTGATAAACATACTTAAGTATTCTTTATAATACATACTTATATAGATATTTTACACCTAGACACGGAACAAATAGACATGTTCATGCACACAAATATTTGCCCGGGCGGGAATCGAACCCAGAACCTTTAGTTCTGCAGTAAGGGTATCTAATTAGTCGACCAATCGGTAAGTTATCTATCTAACCGTTATTTCTAATATGTCGAATATTCATAAATTTTCATATTTAAATATTTTTAGGGGTCCGTGGGTTGTAGACGAAAAAACAGGCAAAGTGCGTGTCTGACCACGCACTATGAAGCGTTCCGTAGTCGGGTTGAACGTTCATGGTTAGAACTCAAATAACGAGATTAAAAACAAATATCTCAAAAACTACTCAATACATCGCATTCAAACCCAACGTTTTATAATCAAGTTGCTTAAGAATTTGTATCCAGTTTATTAATTTTAAAACTACATCTGCCATACCCAAAATGTCATATTGATATTGTTTTCATCATGTTATTTACTTTTAAATACTTTTTAATTACTATTACTCCCTGTAAAGATTTTATGTTACAAAAACAAATATAACAATATAACAATTTCAATATTTTTTTATAGATAGATTTGATTATTGGACGTCATAGGGATATTTCAAGGATTGTCCTTTGTCCTCAAGTTATATTCATAGGTGCATGTTATAGTTCGCGTCAAACTTTATGGCGGATCGGAATACAACGCTTTAAGCGTGCTTGCGAAGGTACAGGTACAGATACCCCTCGCTCCATTGCGTCCCGCTACAACTAAAACTGGTTACTGCGACGCGACTTGTGCCTACGTTCTGATCCACCATAAAGTTGATATTCAGTTACGGAAATCTACCCTAAAAAAAAATTCGTGATACCACTACACCATTGTACTCGAATACAAATTATTAAAACGAAATTCATACCGGTTCATAAATTACATCTTTATAGAATCTAAGATAGCGCGTTCGATTCCCGTCCGGGACAAATATTTGTGTGTATGAACATGTCTATTTGTTCCGTGTCTGGATGTAAAATATCTACATATTGTGTACATTGTAAGAATGTTCATGTATATCACTTGTTTAGTACCCATATTACAAGCAAAAACTTGCTTACTTTGGGTCTAGAAAGAACTGTATGGGATGTCCCAGTTATTAATATTATTATTATTTTATTAATAGAACAACAAGATAATAAATAAATTAAAAGTATTTAAGTTTTAGTGGTCGTTTACTATTTATGGATTTATGGTAAAAAAATTCGTACAGAAATTTTTACTCAGTCATTTTATTTTAAAAATGGTCAGTTAAAAAAACCTAAATTAAATAATTTAAATCGTGAAAATATTTAAGTACGCATTAGCGAAATATAACATTAATTTCTTACATTTATTTTTATATTAAAAAATAATAATATCTAAATTAATTAATAATTGTCACGCCTAGCCCCCGTATCGAAAACAGGCGCGAAAATATACCTACATATAAATAAATAAATAATAAACAAACACATACCGCTCCTGTTTATGAGCCGGATACGTACAGTTAGGCCTCACTAGCACAATTTTTCCAAGTCAGGAATCGCAACAAAAACACACGACCAGCTAGTTCCGACGATTCAAATGGAATGACCGATAAGCAATGCTGTTACCATTACTTATATACGCATGCGTATAAGGAAGGACAGACATATCTATCGTTTTTTAATATATTTGTAAATAGAACACAATTTAAATACAAGACATAAGCATATGTTATCGATTCCCAGGTTCAGACTCTCAAAGGTTAATAATTCTTTCATGGGAAATTGTATCCGTTTTTATAATAAAATTCCTAAAGAAATGTTGAACTTAAATTCAAATCAATTTATAAAGCATGTTAAAGTCCAACTTATGAAAAAAGCTTACTATTGTATTAGCGAGTATTTAAATGATAAGTACGCATGGACATCATTGTAATATTTGCAAGTACTTCAAATTAAAAAAAAAACAATGAAGAAAAACATATATTTAAATAAAATAAACAGGGAGGAGTTTCTTGCCGGTTCTTCTTCTCCTAGTTTTGAAACCGGTACCTAATCAATTCAATTTGACTTTCAATAAGTGTGTGTAAACATTTTACATTGAATAAAAGCTTTTTGATTTTGAATAGGCAGAATAGACTGCCAATTTTCTCTCACTATGAATATTACTTTAATAACGTTTTATTTAATCGATTGGCCGAGTGGTTAGAGAGCCTAACTGCAGAGCCAAGGGTAGCGGGTTCAAATCCCGCCCGGGACAAATATTTGTGTCCATGAACATGTCTATTCGTTCCGTGTTTGGGTGTAAAATATCTATATATGTATAGTATAGTATAGTATAGTATAAAAAATATATTTAAGTATATATATCAGTTGTCTAGTAACCCATAACACAAGCATAATACTTGCTTACATTTGGGTCTAGATGGCGCGGCGGCGGGATGTCCCTTGTATTATCATTATTATTATTATTAAATATTATAACAACATATATTATAAATTTGTGTTTGTTGGTTTGTCTGTTTTCACGCAGCAACGAATCCACGTGATTTTTAGGGTTTTGTAGGCAAAATCGTGATAGCCGTGCGGTAGCGAACCCGCCTCCTGTTTAGAAGGTCGTACTTCGAATCCCAGAAACGAGCAAGTATCGATGAGTTATTTCTGACTTAATTATAATTGACTCCGTGCCTTGGAGAGCACGTTGAGCTGTCGGTCCTGGTTGCCATCAGCAAATGGCAGTCCAAGCCGCACTGAAGCGCGTGGTGGATTAAGTTTCAAGTTACCCTCCTCCCAAGAGGAAGCCTAAGCCTCTGCAGTGGGGCATAATGGGCTGACGTGGTAGGAAAATTACAAGAAACGGAACCCTTGTCATTTCGTTTGTCTGCCCGTCTGTCAGAGCCGTTTTACTTGGAGACAATTTGACACTACATTGATTAACGTAGGCGTAATCTACTAGGGTAGGTTATGACTACTTAACCTAACAATGAAAAACCTACGATTTAAAACTATCTTTATTTTTCGACGTAGTGCCCGTTGAGCTGTATGTACTTATTCCAACGATCTTCTGAAGTTTCAATACCTCTCCTAAAGTAGCTTTCATCGAATCCCGAAAAATAGTCGTCTACAGCAGTTTTGACCTCATCTCCGTCCCTAAACCTCTGCCCACCCAATAATTTTTTTAGGTAGGGGAACAAATTGAAGTCGAAAAATCAGGTGAAATAAGGTGGGTGAGAAAATCATAGCGCAGTTCTTCGATTTTCGCCATAGCGACAGCACCTGTGTGTACGCGTGTATTATCTTAATGAAAAATTATAATTTTTTTATTCAATCCCAATCTTTTCAGACAAATGCAATCTTGTAATTTATAGGATAGGTTGTTTATGGTTTGGCCTCTTGGAAAATAATCTGTCAGTAAAATTCCTTTCGCATCCCAAATCACTCATGCCATGACTTGCCCGTAGATTTCTCCACCTTCGCTTTTTTGGGGCTGAAGGTCCTGGTTCTGTAAACGTTTCTGGTCGATAGTGAGCAAACGCAGCACCCATCTCGTAGAATTTTTTTTAATACCCAACTCTTCATTTAAAATGTAATATACCCATTCCTTGGAAGTTCTACTGCGTCAGCTATCTACACTAATATTATAAAGAGGAAAGATTTGTATTTTTGTGTGTGTGTGTGTTTGTAATGAATAAACTCAAAAACTACTGTGCCAATTAAAAAAATTCTTTCACCGTTAGAAAGCCACATTAACCCTGAGTAACATAGGCTATATTTATTGCTAGATTTCTGCACGTGGCTTCGCCCGCGTGGATTACACAGTTGTACATTGATTTTAAAATTTCTTTCACCTATAGAAAGCTACACTGCCAGCGATTGACATAGGCAATTTAATTTTGTAATAGATAGGTCTAGTAAAAAAAATACTTTTTAGAGAGTATAGAAGGAGGGTTGATAGGGGAGAGGTAGGGTAAGGGTAAGGGGGGCAGGGGAGAGTAAGTGGGTGGAAAGGAGGAATGGAGGTGGAGGGAATGGGAGGGGAAACGTTTCTGTAGTCCAACCGAGCGGAGCCGGGTACGACCGCTAGTCTCTGATAATTTCAAACGTCGTTCTGCTAAAACCATGTCATGTACTTTAAATACCATTTCGAAAATTATAACACTTTTTGGACGCCTAGGTCGGTGTTCATTTTGAACGCTTGTACGGCCTCGTTTAAATTCAGCTACCCAGTTTTTTACTGTTGCATATGATGGTGCACTATGACCTAAAACATTTTTCAACTCTTCGAAAATTGCACTGCCAGCACCGACTTATATGTACCTTATAGGTACCAGACTGTAAGTAGCACAGAATGAAACTGCGCATGAAACTAAGTCCCTCGCGATGCGGGGACTAAAGTCAAAATAGTCGCTTGTATTCTGACCATGTGTCAGTTTAGTCGATTGAAATTAATTTGTATCTTGCACGTATCTTGTAAAATTATCTAAATAAAATGCCGTGCTGTGCTTTCAAACAGTGCACAAACAACATCTGGAACTCCAAAAAGGCAGATGGGATTACAAATCACACGTAAACTTATAATATTTTATTAATTTCGTTTTTAATAATTTAATATTTGACAATTACAATTTGACAGTTGCACATAAATTGAATTATTCGGTAAGCACAACGATAACAGTCTTTTCATCTCTTTTCAATCTATTAGATAGCTGTACACCTTTCGCATCACCTTCCTCTTTCGCAATTTTGTTCATCGGTTCTGACACAAATTTTGAAAGATCAGGGACCAGGGCCGCATTCGAAACAATTTATTTATTTTAAAATTAAATGAGTATAATATGAAATATTGTTTTGGAGTAGTAATCTTTTTTACGTACGTTGAGGGTGAAATTCTCTATGAAAAAGTGTTATGAAAGAGGTTACGATCTAAACAACTTTCGGGAACGCGGTATATAACTCAAATGTTTCAACATTTGGGAACGTAATATCTACAAAATGCGAACGTAAAAAAAACATTGGGAGTTAGCCACGAAAGCTTAGAAATGGCAGAATATGATGGCAATGATAAAAAATCGTCTAAAATTACAAAATAAAAATGGTAGACAATGGTAGAAAATTCTCGTTATTAGTAGAAATGGTAAAAAGTAGCAGAAAATTACGCGAAACATATAGAAATCGTATGCAATAAAATTATAAAATTGACGTGGTAAGTACTCACTTTGTAGGTTTTAGGGGATGCTAATTTCAAAACTAACATCAATTACCATCTTCACTTACCTTTTTATCGTTCTACTTCTATGAATTTATTCCTGTCATTATTTATATAATCACATCAAAGAAGATAACTTCCAACGCGTATCCAAATACACACTAGCATACTAATATTTGATGATATTTGACATTTGAAGCAAGTAGCTCAACATATTGAAAACTAATTCACCATTTCAAAATTACGTAGGTATAATTATACATTTAATAATAATGAACATTTATTGACATAGATTACATGTGACATTAAAAACTAAAAAAATAAAAACAAACAATAGCAAAAAACAAAACATTTTGTTCTGTTTTTTCCTCATCGTGGTCCGTTTATAAAGCGCACTAGTAAGGCAACTTTATTTATAGGTACTTATCATACAACAAGTGCTTTTCTATGGTCAAAGCGCTAACATTTTTAATTTGAATTTATGTGTCATCGCCATAAAAAATACTTTATTGTCCGACAAATTTAAACTGACGAGTCCTATGTTGTTACGAGGATCAAGAAGAATTATTGTCGACCATTGGGGATGTTTTCTATTAACAGATCACTAATTCAAAATGTTAAGATTGGCCAAGAATAACCCCCTTGATCCCGCAACGATACAGTAGGCGAGGTGCTTGACTATTATTGATTGACACCTTATATAGTAATGTACGTTCAGATTCGTTTTTTTTAATATTTGTTGAAAAATTACTATTGTTAGTCAAATTTTTAATTTTTTCAGTTAAAGGCTTTTATTTCTCAAAATGTAATTTTATTAATTGTTTTTAATATGATTGGAACGTTTGCAAAGTGCTGCGGGTAAATATTTAAGTGTACATGTAATTCGTCATTTAATTATATTCTTAATAAATAATTTTAAACTAACAATGATAGGACTTTTCTTGTAACATAAAAAAGTATATAATATTGCAATATTAAATTTTTTTACTCCTCAACAAAAAAGGAAACATTAATTTAAATGAACTGATACAATACGGCCCTGGTGAACAACAAAAACATTGCAATCGACTATCTTCGAACGCGTTCGGCCATTCTCGTGTGCCTTCCGTGCGCTGGACTATATGAAGGGATCTTCGCGTCTAGTGGAACATTTAGGTCGGTGACTGCCAGTCAATCCTTTCATAACAAAAATTTAATGACAGCATGCTTGTCGATTTTATTCATTGCGAAATAATTTGTGACAACGCTTTTCTAAATGACATTTAAAAAAAAAGTACTGGCTTATCTGGCTTGTAATTTTATATGTGGCCAGTTACGAAACCAATTTACAGTATAATATAATTTTTTTTAATTTATCATACTCAGAAGTAGGTTAGGCTAAGTCAGGCTAAGTAGTTATCAATTCATCCTCGTATGCCCCAACTTGAACAAACGTTATAAACCTTGTAATTACTTTGCCCGCTGGTTGAGCAGTCCTGTCTTTATTTTATTATATTTTTTCATTGGCTACCTGTTGTGGGAGTGATTAGTGGATACTCATATTTTATCTGCAACCTTGGCCCAATGTACATAGGGGTGTTTATTTATTGCGATGGCAACCTACCTAACTTCATACAAAGTTGTTTATCTTATCTATTATTTCTGTTTGAAAGTATGGTCTAAAGTATGAATTCCAAACTAGAACTTTTATTATGCCCAGTGTAGTATATAATGTTCGGTGACTTTGATACCAAAATTAAAAAAAAATATCAAAACGCACGAGGGTTGCGCACAAAAACTAAATGTATTTAAAAGAAACTTCTCGAAAATTTTAATGTTTTATATGGCTTTTAGTCCGGTCGTGGGACATTAAATTTCATAAAGAAGTTATCACAATTCTAAAATTGTTCGTTTTTGCTGAGTGGATAGATAAAGTGCATGGTGAGCTACTGTCAAAAAGTTAGAAGGTTTAGGGCTGTGCTAAGGGAATGGCTTAGGTTTTTCTTAATATTTCGTGCAACAAGGTGTATATAGAATTAAAGCTTGAAATTTTAATCCTACTACTAATATAAACGCGAAAGTTTGTATGTATAGATGTATGTGTGGATGTTTGTTGCTCTTTCACGCAAAAACTACCAAATGGATTTTAATGAAACTTTACAATAATATAGCTTATACACCATAATAACACATAGGCTATAATTTATAAAGATATTAGCTTTCTGCCAGCGGCTTTGCTCGCGTGGACTAAACAGTTGTACACTGATTTCGAAAATTCTTTCACCTATAGAAAGCTACTTTATCAGCGAGTAACATGGGCAAAAAGAAGAAGGGGTGGTGGAGGGAATGGGTAGGAGAACGTTTCTGTAGTCCACCCGTACGGAGCCGGGTACGACCGCTAGTTGGTTCATCATTAAAACTATCTTAACCTCATGTTGTAAATTTTTTAAAATAAAAACATATGTGATACTTCGAATATATAAAAATTAATAAGACAAAATCTTTCAACAAAATTTTAAAACTTCTGAAATTATATTTTGAGACTTTCGGTAGTTACTCAAATCTGTTGGATTAAGTTTAGAAAGTCAAGTGGTATGCTTCTACTACAATGTCATTTTTCTTTCGTAAGATAGACAATAATGACTATGAAATTGATAATTTCGCCGGGCGCAGGCTGGTGTGAAAAAATACCATGCTGTTAGAAGAATTAATGTAGGTATATCAAGCCAGAAAACTAGACACTCAAGAGACCATACTAAAGGTTGCTGAAACTCATAAAAATAATTCTAGCGAACGAGTCAGTTGATATATTATTTGCCTTATGTACAGTACAGTCACGCGAAGAAGTGCCTTGAAATTATAAGATAAAAGATTAAGTATCTACTTTTTTACGTCGTGTTGTAAATTTTTTAGAAAGATAACACACGTGTCACTACGAAAATCTAAAAATTACTCTTTTGTCATTCAACAAAATTTCTAAAATTACATTTTAAGACTTTCGGTGGTTACTCAAATCTGTTAGGTAAAGTTTCGAAAGTCAAGTAGTGTGCTTATATTATAATTTCATTTTTTTCCCATAACATATGAAATAATATACAAATAATAAAATAAATAATAACGAATAAAAGTTGATAAGTCGCTCTTATATGGCCTTATCAAAGCACTTGATTATCACACGAAAAATTAAAAACATATAGATTGTGGGTTTTGTTTAAATTACGGATAAATTTGATTAGTGTGGCTGCGAGCGAGACAGAGTATGTAGGGACTTATCGTGTCATTGTGCCTACATTACGGCCCACGCGTGGCACCGTAATTCTTATTTTTTATGATTCGGTACGATTCGTGGTCTGACAAAAAATCTATTTGAAGTCCTAGTATAGAGGCAATGGTATTTCTAAATAAAACAACATATACGCACTTTAATAAATCATCATCATCATCAGCCCATTTTACCCCACTGCAGGGGCTTAGGCCTCCCCCACGGTGACGAGGGGGGTTTGGAGCTTAAATCCACCACGCTACACCACTGCGGGTTGGGGATTGTAACGACCGCCATCTATTGACAGCGTCCGGGACGGACTGCTTAATGTGCTCTCCGGGGCACGGAGTCAGTGATAGTTAATGTACTTAAGTCAGGAAAACTCATTGGTACACGCCCGGATTCGAACCATGGCCCTATGGCCTTATAAATTTGAGACAGGTTCGTTGCGCTCTGGGCTATCACGACACTTAAATCAATATCAGTCTATATATTTTTATGAATTACTTAATGTTTAATTTATTCTGTTTATTCGTGCAACCCAGCACGTACAAAAAAATTATATAAACATGCTGTAGCACCTATCATTGATAACCAACCGTAGATACATAAAACAATTATTTTTCATGTTAAAGAGCTATGAGGTATTCTGTAGTTATGGCTTCTTATGACACAGTATACCTAAAACTGAAATAGATAAATTACACTAGTGAGCAAATCATAATCATAAGCAAATATAAAAATACCAGTGTAAAAAAGCAACTAGGCCTTTGTGTTTATTACTGTATAAGAATGTTCATTATTTTTGAAAACACTCATATAGAAAACATACACCCTTTTTAATTTTATAATACAAAGGAATAATAATAATAACCAAAGCATAGTCAATGCTGTCAAATTGATTTACTCTATGGTCAATTAAGACTTTGAAGTAACCGCAACTTTTCGCTTGTAGGAAAAATACAGTCATCTGCAAAAGTGCTAAAAGTACTTATTAAGATAAAATTATTTATTTTGCATCCCGTTTGTACAATCAGGCATTGCTTTGCAAGGTGTACCTTACAAATGAGTAACACCAATATATCGCTACAAATAATTAATTATGGATATTACGCAATAATATTTTATTTATGTTAAAAGTTAGCTACATTGGGCATAATATTAAACTTAGAAATACGAATAATATAATAATAAAACTAGAACGAGCGCTATTTAGCTCACCTCACCCAACCATTTAGCGGCAAATGATTATTGGTTATATATGTTTACTTAATTAAACTAAGAGTAATCTCACTGCAAATTAATCATTGTAAATTTTCTCTATTCGCTGACGATCTAAAAATTTATA